>ML779727.1:486877-500853 GCA_009831015.1 Picea engelmannii
GGTCAGATCTTTGCTTGTGCTTCTACATCTTGAATATATTGTGATCTCCATGTGTTGATGAATCTTGTATACACTTAAAAACTCAATAAATTAGTAGTAGTTAGTGATTCCAAGAAAGAATTTGGCTTGGGATCATTACAATGAAGGTGTTGAAGTCGAGTCACCTGCAAGATCTTTCAATCAAAATACCTTGATGAATTCCCATTGTTGACAATGACGAGGATTTCCATTGATGTATGGAAGTCCCAAGGTACTTATAACCATCTCTAATCTTGATCCCAGATGTTGTATTGGAGTCGATGGGATGAGAATTGTCGGAAGGTGGACCTTAAGTAATCCCATATCATTTGACATGAGCATAAAACACAAATGATTTTGAAGAAACATAATACAAAATTGAACCAACATACAAAGCTCTCTTAAGAATTTTCCCTACCAGTTGCCTGATTTTCAAGCAAAACTCATGTTCAGTTGCGCTAGTAAACTGATTTTCACAACCAGACTTAATTTTGTCTTTACTATTTTGTTTATTTATTTATTCTTATACCCTATCCTACTTTATTTGGAAAAATGAAAGATTTTCTCAACTGTAGGAGTATTTCCAATGTAGCCATGTGCGTAACTGGATTACAAATATACTCATATTCCACTTTGAAAAATATACTTTGATAAATACTAGAACATGAGGGACCAATTGCTTCGTTTGATATGTCAAGAATTGTTGAAGAATAGAGTGGTGCTTCAGTATAATGGTTGTTTGGAACCAAAGTTCAATGTAGTCATGATGCCCTTGGTTTACTTGTTCATTAGCACCTGTTTGTATGTCCTCCTTTGTCATGCCATGTAGATCTTCCAGTATTTGCAGATTAGTCCCTTGAATGCATAAAGGATATGATGACATGCATGGTAGAAATTCTTCATTCTCAGGTTCTTCTGTCTTCTCTTCATCAAATGATTTCCATGGCTCTTTGGTATCTTCTAGGTCTTCTTGATGTTTGTCATGGAATTGTTCCTCTTCTATTAATTCCCGGGATGCAAATATGTCCCTGATTGCTATAAGGATTTTCTCCTCCTAAGATGCATAGACGTTTTCAACTATTTCTAGGATTTGAGAGATTTCTTGGAGTAACATTCTCCTTTACTCAACATATTCTTGAACATTATTGAATTATTTTTGCCAGTTGATAATCCCTGTTTTTCACTTGGATTAGTGTTCAGGGGGTTCTTACAACATCTTAATAATAAGGAAAATTATTGAAATCGACATAAATGAAAGCACACCACTCAAAGCAAACTTAAGCAATCTAAAAGACAATCATGTACTTGAACTCCTTGTGCTACTGAGATCTTTCTATGACCAATTTGTCTTTTCACATGAGTTAGATTTTCACAAATAAGACTCACTTGCATAAAAATGAGACACTCATTTTCACAAAAGGAAACACATTGAACCAACATGACAAGGTCTCGAAGAAAATCACTAAAGTGAATGTGTCAGGTTGTTACACTACATAAATTCTATAGTGAGGTCATATTTTCCTCTTACTGCTTCCCCTCCAGGTTGTAAATGATCGCACAACAAAAATCATATGCAGAAACAAGAAAAACTAAACTACCAATGCTCTAATCCCTTTAGCATCTCACCGACAATGACACAAAAAATGCTAGTCAAATTATATGTATAATTCTTGAACATTAAATTGTTAATCCGATGTTCATAAAATTCAAGATGCTAACACTCTATGTGTAGGACCAGAGCCTACCCTAACCTATCCTAACAAAGAAATTCCCACAACTACTTCAAAACCCAAACTGAAATCAAAGACAACTTCTTAACTTAAGGTCTCATCTTAAATTAAATTAGTATTTGATCAAGCATTGTGGTGGGTTCATCATACCATGACGTTAATGTTTTAATGATAAAAAATACTCATGATATTTATTTGATGAAGATATTGTCTTTGTACCAAATAACCTATGGATGAGTTTATTTAAGACCTATAAATTCAAACCAAATGAAATCAAACCAACTGACACTATGGTATTGTGGCTGATCACTAGACTATGAGATTACTTAATGCTATTTGGCTATGAACCACAACCTTTCGTTATTGTGAATGTTATTGTGGTTTTTCTTATGTAGATTATTATATCCCTAGTCTTCAATGGTTGTCCCTTAGTGATGTACACATAAAGCTCAGTAAATGTTTGAAAGAAACAGACAACAATAAGTAACTAATCTACGAAACTAATCTTCATCATAAAGATATGTGATCACTGGATTGAGTTTACAAGAGTACTTTCCAGAAATCGATTACAATATTTCATCATCAAGTGTTCCTGTAATACACTATGAAGTAAATCTTGTTCTTCAATCAATGTCTCATTTATGTAAGTAATTAAATATAAAACCAACACATAACTGAAATGCAATCTTAAACTAAAAAGCATATAAAGGAACTAAAAACATAAAAGGCAAAGAAAATGAGGCAACACGTATCAACTGAGGGGCCCTTATCATTTGGCCAGCGCTTCCATAAAAACACAGTTCCTTAAACTTTGATCAAAACATCATGTATAGGTGTAATGAATAGTCCTTTTATTGATCAAGTAAACATAATACAATTCAATGGTTTCCTTCCTTTAATCTCCAGCCTAATATATTATTTTTAATGCATCTCTTACATTCTAATATGCTCCATATTCTGATGTCTGTGCATTTATACAAAGAAGAGAAATGGAATGGATTGAAACCAATTCCCCCAAATCAGAACTATCTATTACAATTTTGGGTTTTTGGAAAACCAACCGCACATAAAATATGGGAATTTCATTTTTAGAAAAACTGACCATATCTCCTAGATAGTTAACTTTATGAAGAAATCGATTGTGAGACAACTGAATGGGCATGTTTTGGACAAAACCCATGTCTCATATTTTTGAGATTCATCTTCATTTGTTCACAAATATTGCGTGAAGATCATTGCTCATTTCTACTTGGCATATGGTTGACCGAGCCTTTGACCACGAGTTGGAGGTCACATTATACCTGGGTAAATTTTGAACAACATACATTCATATTGAGGGTCCTAGAAAAAAAACCTTGTTATGTAATTTCCCTTAGAGATACGTGGATATGCCAACCATGGAGGTCAGGTACTAGAAGTGAATTGCAGTACAGGGACTGAACTAAGACAAATTATCATTAGCAAGATCAATTTAAAATCCATTCTAATCTACTAAAGATGTAGGAAATAATAGAAATAAGAAACATTTACCTCTTAATGCTTGTTAAATAGTTTTGGCTTCAAGAATGTAGGAACATATGGTAATATGGGAAATATTTAGGTATAAGGGTAGAGTAAAAATGGTAAAAAGACCAATTGATCATTATAAAAGATGACAAAATAGGAGGGCAATAGTCATCTAATGATTTGTGCCTTCAATGATTTAAGGGTTTGGTATATTCTAGAATGTAAAAATGCTCATCCATTCTTGCATAGTTGGGTAGATAGTGCAACTTTTAGCATTGGTAGTCTATAAATGCATTCTTGTCTTTTGACCCTACTCAATCAATGGCTCCACCCAAGGGATGAGTTTTTGGAGATTAGTCCCCACTAGTCATTTTCCCTCCATTTGCATATGCATATTGAAATTTTGATTGCATAATCGTATAAGTGAAGCAAGAACATGATCAAGCGTTGAGGTAGGGTTCTTGTCGGGCACTATATCATCCTGATGTGGATCAATTTGCGGCAACTTAGGACACAAATGAGTAAAATTTTGTCTCATTGCCTCTAAGTAATGTTCTAAGACTAAATTTTCTCTATCCTACTCATCTTTTTTAACAATGAGTTGTTGTAATCATTGATTGGATTATTCTAACTTCATAACATCATGATAAACACAAACCAATATGTGGGTAGATTCCTCAACCATAAGCCTTGTCTACAACACATTTGATATAGTCTAATCACTGACATTTGTATCTTTGACTTGTTTATTAGGTTAGGGGATACCATGGAAACATCAAACTGGAGGTTGGCCATTGGTATTTTATGGCTCACGTTAGCCTTGGGTCTTTGTAGTAGACTCAACAATAGGGATAAGTTGGAGAACGACGTTGTGGATATTTTCTTCAACATCGACAACAATGTACTATAGACTCACACCATCTCTTTATAATGCTCATCACTTAGGGCTAGTTCAATTATATCAATCACATACAAATGACCTATAGGGGAAAGAGGCTTACTAGTTTGGATATGAGGAGAAGACCATTGAGTTATTTACATTGAAGGTTCATCCTCATCATGATCCATCACTTGCTTTCCTTTATCCTTAGATACTGTCATAGAATTTGTAGTGAATTGAGGCCATTGAGCCTCTACCTCTTGTGTACCTCATCTCTTCATCTTCCTTATCCTCGATATCAACTTTTGGGATAGCAAAGGGTTCATCAGTGATCCGTGGGAATTATTTTGAATCATTTCCATCCCCCACAACACCACCAATTCCACCACAACTATAATAGTTAACCCCTCCAAAACTATAAGCATGAACCTCCTCTTGATGGTGTCTCACCTCAATGTAATGAAAAACTAGTGCCTCTTGAGGGGAAGAAGTATCTCATCATCACCAGTGATCTCATTTTCAATGTGTATGTCTGAAGTTAGAAGCAAAATCTTAGGCTTATATTTGGAATGTCAACAATAGTAATAACTTGTGGGACATTGTGAGTTTTGACAACATCCACTTCCATGAACGCAACCATAATCTCTTGAATTCTTTACAAAGTTGGCATACTAGGTGGAGCATCTAATAAAAGTGGTTCTTGTTGGTTATAATCAAGTGCAAATTGGTCACACCTCTTAGCTCCAACTAGAGGGGGAAGAAGGTTATCTACAACCATGGAACCCTACACTTTTGTAAAATAGTTCTCAAGGGAGGGTAAGGGAAGGACTCAACACATTTGAAACCATGTACTTGTCTTGGTCTTCCATGGAAGAGAAGGCACAACAACGTTAAATGGTTGTAATGTCCATAGCTTCTTAGAACCTTTGATATAGTCCATAATAGTCTCTAAACATTCCTTAACTTGGAAACCTAAAAATTTGTTTCCATTAGGAATGGGGTTGGTCACCAAGGTGGGGAGGGCCTTATTTTCCTCTTCTCAAATTTGTGTTGGAGAGCCTATGGAACCCTAGTTGGATTGCTTAGGGTGAGAATCCATCTCGGGCCTTGGAATTTTTTCTCATCCTTTCCACTATGAAACTTGTTTCCTCTTCGTCCTTGGTTTCCTAGCTTGAATAACTTGCAATTCCATCTTGGAGAATGAAAACTGGACCAGTTGGAGTATTCTTCTTCTACACTTTTTTCCATGAGAAAATTTTCATGTCCAACCCCTATTTTGTGACATGATAGATATCAAAGAGAATAAACCATAAAAATTCAAAAATAAGCCCTTAAACTCTAGAGACACCTAAAAACATTCATTGTGAACAACACACAAATATAGAGAGAAGAACTTGCAAGGAAGGGTAACACTGTCAATTACTCATGGAATCAATCAATCCATAATCCATACTTGCTATGAAATAATACAATCCAATACACCTCCAATACAATGATACTCTTGTATTTGTACTTTCTCTTGAGTATTCATAGGGGTCTTATGCCAACTATTTTGCATTATATTCTTTCATTTTAACTACATAGTGGACATATTCCATTGTTATGGCCAATTTACATTCATTATCCCCTTGGGTACCTTCCTAGGTACATTACATTTCATCCCTCTTGGCATTATTTGTCCTCGAAACATGGGAAGACACCATATAGTTGTTGGAAATATTGTTTCCATTGGTATAAAAGATAGGGGGAGACTAAAAATGTCAAAGATAAAGATTGCATGATGGATATTGTTGGAAATATTGTTTTTAGATTTTTGATGCTCAGTTTGGATACCGTATCTTTGAATACCTTTTTACTCTGAACATCTAGCTCAAATGGGAGAATAGGATATATGGTTGAAAACCTTATTTTGAGACCTTTCCAATGCTATATGGAACTACCTCTAACTTCATAGGAATGAGGAAATATGAAATATTCTGTCAGGTCAACCCAACCTAAAAGAACAGGTCGACCCAACTAGAAAGTACAGGTCGATCGAGCCAGTTTTACAAGTATGTCCCATAACTGAATGCAAAAACACTATAAATACATGATTTATGTGCACACAAACAATATATTGGGAGCACAAAAACAATACCTCATCTGAATAAAGTGATGGATATGTTTATGATATTAACAAAGAAGAATTCCTCTTCATGGCCATGGATAAAAATTCTACTAATACAGAAAATGAAGACAATAAAAAAGAAAAACTATATTAAGAAGAATAAGACGTTGATGGGTAAGTGAATCTTGAAGCATAACTCATGAGTGATTCATACGAAATATACAGACTCAGGGGAAATAATAAAAAGTAGAAAGTGCAATCGCAAAAATATGAAAAGAAGAATCATGCTCTTAATAAAACACTAAAAACATTTATCACCCTGAAGAATCAACTAGAAGAGGAAAAAGGGGTAGAAGAAGTTGTGAGAATCTAGCTGAAAGAAAAGGAAGAAAATCGTGAGAAACTAGAGGCTGAAATCATTTTCTTAAAAAGGGAACTAGAGAAAACAACTTATCAGTTGAGTAGAAGCTTGAAGTTTGGAAAAAGTACTGAAATCTTGGATAATATTCTTAGTTGTTGGCACATGGGCAGACCCAAGGTTCAATGTTACAACAACGCACCAACAAATCCCTAACTACCGACCCTTTCGGCAACACCTGCGAAGCAGATGAAGTCTCACCCGAGGTAGAGGCAGGGGTGATTGCGAGACTCAGGTGTCTGCAACCTTAGCTGGGACACATATATGTGATTATAATACTTAATAAAGAACTTAGCACAGTCAGTTCCTCAATATGAAATCAATATCCACTTCGCTGATAAAACAGAGCTTTGTAGCATTCACACTAATCTAATATATTTAAGCACTTAGCATAGGTAAATAGATCAGATCAAGCAATTCAAGCACTAAGCATAGCCATATCCATCAGATCTAACATTCTCACATATAATAAGCACAAAGCATAAGTAGATCTATCTAAATACATCAAATCACTTAGCAAATAACACGTGAACACATCAAGACAAAGCACAAAGCAACATAACACAATGTTTACATGGTTCACCCCCACCCTGGGGCTATGTCCACCAACTCTTCTCCTTTATTGTCTTCAGTCAATCGGTTACAAGCACAAAGCCTCAAACCCTTACTCCGCATTGGACAAAAGATCTACGCAGCTCGCTAGATCCTTCTTCCTTGCATTACAACACTAAGCCTTCCACAATCTACTACAAGGACCTACACTTAGCTCTGCGAGTCTCTTACAATCATGCACTTAACACTTAGACATCTTGCACTTAGCATACATTAACATCACATAGATGCACCACTCTTATATCTATCCTAAGTGTCTATTTATATATTACAAAATAGGCCTAAACATGGGTAAACCCATGGGTCGACATCCCAATCCCATTACATAATCCCACAAACCCAAAAAGGACCCAAAAAGGGGCTGAGATCCCATGATCTCCACTTTGTCTTCCGCTCCTCCTTCGACAGCCTGTTGAAGTCCCAAAATGGGTCAACATGACCAAGAATCTATCAAAACTTGGTCAAGGGCCAACAGGTCCCCAACACTCACCTGTGACTCGTCCCGAGTCACTCTGATGTAGGAAGTTATGCTTTGAATGCTTCGAGCTTGGCTCGAACTTCTTCGACTTGCTACTTTGCTACGCACTCTTTTTCAACAAATTATTGAATGACTGCATCATTCACAGGTCCTTTTAGGCGTTGTTCTGCTGTAGTGCTAACCTGCTCCAGTTTTTCTCCCTGGCCTTCTACCTTTGAAAACAACTTATAGGCCTTATCTTGTATTGACTAGAGTTTCTGAGTTATCTCCATAACTCTGCTCTGGATATTATGGATTTGTTGTTGGGCAATTCGCTGCTCTTGAGACCTCTTCATTCTTTCCACAGCTGACAGAGACTTCAGTTGCGCCTGTAGTGTTTTTGTGTGCTGCTTCACTTCCTGGAGCTGCAACTCTAGTGCTTGCAACTCTGGGTTCTCAGTAAGTTTCTCATATGTTTGGGCACTGCGATCAACAATTTTCTTGCATTCTAAGGTAAGGGCATTTAGTTTGTCAATTGCACTGCAGGCAGTTTCTTCCCTTAGGTATTTTATGTCTTACGAGGTCTCAGGCACTGTGCATAGGTCCATATCTGTTATGCATTGTTGTAGTTTCTGAATTACTTCTTCAAGTTGTGCCACCTGTTGTGGGACTCTTTCTTCGGCCTTTACTTCTACAACTGTCATAGAGAGAAGTGCTCTGTTGACCCTTTCCTTTACTTCGAGTTCCTCTACGAGAAAATGTTCCTTTTCTTTTTGTAGTTGTTCTTTTTCTTCATCCCACTTTGCCTGGAGATCAATATTCTCCCATTCTCCAACACTGCATTGTTCGAAAAGTACTCCCTATACTTGTACCAAGGCTTGGGTGGCTTGCAGTGTTTCTTCCTATGCTCGTCGAAGGCGAGCTTCGACTATCTCATCGATTCGGTGGAGTTGAGCTAACTCATCTCCCAGTTCTGGTGTTTCCAATGGCAAAGGCATAGTGGAAATTGCATGGATGGACTGTAGTTCCTATTGCACCCCTTGAAGTTCAACCTTAATTCGATTGTATATCTCCTCCTGCTTAGCCTCTTGATTCTTTGCTATCTCCAGTGAAGCATCGTTATGGGCTGCTACAATGAAATCGAAGTCATCTCAGGTGAGGGTAGTCTGCATTTTGGTCATAGAGGCTTTCGATTTCTTCTGGGAAGAAGGATTTGGGGGGGAAACCTTCCTTTTCTTCAAGGGATCCTCCTCGTCTCTAGGTGGTGTAACCTCACCTTTCTTATGTTCAACTTATGTGCAATCTATCTCTCCACAAGAGTACTAAGATAGAGATAGAGAGAAAGAGTGCGATGATCATTGTATAAACTTGGCTTAGTTTGCGGGCTCGAATTCTGAATTGGAAAAAGTGTTATCGGTGCATAGCATGGTGGGATGAATAGGGAAATTGACAATGGTTCACTTGCAACAGGTATGAGCCTCCATTAAATCTTGTTCGATTCGTTATGGCATGATCCAATGGTCTGATGACGAACCATAATTTCCTTTCTTCCCGTTCGGAGCGTCGATCAAACGGTTATAATGTTCTCAACGAATATATTGCTTCGTCATGGCAAAGTGCCATGTGTCTATGTTCTAATATCCCGATGAAGCTCCCATTTTGCAATTTTTTCATCTGCGAAGTTCCCTCTAGAACCTTTTACAACTTTTCGATCTTAGCTCTCTTCTTACTTAACTTTCTAGCCTTTTTTTCTAGTGAGCTTCGTCTCAGTATTCCTTTTTCCATTCTGATTCTTATCTTCTTTGGTCATAGTCACTTCGTGCTGTTAAGATTCGTCCCTAGGATTCTTGGATAATACTTTGTCTTTGTCTGGGGTAGGTACTTTAGTCTTTTGTGGGTCTTCTAATGTTCTTGCAGGTTCGACATCTGGGTTGCTAGTGTTAAATAGCTTCGATCTGTTCTCCTGTTCTGCAATCAAGTGTGGAATCCTTCTGGTCATGAAATATTTTAACTCTTGTTTCTTTTGTTCCAAAACTTCTTCTTCTTCCTTTCGTTTGGATTGATCTCTATCAATCTAAGGTTTTCCTAGTAACATGGTAAACGGGGCATTGTCTTCAATAAATTTAATAATCTCAAAATCTTCTCTTGTTGAAGTTCCATTGACATTCGTAGGTATGCGAGTGAGCTTCCCACATAGGTTTATCAGCTTTCCTCTGAATAGTCCTATTCCTCCTAATGAAGAGATCATAGAAGAATTCCCTATCGCTTCCCAAGTTCTTTCTGTCATGATATTCACCTGTGTTTCTTCATCCAGAACACAGTCAATGTCGAAGTCTCCCATTCTTACTTCAATGCATTCTTTTTACTTGAAGATATCTGATAGTCTGACATGTCGATGGTCATTCGGGGTTTCATTTATTTGCAGCAATACTTTCTTTGATTCTTCCTGGGATTATGCCATTTCTGGATCTTCCTTAGGGTTTCCTTTATTCAGATTCATTTCTTCTAGCTTAGAAATCATTCTAGGGAAATCTAACACTTCATGGTCCATAGCTTTACAACAAAGACAACTAGGTCTTCTCCCAGGGAATTCCTTAGCAATATGTCCTGGTCTTCTGCAGCTGTAACAGAGGGTTAATCCTCTCTTTCTTTTAAATGATCCCCAACCTTTCTGGTACTGCATACTAGGATCATGGTAGCTAACCTGCAAAAAATTCTTTTTAGGATCCTGCATCCATTTGTTAGTCCAAACATTCTTTTTATGCATAGGTATAACATATATTTCACTATTCTTATCAGATCTACTCATATCAAGACTTATTTCATATATTAGTGCCCTAGTTTTCAAGATAGGATAGAACCTATCAAACATACCTAGATCCATACTTTAGAAACAAAAATTTCCACTTATCTTACTTCTACAGAGCACAAATCTTCCAGATCTAAAACTTTTAACTATCATTACCTTTATCAGAGCACATAGCTTGCATATCTTACCTCTTTTAATCAGAAATTCTCACTTTTACCTTTCTTAGAGCACAAATCTTTTAGATCTTGCTTCTTTCCTTTAGATCCGACCTCCTTTTCTTCAGATCAGGCTTCTTTCTTTTAGCAAAACACTTTATAAATCAAGTAGACTACTGCACACTAGAGTGACATATTTATGCATAGAGCTTACAAATCTTACCTCTTTTCTTCAGATCTGACCTTTTTTTCTTTATATTTGACCTTTTTTCTTCAGATCTGACCTCTTTTCTTGGCACAAAACTTCACAGGTCAAGTAGAATACTGTGCGCTAGGGAAACATATCTACGCACAAAGCTTTCACAATTTTAGGATGAATCTTTGCACAAAGATTCTTCTTTCTTAGTTCCCAAAAATCACAGTTTCAGTCCCGGCAACGAAACCATTTGTTGGCATAGGGGAAAACCCAGAGTTCAACACTACAATAATGCACCAACAAAGCCCTAACTACTGGCCCTTTCGGAAACACCTGCAAAGAAGATGAAGTCTCACCCGAGGTAGAGGCAGGGGTGATTGCAAGACTCAGTTGTCTGCAACCTTAGCTGGGACACAGATTTGTGATTATAATACTTAATAAATCACTTAGCACCGTCAGTTCCTCAATATGCAATCAATATCCACTTCACTGATAAAACAGAGCTTCACAACATTCACACTAATCTAATATATTTAAGCACTTAGCATAGGTAAATAGATCAGATCGAGAAGATCAAGCACTAAGCATAGCCATATAGATCAGATCTAACATTATCACATATAATAAGCACAAAGAATAAGTATATCTATCTAAATACATCAAAGCACTTA
The DNA here is from genome assembly GCA_009831015.1 of Picea engelmannii. Taxonomy (NCBI): domain Eukaryota; kingdom Viridiplantae; phylum Streptophyta; class Pinopsida; order Pinales; family Pinaceae; genus Picea; species Picea engelmannii. The sequence goes on from ML779727.1 coordinate 498,437, forward strand.
GCAAATAACACATGAACTCATCAAGACAAAGCACAAAGCAGCATAACACAGTGTTTACGTGGTTCACCCGCACCCTAGGGGGTACGTCCACCAACTCTTCTCCTTTATTGTCTTCAGTCAATTGGTTACAAGCACAAAGCCTCAAAACCCTTACTTTGCACATGACAAAATATCTGCACATCTCGCTAGATCCTTCTTCCTTGCATTACAACACTAAGCCTTCCACAATCTGCTACAAGGACCTGCACTTAGCTCTGCAAGTCTCTTACAGTCATGCACTTAGCACTTAGCCATCTTTCACTTAGAATACATTCACATCAAATAGATGCACCTCTCTTCTATATAGCCTAAGCATCTATTTATGTATTACAAAATAGGCTTAAACATGGGTAAACCCATGTGCCGACATCCCAATCCCATTACATAATCCCAAAAACCCAAAAAGGACCCAAAAAGGGGCCGAGATCCCATGATCTCCGTTTTGTCTTCCGCTCTGCCTTCGACAGGCTTTCGAAGTCCCAAAATAGGTCAACATGACCAAGAATCTCTCAAAACTTGGTCAAGGGCCAAGATTAGTCACCAAAGGTCACAATTCATCAAGACAGGTGTTGGCTACGACGAAGAAAAAAATACCCCCGAGGGAGATGCAAGCAGTAAGGTCACAAAGCCATAAGAAAAGGAAAATGAAGAAAAGCCTAAAATCTATGCTAATTTTATTGAAGGCTCCATCAACAATGAAAGCAACAACATGAAAATAAATGATGACAAAAAAAAACATGATTCTTCTCACAAGAACAAGAAGAATGAGTTCATAAGAGTTGTTCCACCAAGAAGGCCTTTCACAACCCGATGCCAAAATATATTTCTTGGCTATTTTTTTCTTGAAATAATTTTGGTCATAAAGCACTATATTGTAGAGCTTATGCAAGAAGTGATCATATGAGAGATAGAAATAGAGGTTCTTATAAGACCTCAAAGAATGGTTACATGAGAAACAAAACCATAAGTTTTCATGAGTTTGTTGATAGAAACTACAATTCATTTTATCCCCTACCGAATTAAAATACTAAATGTTATAAGTGCAATAACTATGGGCACATATCACATGACTATAGAAGCAACATAATAAATTCTCCTAAACAAAACAGGGAAGAAGATGTTCTTACCAAGCATAGAGAATAATACACAAAGGTGTGGAAAAGGAAGCAAGAAGAACTAAAGAAGGAAGAATGTGGGCTTGCAATGTATGCTCAAGACAAAATAAGTCAATGGTACATTGATAATGGATGTTCAAAACAAATATGATCAGGGGATCAAATTTTGCTCAAAAATTCAAAATTCTTAGAATCGCTTCAAATCGAACGAGAGCGTAGGCCTCGTCATTTTGAACCCAACACAACTCGTTTGGGTTCAAACGAACATAGGGAGTGAGAGATATCACGTTTTGTTCAAAATGGCAAACAATAAAAAAAAGGGATGTTGACTGTACAACCTGTACAGTCCGTACGGACGATGACATGGTAGGCCATATGATGATGTGGCAGGCCATACATTGACATGGCAGACAATTATTGGACAGTTGGCATGTGACATGGTTTGTTGGCAGTGAATGGGATGGCGACACGTGACCCAATCAAAGGCCACCATGTGTCACCTATTTGTTGGTTAAAATCTTTGCACTCAGCAGGAGTCGACCTTGTGACCTCCGGAGCAGGGTAAAGCTTTGGGAAAGGCCGCCCAACTGGCACTCCCACACATGTTACTTGATATATATATGTGTTGCAATGTATTTAACATTGTAGAAATGTATGTTGGGGCGTGGACCGGGCCGGGGCTATATTTTATATTGCATGCGACCAGAGCTACGACGGTTAGATCCACTGTAACATATGTTATAACTGTTTGAAATGCATGGTTTGGTATGACATGTGACCGACATATATATGTGCATGGGTTTAAACATTACGGTTACCCAACGGTTTTAAAACTTAAGCTTTGTTGTGTTATAGCGCGGTCATGTGACAACCATGTGCCCACGTGCCTTGGTAGTTAAGGCCGACGCGTAACTGTTCGACAATTTGGACCGGTTGTGTGGTTATGCCCGGTGCCAAGTTTTTACGCTTTAAATTGCATGTGGGCTAGGTTGATCCAAGGGAGGTGCGTTTTGTAGATGCAGAGACAACAAGCTTGAAGGGGAGACTTCCAGGAAGCTTATCTACTTCAATTTTTGGCCAAACGAGGTGCCAAAAAAGCCCAGCTAGGGGTTTTTGGACGTTTTGAAGCCATTGGAGCAGTCTATTTGGCATTTTGAGCATTGTAAAGCACATTTTTTTATCACTTTGAGCAAATAATACAAATGATCCATTGGAAGATGGACCAGGAGATGTAGCCCAAGAGAGGGGTGAACTCCTTTATCA
>ML779728.1:0-11755 GCA_009831015.1 Picea engelmannii
TGTTGGCATATCAAAAATTAATTGTTGAATTTGTAAGTATAATCTATGTTGTTTTACTTCCATCATTTTATAATTAATGAAACAAAAATAATACTTTATATTAAATCTATGATTTATTATGGGGTATAAAACTTGCAGGAAACAAAGTATGGAACTGAGCTAATAGAAGAATTGTTGAAACAAGGCATGAGATTTGATTTTGAAAATTTGTGTATGATTCATGAGTCCCTTCTTGCTTTGGAGTTACATCGCTTTTCAATTTACATTCATGTATATTATTTATTTCAATTTTCATTATTCTCACCATTGTAGATAGAATCATTACAATTTTTTTTATTTTTTTTTAGATGGAACTTCAAGAAGAACAAAACAATCAAGACAATCAACCAAACATTCATCAAAATAACCCAAGGCATGGAAGTAGATCGAGCACTAACAATAGTTCCAATGAAGAATGATGACCAATATATTTGGATATCAATGCAAGCTGCAATTGTATTTTTTTGAAATAATTGTCTATGAAAATCAAGCATTTTTGTTTAATGTAATGGACATAGTGTCCCAATTGAAAGACAAGGGATTACCAATAAGTGTCTCATTTTGTATGACAAAGACCCTCTTATTCGTATAATAAAAATATGTTTTAATTTATTCTATTGTGTTGTCCAATGTCGTTGTCAAATGTTACATCGTTGATTAAATATAAGGATGACTAAATACTAGATTGGATTGATGAAAAATATGATGATATAACAAATTAATCCAAACATCATTCCCAAATTCACTAATCAAAATATAAGATATATGTAATTTTTTTGATAAATAATGGAATTTAAAAATAACAATAATTGCACTATCACAGGCCGATGTTTCTCGGTGTATTTTAATTATTAATCTCATCAGCATTTAATTTTAAAACTCACCGATGCGTTTCATATGAAATTCGCACCTGTGTTTTTATGTAATCAATTAGCATTGGTTTCAATATTAATTTAATACCATAAAATTATATTAAAAATTTGGCCATCGGTGTGTTAATATTATATGAAGCACCGGTGCATATGTGCTATTGATACGCATCGGCGCTATTGTGTTATTGATGAGCATTGGGGATTTTTTGTTATGGAAAAGCACAGATGCTTTCAATTTTTAATGCACCGGGGTGTTTTTACCTGTAATGCATCGGTGCATATTATTTTATACAACATCAATGCCATCTTATTAATAACACATCGATGCATTCTATGCAGAAAGCCCTGGTGCTTAATTATTTTTATCTCTCCCATTATGTTTTGTTGTTAAAGCCCCAGTGCTTATAATACAAATGCCCTAGTGTTTAAATATTTTACTACACCGGTGCTTTCATATTTTACTACCCCGGTGCTTGAAGTTAAGTGGACAACACTGGTGTTGTAGGTGTATGTACGCACTAGTGCTTGTGCCTTATACAAATGCATCGATTTGTAAACATCTGCTAACACCTTCGGTCGCCCATATTTTTTTAGTTATAATCAACTTCTGTTATAGTATCTGCAAAAACATACGCTATTGATAACAGATGTTGTAGCGGAGGTTTTTTGCCAATTTTGTAACACTAGAAGCCTTCTCTATAACCTTTGCTAAAAGGTATTTTCCTTCTAGTGAAGAATCATGTTGTTGGTTACACAATCCATTTGTCTAACTTGCACCAATGATAGAGTATCCTATGTTCAACAAGTTGACAGTATGATAAGAAAACTCTTCCCTAAATGTATAACAATTAGAAAAAAAATATTTTCATGCATAAATGAAGATATTAAAAATAAAACTAATTGCATCAGACACTAGAAAAACAAGTCAACTAAGTACTTCAATACTAGGTCTACACTAAAACCACACTGGTTGAAAGCAATCTAAGAAAACGCTCAAGGGAGAAGTAGTCATCGACATAAACCCAAACCTATAAAAATCAAAAGGAATTAAAAGGGATTGGAGTGGCCTTAATCTAAGATTGAAGAAAATTTTAACACTCAAACTTTCATTATCTGTGTACAGAATAGCACAATTAAAACTAAAAAGAAATTCAAATAAGAGAGATCTTTCCAATAAGAAATCGTTCAATAAAGATGTATCAAATTTAAAATCCATAAGTCTTTATTTTCATAACAACTATTGTGTGTAACGTTTAAAAATTCTTTTTCATTAATTGTACAAAGATAATTTGTCCATCAAACGATCATTCCATGGGAATTATGAATTCCATGGCATGGCCAGTGATCAGAAAATCAATTCAAATACACAGCTAGAATGTTTTGAGAGTGTGACAACTCAATGTTTTCCTTTTGTAAAAAATAATTTAGCACAAAAACTCATTCAGGGAAAAGTTTTAACAAGCCAACTCCATGATTTCTTCATGAGATTCCTTTTATTTTCAACCATGAAGTCTTTTATTTTTAATGAAGTAATGAAAAAGGTAAACTAACTAGAGATGAAAAACCAAGATTAGGCTACAATAACCAACAAAAAGAAAATAATCTACAGCTACAATTTATTAACATGAAAATTAGTAATGAAGGCTTTAACCTTTAAGTACATCTCAAAAAACATAAATATGTAGCCTTACCTATATCGATAGATAACTCCTTACAATCAAGTTTATTGAAAACCATAAATAAAAACTAAATTAAACAATTATGCAAAGAAAATAAACTAGCCATATCTATCCTATTCCTATCCTACACTGCGATGGTTGAAAATGAACCGTGTGAAATCATAATGCCAATATAGCCATCCATGTAACTTAAAGCCTGCAAACACATGTTCATTAAGAATTATTAACATAAATTGTAGTAGTAATAAACTAAAAACAAGAAAATTTAAATCCATACAAACTCTATCCATCATACTAAGGTTTCATGGTTATTATTCATGGGAGATATAGCTAAGTATGATCCCTCCAACCATGCCTTAATTCTATCATGAAATATGCAATAAATACCATAGAATTGATGGAGGGAGTTCACGAGAGAGAAGCATACCTTTTGAGAATCATGTGTGAAATATGAATAGAATGTACCTTGGGAAATATTTTTAGTGTTGATGGTATCATTAATTCCAAAGGACAAAACAAAATAATGAGGGCCTGACATAAGCATCATCCTAAACCAAAGTGCCTCATTGCCTTGACAGGTCTCTCTGGGCTCATTTTTCATATAACCAACAACTTGAGATGGGATAATGTGACTAAATGACGTGAACTTGGAGTTGCTTACCATTCTAGAAGATATATCCTCAATGTATGGGTGGCAGTAATTAACATTGTCTATTTCATTACATTTTGTATCCTCAATCTCAACCAATTGGTTACTACAATAGAAATACTCTTTGTTATTCATGTATATAAATAAACCAACATAAGACTCATTTAGAAACAAGTTTGTTATAACATTCCTTCATCCCATGTAAAAGGTTGATAAGGAAAAAAATTTAATAAATTCATGGCAAGGGGTTGAATCCTCTCCTTCTTTATGTACATTATGAACATCTTTTATTTTATTGAGATTTGGTCATGTATCATGAGTTCAAAAAGGATCATGAATAGTTGCATGCACAACACATCCATCAAAAATATTAGGGTACAAAGAATAAAAATTAGAAGATGTAAGAGGGTGAACTACCTCTCTAAAATTAGAAATATCTTCAATGGTAGTCTCTTGGAATGGCATCACCTCTTCCTTAAGCACATTGATGATTGGTTTTTATTGTGAATCAGTATGTTCAACGCTAGGAATTATTTCACATTCAAAACCTTCTCCCTTTACTGAGCAAGATATCAATTGTTGTTATGAAAATGCTATGCATTGAGAGTTTATTTCATGTCCTTGAGTTAATTGATCAACATTGTTATTTTTCTAATTTAAAATATGTAAACATGAAATATCCTTTGAAACATACATGTGGTTAAGAGATAAGAGAATATTAGAAAAAAAAAAATTCAAAACAAGAAGGTCCAATAAATAATTCGGTAACTACAAGAAAATTTTCTTGATATTTCTCAATTAAATTAGGAGAGGTTACAACAGTTCAACAACTAAGATCAACATAAAAAAAATTCTAATTTCCTTATTTCTAAAGGAGGTTTCATGTTTTGTGTGTTCAAACTTTATTTCCCAATCAATTGATAAGCATTCCTATATTGCTTCACTGAAAAATATGAACATAAAACATTATCCAAGACACATTGATGTTCATTGTTATTAGGTAAAGATACGAGAAAATCACAAGAATTTTGAAAACAATAGGGTTCAATAATGGTCTCAGGGAGACAATCAACAAGATGGTCTAAGATGGTGACCCCAAGAAGTTCTTCTTTAATCTCTTCAATCAAACTAAGAGAAGAGTGTTCCACACCACAGTCATGAACACATGAGTTATACTAATCTGATCCATTCCCGATGTAGTTTTTATATTTTTAGGCACATGATATATTTCTTCATCTTTCTCCATAGTTTCCTCCTCCATTTCCTACGATGGAAAAGATAAAATAGGACAATTAGAACCTGACATTGTAATATCCCCAATAGAATTGGATGAGATATTATGTCCTTCTATGCAATAAGTTTTCTTGATGCTCTAATCTGGTTGAAAAATTTTCACAAATATTTTGCATGTATTCTACTAATAGACATTTTGTCAAACATAATGCATGTAATAAAAATACACCAGAAATAGAAGGGACAATATGTGGTATTTTTTTATGAATGAAATTTTGATTACAACAATCCAATGGTTATTATGGAAGCTACAATACATTAATGGAAAACACACAATACAAGCCAAAAACCTCAAATCGTGCCATGGCCTCCTCAATAGATGAGATCAAACCCTCCAAGTGCCACAACCCCTCCAAGAAAATCACTACAACCAAAAACTGAAATCAAAACACAAGATGAAGCTCCAATGAATATCCAGGATAGATCCTCCTCCTTGTCTAGCTAGGGTGGATATTGCACCACCAAAACTAAACTACAATGCAAGGGTTTTTTCAAAACGCTAACAAAAATCTTGGCTCCAAGAGAACTCCAAAGATATCAATCCAAAAACATAATGAGGAAGGTGAAGTGCCACCCTCCCTTTATACTTCTTCCATGCCTTCTAGATCTTTCCCTTTTTTGACCAAATCAAACTTGACCATTATTTCCTTTTTGACTAAATCAAACATGATAATTATTTCCTTTTTTTTTTAATTTTCACTTAAGGATTAAAATCACTTTATAACCCTTTTTATCCCCTTTTTAGTGCCAGAAAGTGATTAATTAGCTTCTAAGATGTTCCCAAACATTGAAATCCCCTTTCTCATCATCCCAACCTTTATATCTTTTTGTTCCAATTCCAACAATCTATTACACGAAGGTGTTCCCTCCAATCATATGACTCAAATAACACCTTTAGTGCATTTAATTAATTTATACTCAATAGTACTCTTAATTTATGGGAATCGTCAGAATGCCACAGAACCAAGAATGAATTGTGCATAAGTAATTCTGATGATGAAATAAGGTAAATAGAATAGATTGGGCCTCATATAACTCCTCCAATTCATATGATCCCATCATTATCCTCCATTTTCTCCTCTAGCCAGGATGACATAAACCCATAAGGTCGCCTCCAACTATAAATCATGAAAATCAAAAAATAGGGACATTACATTCCTCCCTTCCCAAAGATTTATTTTCTTCAAGCAATGCCAGCATAACCTAACACTCCATTGAATGAAACAGACTGAAGCTAAAAATGATAACAGGGTCCCAAACCACCCTAGAATATGTGAAGCATCCTCTACTCAATGTGTGGTCTGGAAAGGTATTGACATAAGAAACCTCCTGAATACTTTCAATGAGTAGAGAAACTCGATATTGCATCATCTCGATTAACCCCTCAAAGAACTGCACTACTAGGGAACCAATCTCATGAAAGAAAAAACTAGTTCTCACCTCTGTGTTAGTTGCTAAACTATCTAATATTGATTCCCACGGTCCTAAGATAATATAAAAAAGGAACCACCATGTTGATGTTGTGCCACTCTAATCATAACCATATAACCATTGTGCCTAGTCTGCCTCCTCCTCCTCCTCCCCTGGTACTCCCACCTAAAATACTTGTAAGGGACAAATCTACTACCATGAATAATATCCTACATAGGCATCTAGGTGAAATCTCGGATTGCAAATCCACTGACACACTCAATCTCAAATGTCAGAAAAGGAAGTCTATCCTGATCACTGGAAATGACTATGGTATGCTCATGGACTCTAGACATGTCTCCACTAGATATCTCTATCACCTGTGCTACCCCATACTTATAAGATATCACCAAAAAGTGCATGAATTGGTCAATCACCGCAAACATATTATCTATCCATTGTACCCTCAGTAAACTTGTGATGCAATATGTCCACATGCTCTCCCACTCTCGCCTAAAAATGGCCAAAGAATACATCCATCCTATGGGAGACCTTCTTTGTTGAAAATTCATATACTCCCCTACATCGTCTGTGAGGCATCTCCATGCGAACCTCTCTTAGATCTTCCTGGTTGATGTGAACCACTCTTTTCTCCTAGCACTAATATGCAAAGTGTTGATACAAGAATCCATATGTCTTCCTTTCATAAGCCAAGTGATCATAAGATACATTAACTCGATCAACTCCTCAGAAGACCACTCCTCTGAGAAACCAATCCTAATTATCCCAAGATTAAAATATGGAAAGTGAAAACTAGTCATCTCATCTATATCGGTTGTTGAGATGTCAAACACTACAGTCCCAGGGTCCTCAATTGATCTCCTCAAGGAACCATCATGTTGATCCAGCACCACTCTAATCATAATTTTCTGACCCTCATGTCTAGACTATAGCCTCTACTCCTAGAACCCCGAGATGTAATGTCCAAAAGACCCGACCCCACTACTATGGATCATATCCTATAGATGCACCTTAGTGGAATCAAATTATGCAATTCCACCATCATACCCAATCTTGGGTATCAACAAAGAAATATTATTCTTCCATATAGCATGTGCCCCACCATTTCCTCTCGGAGCATCCCAAGAATGAAACGGGCCAACCATATGAGTTCCTAGAAGCCATGTCCAAACTAGAAGTCCATTATGCCTCATACCAATCGACTCCAGTTGTGCTACACTGGTAACCACTAGAATCCTAATATGTTGAGTCTCGCATATAACTGATGGAAACAAGGTACTAGGAGTCAACTCTCCTTCCGCCAATCTGTATAACCCCTGCCAAAATATACTAGAAAATTTGTTTTCCTTAACACTGTCAACGTACTCAAGAAACCCATGGAGTCTAGACACCTCTCTGAAAAAAACTGTGTAGTCTACGGTGCCTCATACTCTGATGGACTCATGAATAAATGTGCCAACTTGGTCCACCGACCATCATTGAAATAAATACAGTCTCTATCATAAACCTCTAACTCATTCTGTTGGCAACTCATGCACTCCTTCTTGTGTCTCAACACATCGTCCTCAAGGCCATTCCATGAGAACCTCTCTTTGATATGTTGGTAAGTCCTGAAGTACCCATGGGGCCCTACCAAGGGCATATCATGCATATCCCTCATGATTTGATCTCTAATTTTGGACTCCCGAACCAAGTTTATGCTACCTCTGTAGTAGATGATTTCATCCACCACTCTGTACTTGTCATCCTGAATGTGACCATCCATCAATTCGCAAGAAAACCTGTCCTTGGAATATTCCACCAAAAGGTGGGATTTCCAATCAGCTCAAATCCCTATGAGCCAATCCAATGTTTCACGGATCTCCTCTTGATGTGTATGTACATCCTGCATGTTGATCACTTGGTCACAATGTAAAGAATCTATCATGTCAATCTCCATGTCCCTGTCCTGATGACATATTGATCAAAGATCAATCTTTGAGGAATATGTTTCTCGATGAGGCTCATATATCCACTCCTTATCCATGGACAATCCAAAATAAAGGGTATTATCAACTTCCTTATCAATAATTCTCTCTGAAGGAATCACCCCACAATCCCATACTGATGTGTCCACATCCTGAATATATCCATTCCCACAATAAGTGGGTGCATATACCTCCCTGATGGTTGGTCTACAAGGTATATGATCAACTCCCCTATTTCTAGTTATGACTTGAGCCATCAATGGGCTCCCAAAAAGAAGTGGCTCATGATCTACAATATGCAAACTATGTGTATAATCAAAAGTCTCTAACCCATGCCTCTCGTCAAGCCCCTGCAAGTCTAAATGCCCTTCATGCTCGATCACCACAAGAAACCCCCCCATCAAACCATAAGTACTACTACCATCCTCATGTGTCCTGACCATCATAGCTGATTGAAATGATGATGAATGTGTCAAACTCAACTCTGTAAGAGGCTCATGTGTAATCTCCCAACTTCCTCTTCATCATCCCTCATACTCCCTAGAAGCTAGTTCAACATCCAAGGGAAAATCATTGAAATCTTCATCATATTTGGGTGTTAATGCACCCCCATCATGCACATCCAAAAGATCAACTTGAGGTTCTATCAAACCTTCCTCACAAAGTGAGGTCTTTGCCCCACCAACTACCTCATATTTGAATCCATTTTTCTTCTTCCTCCCAGATAAAGGATTCAACCACTCCAGATGTTCTAACAATGTTGTTAGATTCTTATTATATTCTAGCATTAGTGGAAAACGTTTTTCCCCAAGTTCCTCATTGGTCACCATCCTTGTTTCCCTTAACCACTGCTGAAATTTAAGTGTTGGTCACTAAATGATGCAATCCTCATTGTTTCCCCTCAGGCTGGCAAGGTCACCAGCTCTAATACGACTATAATATCCTCAATAGAATGGGTTGGGATATTGTGTCCTTATGTGCAATAAGTGTTCTTGATGCTCTAATCTGGTTGACAAATTTTCACAAGCAGTTTTCATGTATTCTACTAATAGACATTTTGTCAAACATATTGCATGTAATACAAATACACCAAAAATAGAAGGGACAATATGTGGTATTTTATTATGAATGAAGTTCGAATACAACAATCCAATGGCTTCTATGGAAGCTACAATACATTAATGGAAAACACATAATACAAGCCAAAAACCTAGAATCATGGCATGGCCTCCTCAATAGATGAGATTAAACCCTCCAAGTCCCACAACCCCTCCAAGCAAATCACTACAAGTCAAAACACAATATGAAGCTTCAATGAAGATCTAGGGTGGATCTTTCTCTTTATCTAGCTAGGGTGGATATTGCACCACCAAAACTAAACTACAATGGAAGGCTTTTGTCAAAACCATAACGAAAAACCTTGGTTCCAAGAGCACTCCAAAGAGATTAATCCAAAAACATAATGAGGAAGGTGAAGTGCTACCCTTCCTTTATACTTCTTCCATGCCTTCTAGATCTTTCCCTTTTTGACAAAATCAAACATGACCATTATTTCCTTTTTGACCAAATCAAACATGATCATTATTTCCTTTTTCTTTATTTTCACTTAAGGATTAAAATCACTTTATAACCCTTTTTAGCCCCTTTTTAGTGCCATAAAGTGATTAATTAGCTTCCAAGACATTCATGGACGCTGGAAGCCCCTTTCTTATCATCCCAACCTTTAGATATTTTTGTCTCGATTCCAACGAGCTATTACAAGAAGGTGTTCCCTCCAACTATATGACCCAAATAACACCTTTAGTGCATTTAATTAATTTGTACTCAATAATACTCTTAATTTACGGAAATCGTCGAAATGTCAAGGAACCAAGAAAGAACTGTTTGAAAGTGATCCTAATGATGAAATCAGGTAAATGGACTAGGTTGGGCCTCATATAACTCCTCCAATTCACCTGAACCAACTATTATCCTCCATTTACTCCTCTTGCCAGGATGACATAAACCCATAAGGTCACTTCCAATTGTAAAGAAGGGGAATCCAAAAATAGGGACATTACAAACATAACCATCGGTGTGACCTGAAGTGTCTCATTATCAGCAAAAAATCCTTCCTCTATGTCAGCTACAGAAAAATATGAACTCAATTTTAGTACAAAAAAGGTTTCCTTTTCATCACTAGGAAAGACCAAGGGAATATAATGGTGGGAGGATACATATACTTGTTTCGAAAAAACATATTCTCTCTAATTTATATCCCCCAAAGTAAAGAAAGATCCAAACATATGATTTTCAACCACATCACTAGTATCTTCAGAATGTGCATGTGAATCCAAATCAACATGTAGAGTATCATTAAGGCATGATTCATATTCGTCACTCACTAGTTGATCTTGCTCATTAGAAAGAGAAATTAAATGTAGAATCCATTCACTGACAAAGGGAATATATTCCGAATGAAATCTATAGAAAATATGCATAAACCTTATAGAAAAATCTTCTATATTTTCATTTTTTTTCCTTCCTAAGATCTATCATTTCCTCACACAATTCATCATAATTATAATTCTCAAAAGCATGCATAAATTGGTCCCATGTGTGAATAGAGGTGATCGAGAAAGTCTTACGCTATATTTTAACCTAACCTTCAAAAGTAAGAGTGAAAAACCTGCATATTACACCTTGATGAGTAAATTGATCCATATTATGCTAACAACAAAATGAGATACGAACAAAACTATAACAGAGAACACAAAAATATAGTGAAACCCAACTTCTTTAATGAATAAAATAGAAAAACATTGTAGAACACAAACTAACTAGAATGGTAGTAGTTTATTTCTAAAGAGAAAGAGATGTCGACTACACTCATTCGCAAATAAGCATTACATCACACTCCATTGCATGCTTAAAGGACCTCCTTCACCTCGATTATAAATGATAGTGTGAGAAGAGAATAATTCTCATGATGCATGTGGGATAAATTGGTCTAAGTTTACAAAATGCCAAAGGCATGTAAAACACTAAATCTTCCTAGGAGGTCACTCATCCCAGTAGTACTTTATCCCAAGAATGCTTAACTGTGGAGTTCTAATGGGATCCAATGCTTTAACATTATAGGAATTTCATTACATTACAAATGGATATGGAATTACATTACATTCCCCATAAAAAGGGTGAACATAATGGTTTATCAAAACCACAGGCTCAAAAAAATTGATTTAGTGGAGAAGGTGGATGGCCCACGAGATCCAACAAGATAAATCCTCCCCCCTTAGGAAGCATTGGTCCACATTGCGTCAAGTTCCCTCTGGAAATGGGGAAACTTTTGCTAAATTTATACTTTGGTGAGTTGCTTTACTTGTTGAAGTAGTTGTCTTGATTGTACTTGGCATCTGGAAGGATGTCATAAACCTGTTGGTGGAGGTGTTGGATCCATTCAATAAATCTGGTTGCATCATCCTCCTTGGTATAAGTGTGGGAGGAATCCATTAGTGAAGATGCAACAATAAGAGCTATATCAATGGGGGCTAATGGTTGGAACCCAAAGCACACCTGAAAAGTGTAAGTTTTAAACCTGTGAAGTGAAGAAATGCATATAGATTCTTAAGCAAAACAAAATTTAATCAATGGCTCATACATAGAGTACACAGAGATTTATACCAGAAACCCTCAACCGAGAAAACCTTTCTTATATTCATTATATCGAATTTCACCTTTCACCATACAATATATATATATATATATATATATATATATATATATATATATATATATATATATATATATATATATATATATATATATATATATATATATATACAC
>ML779728.1:16754-27766 GCA_009831015.1 Picea engelmannii
GTTGAAAGCAAGGACCTCTAAATCAGGAAGATAATCAGGCTCCACAACCAACACATAGGATAATTGGAAATCTAGAAAATGTCTCATATGTCATGTTAGATGGCATGTAACATGCCACATCAGATGTCATACAAGGTAATAATTACTTATCCAACTTGCGGTCATTGGAGGAAGAAAATAGAATGGTCAAGTGGAAAGTCTTGATCGGATCTCATAAAGGCATGGATCTGGAATTTGAGATTTAGATGAAGCTACTTGTTAAGATAAAATTTGGATCTAGATGCTCCATGGGTATAACACCTTCGAAGCCACATGGATTCCACACAAGCACTAATATGAACACCCAAATGAAGTATCACGTGAATATTGTAGACAAAGAGGTCGAATGAGGAATATGACTCATTATATGTCAAATTAGAAACCTTGGGGAGGCCACATCAGACTCGCAAACAAAACAAGCCCTATGTTAAGATGACAAATGGTATATTCTGGTTGGGTATTCAAAAGGTACTACATCTAGTATCTGGGATCCAAGATTTAGAATAAGAGACAAAAAGAACAAAACACGGATTTCCATATTCTAGATGACATGTAAACCGACACATCAAGGTTATGTAACACCTAGGAAGAATTGGAACCTGAACCCGACCTAGCACGTTGACATCAGGAACATTGGATGGAAATGAGTCTTTCAGATCAAACTATTCCACACTATCGATTTACTCAGGCTCAATCCATACCCAGACATGAAAGGTTATGAAATGAGGTGAAGTATTGGATTCAGATGACTTGAGAGAGAAACTTAAAGTTGGGACTAGATGTCCAGAAATTTGGGGGGTTCCAATTTATGAAGACTTGAGGCTTAAGGAAGGCTCAACATAAAGGGATTCAATGGTTGTTGTAGGTGTAGGAAATTTGGGGCTTTCATCTCTTTTAATCACTTGGAGGCTTTTCTCTTGAGTTTCCTATATTCTACGACTTGATAGACATGCTAATTATTCCTTAGTTGTGAACAATATTTTTCTTTTATTTTGGCACGATTCTCTTGAGGAATTGGAACAACGTAAGTATCTTGTGTAGGAAATATTTCTGCAACCCTGTCACTACAACCATGGGAAGAATTGACTTTGTTATACAAGGAAGAAGACACTTGATGATCAATTATAAAATCTACATTCTTTTCCCTTGTCATTTTACTAACAAATCTATGAAAAAGAGATGGGTTTGTTCAACCATGAAAAGAAGGAATCTCTTAGAAGAAATCATCTATGATATTGTCCTTTTATGAACTATTTTCTGATGTAAACAAATGTCATGAAAAATATGTACAAATTTTTTTCTTACTTGCATGTAATCAAAAATAATATCTCAAAGTCTTAGAAAATATTAAAGATCCTTTGATTTTTGTTATGGATTTTAAACTAAGGAATCTGATTAACATGTGAGAGCTTGAGCATGAATATGAGGACAACATGTACAAGATACAAAGTAACAATATGATCTTCATTCAAACCAACCATTCACTTCTCCATGATGTAATGAGATGATATTACAAGCCAATGCACAAGGAAACAACTTATCCTTAAAAAAAAATTCTCTCCAAGTCATAAGGTAGAGCATTAAACCCTACAATTAGATAGGATCAATAAAAACCTTTAAATCAGTTAAGACCAATTAATGTAAAATTTTCAAAAGGAAACCTATCAATCTCATCACACAAGGATCAAAGAAGCATCACAGATCAAACATATAATGAATAACATATGAAAGTACAAGATCAAAGAGATTATTGATCGTGACAAACCTCCTCAAAGATAAACAATCAATAAATATCCAAACCCCTAACCCCCTCAAGGTGGATAAAGAATATTCAGTAGGCTCAAGGTAGTAGTGTATTACGCGTTAGAGCTCAAATTTAGTAGGGGGGCCTTTCTTTTTGCTTATAAAAGAAAAATGAAAGGGGGGTTGTTTTGGCCACAACACACATAATGGAAAACAAAACCAATTTTTTTTTATCAAGACGATCATATGAAGCATACATTTATATAATTAGAAGGAGCTAATGCTAATGAACCAATTCAATTCTAGGAAATTATTTTCTTGAAACTAAAATAGGAAATTACACTATACAAAAATCACTCTTGGAATGTGACAAACAATTCAAACTTATTCATTGCACTTAGGCTAATGAAAATGATAATTGTACCATAGTAAATGTAGAAATTATTCTTTCAACCAATTTAAACACTAACATTTGGAATTTATTGTTTTATGATTCTAAATCATAGGAAGGTGTGAGAGCCAGCTATATTTTAATTAATCCATGATATAAAAAGTTCCACCTTATCTCATGTAGGCTTGAGTTTGAAAGTACCAACAATATTAGAGTACATGGCTTTAAATCAAGGCATAAGAGAACCAATTGATTTAAAGGTGAAATCCTTGAAAGTTTTTAGTGATTCAAAGATAATAGTGAGGCAAGTAAAAAATTACATTCACTACTTATCGCCTCATTTGAAAAGTTATCAGCTTGAGGTATAGAAGTTAATTAATGAATGTGATGATTTTAGAATTACTTCTATTCCACGATATAAGAATATAGCTATTAATATATTGGCTAATGCTACTTCTCAACCGACTCCAATAAAAGATGGATTTTCAATTGAATTAGTATTTAACTCGTCGATTCTTAATAACATTACTAACTAAAGGGTGTTTAATGATGATCAACTGATTATTCAAATTCGAACTAATGAAGATACTTTCAAAGATGCAGTAATTGATGATGAAGAACACTCAAAAGCCTTACAAAATTTCCAAGATGGAACAAATATGTCAAGGGTAATTTCATTCGAAAGAAGGTATTAACATTAGAGAAGGTATATGATCTATAAAGTAGATTTCAAGGATCTATAAATGTCAAGACCAAAATCTCTTCCATTAATTATGAATTGATTAATTTGGGTATTTCTAAAAACCCCAAAAATATTAGCCTTGGAACTCTTTGTTTTACAGCTCAAAGATTAGCTTTCATTCACTTATTTAGATAGTACATGTATATGTTCTCTTGGTCTTATGATGATTTGAAGGCCTATAACACGATAATTTTAAAACATGTCATTCCCCTAAAGGAATGTGTCAAACCATTCCAGCAAAATCTAAGGAAAGTGCATTCAATGTTAGAACCATTGATCCAAAAGGAGTTGAAGAAATTGTTAGATGATAATATTATTTGTAAAGTCAAAAATTCTTAATGGGTAGCAATCTAGTTCTAGTTAGGAAAATATAATTAGAAATCAGATTGTGCATAGACTTCCAAAATCTAAACAGAGCGTCAAACAAAGACAACTACCACATTCCTCCCATGGAACAAAAATTGCAACTAATATTAAGTTTAGAAATGTTTTCACCTATGGATGGCTTCTCTAATTAAAATCAAGTAATGGTGGCAAAAACATATAGGCTTAAAACCACATTTTGTAAAAAATGGAGAATGTTTTCCTATCGTTGAATTCTTTTTGGATTGATCAACGTTGAAGCTAATTCTTAGTGAGCCATGGACATAGCCTTCAGGAGGATTATAAATCAAAGTTTATTGGTTTACCTTGATGATGTAATAGTCCATTCTAAAAATAGTGTTGACCACATACACCATTTGAAATATATTTTTGAAAGATGTCAAAATTATGGCATTTCTCTCAATCCAAAAAAGAGCATATTCACAATTTCGAAAGGAAAACTTCTTGGTCTCATTATTTTGAAATATTAGATTTTGATTCATTCAGAAAGAAAAAAAGATATCACACAAATTTCAATGCCCATTAATAAGGAGGCAATGCAATCTTTCTTTGGAAAAATAAACTTTGTTAAAAAAAATTGTGCTAGACTTTGTTGAAACCATCAAGCCTTTACAAAAAATGATTAAGAAATATGGTTTTTTTTAAATGGACCTCTATTGAGAAAAAAAACTTTGAAAAAATCAAATCTATAATTGTAGCATCTCCAACAATATATAGCCAATATTTTAGTGTAGAATTTTCACTACATACATTTACATCTGACCATTACCTTGCATTAATGCTCACACGAAGGAATAAGCAAGGGGATGAGCACCCATCTTGTTTATGAGCACTATTCTACAAGGGGTTGATTGAATTATCTATCCATTGGAAAACAAGCCTTTGAAATATTTAAGACTATTAAAGAATGTAGACCCTATATTTTAAAAAATCATACCAAAGTAATTATGCCTTACCTAGTTGTTAGATCCTTATTTATTCAAAAAGAACTAGAGGATAGGAGAAAAAAATGGATGGCTACCATATGGGAATATGATTTGGAATTTAAACCTATAAAAATAGTTAAAGATCAAGGTTTATGCAAATTAGCAGCATGATCACTAGACCTATCTGACTTGTTAATGTTTTATGCCATTATTATAGTTCTTTGCATTTCAATAGATAACAACAATATAAGAAAAAGATCACTGAGAAATACACATTCACAAGAGACACATCATTTATCTTGGGAAACCCTCTAGGGGAAGAAAACACAACAAAACTTCCTTATCATAGATTGCAAATACAATGTCAAGAGATAACTTAAACCAATACAGAAAGTCCTCTCCAAAAGATGTACCACTCTTCTCCCTCTCTCCAACTGGTAAATCGCAACTTGCCTCTTAGAAATGAGCAAGTGTGTTGTGTGTCAAAGTGAGGCACTAGCCTCTCTATATATACAAGTCTGGCACGTGTGAAGTGTCTCTTCACTGGCAGGGCCGACTTCTCAATCTGGGTGGGTAAACCCACCTTTATTATATTTATGGGTCTCAATAATAACTGTTGGGGCCAACTTCTTACTATGCCTATTATAATTGTCTGTTGACCAATCCGCAAAAGGGGATTTGGTCCTAATACAATAACCAACATGATCAATCCACAATGGGGATTGATCCTATGAATAATATAACAATAATAATAAGAATACTCTTTGCAGTTACATTATTTCAACATGACTTGCCAAAGGAAGATTGGGAAAATGAAATGTCACTTTGCACCTAAGAAATCTGGTTCATTCCAACTACAGTGGACTCTTGGTACAATAATTTGAAACATTTCTTACAAACTAGTGGAAGTTCAATAAATATAAATAAGAATAAAAGGAGAGTACTTATGCTCAAATCTACCTAGTACCATCTTGCAAATGGTATTGTATTTTGAAAATACTATAATGGGGTATTATTGAGATGCCTTGAGAAATAAGATATTGACCATGTTCTCAAGGAATTACATGATGGACTGGTTGGAGAACTTTTTCTAGTGAAACAAAAACTCACAAGATCTTTATCATTGGTTATTATTTCCCAACATTGTTCAAAAATGCTCATTCATATGCTTGAACGTGCAAAGTCTATCAAACTAGTGTTGAATGAGAAAAGAAGCTTGTTATCCCATTGGAACCCATGACAATTGAAAAAACATATCGGCAATGGGGTCTAGACATTATAGGGGAGATAAACCCAAACACTTCAAAATAACAAAAGTACATATTAACAACTACATATTGTTTCACAAAATGGATAGAAGAAGTCTTATTGATCAAAGTAAATGAAGTGGTTGTCTTTAGGTTCATTTAACGACAATTGATTACCTAGTTTGGGGTTCCTTTTGTTCTTATTTTTTAGAATGATACAAATCTTTCTTTGTTGAAGTTGATTGAGTTTTATTTAGAAAGGGGAATAATTTTAAGGTATTCCTCCATTTATTACTCTTAGGGAAATGGTGTAACTAATTCCACTAACAAGAACCTAATAAGGATTCTAAAGAAAATTGTAGTTGATCATCAAAGGAATTGGCACAATGCACTATCAAATGCCTTCTAAGCTGATAGAGTTACACCCAACGCTACTCTAGGAACCTCTCCCTACTTTCTGTTATATGGAAAAGAATCCATATTACCTCCTAATGTTTTCTTACCCCCCCCCCTCTCCAAATTACCCAAGTTGCTTGGGGGCAGAATATCCCAACTATCTAAAGATGAACTAATTTTTTAATAAACCTTAAAGAAGAATGGGATAAAGCAAAGAAAAAAAAAATTGTTCATCAATAGAAGGTGAAAATATGTTTTGACAAACATTCAAAAACATGCAAAATACTTGAGGTAGGAGGCCTTGTTTTAAAGTGGGATAAATTAAATGATCCTAAAAGAAAGTACACAAAGTTTGAACACTTAATGGCTTGGTCCATTTTAGGTGGCTGAAAAACTTGGCCTTGGCACTTATAAACTACAGAACATGGAAGGGGAGTTAGAACTTATCCTTTTCAATGGACAAATTCTAAAGAGATAATTTTGTTAGCGACCTCATGGTGGTTGACATGTACATAGTAGTTTTCACTTCATTAGTTTTATTTTGTAGTTATTTACTTATTTGAGCATGGAATTCTTAGAATGAGTTTTGTTATTTTTCCTTATTTTGATTTTTATTTAATAGATTTAGTTTTACTTTGAAATTTTGAATTTGCATTTCTTTCTTTTGTAATTAATTTTTTCCATGTGGATTGTACACTTGCTAACCAATTTGCAGACTCCCTAAAGGGTTAAGTGCATGGTCTTGAGCAGAGTAAGAACACTTGTTAATCCTTGTAATCTTCTGTCTTATTCCTCAATCACGACTTCAATTCTTATGACTTAAACTATATTCTATAATAAATATCCCCATGCTACATGAAGAAGTTGAAACAATGGTGGATTTGGGGCCTCGTCAAATAAATGAGTTCTAAAAAATCTTCAAATTCCAGTTAAGTGGTGATTCATTCATCCTAAAGATGCCATTCATTCACATTAGATGAGCACACCATGTGAAAGGTTTATAGTCAGACCTTCAGGACACACACAAACATTTTAGGGCATATATTTATTATTCAACCATGGTCAATCCTTTCCTAAAAACAAGCATCATCCACCTGGTTATAAAGACCAGTTGTATCCCCATCCACCATTTCTATAACATACTCACTTGATTTGGTAAAAGGATTGGGAAATGAAATTTAGTCATATGTGTTGGGTATGTGTTGGAATTGAAATTCATTGTATGTCTACATCGGTCATTGGGCAAGGGGGTCTCAGGGGGGGGAAGGATTTCCCCCCTAACCTTAGGAAAATTCTTCGGCTCAAGGTACTACCATAGAGCCAACATGGTTTGGGAAACGCCACAAAAAAATGGGCAGTTTTTGTTATTTGGTGTTTTTCGTTATTTTTAGCAGTTTTCTAGATTATTCCCAGATTAAGGGATTAGGGTTTTGGTAGTTGTAGAATACCTAAAATATTGTATATATTTTATTTTGAATGGTGAAATTAATACAATGAAGAGTTGAGAGGTGCGACACCAAGGAAGGTTGGTTTTCTCTTGGTTAAGGGCTTCGAGCGTAAATCATTGTGTACTATGTGTATGATCCATTGATTAATTTATGTTGTGCTTAAGAATATGTATGCATTTCTTTACTTCACAGGTTTAAAACTTACATGTGGTATCAAAGAACATTTTTGGATTTAGGGGTACACCTTTGTTTTTGCTGAGGGTTTGGCTCAATCTTGATAGATTAAGTTTATCTTGGGTCTGTTATAAACCTAGGTTTAGTGGGAGCTTTTTAGTGTTGATTCATGTGTTGAAAGAGAATTGAAAGTAGTTCTAGAATCCGAATTGAGAAGTTCAACAGTAAACCATTTGAGATATGGAAGCTCAAGATGGAGGAAATTCTTGTAGACAAAGAGAAATGGATTAGTGTGGAACCTGGTACATAGTCTACTGGTACACAACCTACTAGTATACAATATACTATTGCACAAACAACTAGTACATAATCTACTAGAATGTCGAAAGAAGATTGGGAGAATTTGGATAGAAGAGAAAGGAGTATGATTCGACTCTTCCTGGTAGATTTGGTGTTACTAAAAGTGTCAGGAGAATCTACAGCCAAGGAACTATGGGAAAAAATGGGAAATTTGTATCAGTCAAAGTCCCTAGTAAACAAGTTGTTTCTTTGAAAGGAGTTGTCTCATCTTAGGACGGAAGATGGACATTTTGTGACAGAGCATCTAAATGCCTTCAATATTCAGGTAATTCAACTTCCCTCTGTTAATATTACGATTGCATAATAATATAAGTGTATTACTTTTTTTGTGTTCCTTTCCAGACTCCTTGGATAATCTGGTTGTAGCAATAGGTAGTACCACTCAATCTACATTGAAGTATGAGGAATTAGTTTCATCCTTATTATCAGAAGAGATGAGGAGGAAAAGAATGGATATTCATAACATGGATTCTTTATCTGTAAGAGGTCATCCCAATATAGGAATAAAAACAAGTCTTCTGGGGGGAGATCTAAATATAAAGGTAGATCTAAATCCCTAAACAAATCTTTGAGGAAATGTTGGATATGTGGTAAAGTTGGGCATTATAAGAAAGATTGCAGGTCTAAGAATGTTTATAAAGCAAAAGGATCTACTGATGCATGTTCCATAGAGGTGAAAAATTCCATAGAAAAAGGAGGTGATGTTTACCTGGCATCTACAGGTACACATGCAGATCGTGATGTATGGTTGATCGACTCATGTGTGTCATTTCATATGACTCCTCATAGGGAGTGGTTCTGTGAATATGAAAAGTTATGATGGTGGTGATGTCTTCCTAGGAGATGACTCGACAACCAAAATCATGGGACATGGAAGAATTAAGTTGTTACTAAAACATGGAAGGATTAAAACTCTCCCTAGAGTTATGCACATTCCATATCTAGCCATGAGCCTAATATCTGCAAGTAATTTGGATGATGCAGGTGTGGATACTTTATTAGAAAAGGGAACTCGTAAGATGGTATGAGGAGTGATGGTGTTGATCAGGGGAGTTTGGTGTGGAAATATGTACAAGTTATTAGGAAGCACTTATACTAATGGGTGTAATAGTTCTATTTTCCTTGAGCATATAAATAAAGAAGATGGGATCCATACTATCGTTGGAAACAAGACCATTTTGTGGCATCAAAGACTAGGACATGTTGGAGAAAAGGACCTTTGAACACTACATGGTAAAGGTATGTTTGAAGGTATGTCTAATTGCACCTTGGATTTTGATTTTTGTGAACATTTCATATATGGTAAACATAATCGAGTAAGATTCCCATCTGGTGATACAAGAGAAATGGGGACCTTAGAGTTGATACACAATGATGTGTTCAGACCTGTAAATGTTCCACCACTAGCTAAATCTATGTATTATGTTTCATTCATAGATGATTTCTCAAGGAACAGATGAATTTATTTTATTAGGAAGAAATCTGAGGTATTCGATAAATTTAAAGAGTTTAAGGCTCTGGTGGAAAATCAAACAGAGAAAAAAATAAAGGTGTTGAGTACAGATAATGGTGGAGAATTTTGTGGGAATGAATTTGAAGACTAAGAAGTGTGGTATAGCAAGGCAAAATACTACTCCATACACACCTCAATAGAACAGAGTTGCATAAAATATGAATAGGAAATTGATGGAAAAAGCAAAGAGCATGCTCAGTGGTGTCAGGTTAGGACAATAATTATGGGCAGAGGCATTGCGTATTGCATGTTACCTAGTAAATAGATCACCCTCATCAGTGTTGGTGGAAAAAAATCCACATGAGGTATGGACTGGTAAAAAACCCTCTCTTGAACATCTCAAAGTGTTTGGTTGTGATGCTTATGTACATGTTCCAAAGGAAAATAGGAGTAACCTAGATAAGAAAGCTGAAAAATGTATACATTGGTTATAAAGATGGTATGAAAGGATATAAGCTTTGGAACCTAGAAACTAAGAAGAACGTTTACATTCGGGATGTTGTTTTTAGAGAGGTTAAAGATGTTTCAAAATGGGAATTCCTACCAAGGAAAGAAGAACCTGAGAAAATAGAGTTTGATTTAGATGATGCAAAATCTGAATCAATGAAAGAAGATGAATCAGAAGAAGAAGAACCTCATGTTCCAATATTCATGAGATCAATTAGGGAAAGAAGGCAACGAGAAAGGCATAGTCCACTTGTTTTCCATGCTAATTTTTCTTTATCTATTATTGATGATGATCCAAGAACTATTAAGGAAGCAGTGAATTTAGAGGATAGTAAACTTTGGAAGTAGGCCATGGTTGAAGAGATGGATGCCTTGAATAAGAGTGAGGCATGGGATCTAGTTTAGTTTCCAATTGGAAGAAATGACATTGGTAGAAAATGGATGTTTAAGAAGATGTTGAATGCATAAGGTAAAGTGAAGAAATACAAAGCTCGATTAGTAGCAAGAGGCTATTCCCAAGTAGAGGGAATTGACTTTGGTTAAATTTTTTCTATTGTTTCCAAGTCAACTTCTATTAGATTTATTTTATTTGTTGATGTTTCTTTTGATTTTGAAATAGAACAGATGGATGTGAAGACAACATTCCTACATGGGGATATGGAAGAAGAAATCTACATGAAGCAGTCAAAAGGATTGGTAGTGAAAGGAAATAAAGAGCTAACATGTAAGATAAAGAAGTCATTATATGGTCTAAAACAATCACCTAGGATGTGGTACCAAAATTTTGACACACACATCCTTGGACTGCTGTTTGTGAGAAACATGGCTAATCACTATGTATATTCCAAGAAAGTTGATAATCACTTCATTTATGTAGTGTTGTATGTTGATGACATGTTATTGGTAGGAAATAATGTGGATGTTATCAAGGAGGTGAAATCACAACTATCTTCCAAATTTAACATGAAGGATCTCAGTGCTACTAACTTCATTTTGGGAATGGAGATTAAAAGAGATCGTGCAAACATAAAACTCTGGTGAATCAGAGAAAATGTGTTGATATGATATTATAGAGGTTTAATATGTAGGAAAGTAAACTGATCAAGGTTCGTATTCATGTAGGTGTAAAGTTATCTACAGGTTAGTGTCCCAAGACACAGGAAGAGGAAGAGGACATGTCCCATGTTTCGTATGATAGTGTG
>ML779728.1:42157-70902 GCA_009831015.1 Picea engelmannii
GAGAGAGAGAGAGAGAGAGAGAGAGAGAGAGAGAGAGAGAGAACTCAATGAGTTTCCCCGAGAAATGCATTACAAAGTGGGATTACCTAATTTATTTCTCCTCATTGCGAGGATGGTACCTATGATAAACTAGATTCTTCAAAGCTCAACGCTGGGTCAACATTCAACAATTGACTCTTAAAGAGAGAAAACATGTTACAAAGTGGCATTTGAGCCCAAGTAAAGAAGGATAACACCTTTTTTTAGCCACTTACGCTACACCCAATTGATATATATATATATATATATATATATATATATATATATATATATATATATATAATTGTCCTTTCTTGAGAAATGCATTACAAAGTGGAATTACCCAGTTTATTTCTCTTCGTTTTGAGGATGGTACCTACGATAAACCAAATTCTTCAAAGCTCAAGACTAGATCAACGTTCAACAATTAACTCATAAACATAAAAAGTATGTCACAAAATGGCATTTGAACCCAAGCAAAAAAAGATACCAACCTTTTTTTAACCACTTAAGCTACACCCAATTGATATATATAATTGTCCAATCATCAAACCAAAAATCCTTAATTAAATTTAGTTTTTAAAAAACACAATTGCTCATCCACCCAAAATGCTTAAATATTTTTGTCTAAATACTTAGAAATGTCCATTTAAACATTTCATTTAGAAATGTCCATTTAAACATTTCATTTATTAATGTAATGTGTATTATGTATACTTTGACATTGATGTTTTAACTAGAGAGATATCTATACTTTCTTGTTTTTGTATTTTCCCTTTTATGATATTAATGTTATGATGTTGCGTATGCTTGTTTGTATTATCTTTTCCAATATGCATTCAATATTGATGTTTTGATCACATAAAGAGGTGAGAGATATATGAGTATCTAGGTGGGGGTATAGTTTTATTAAAGCACCATGTGGGGTGTGGTAAGAATGATCTTTTAATATGAGAATAATATAATGTAAAAATGGGAGAAATTTTAAAGTTATAAAAAAAATTTCGGTATTAAAATGGTAAAACATAATTTCATTAAAATTATTTATATATTTTTTAAAAATAGTAATTGTGAGATTTATATATCAATAAAAATACTAAAAATAATTTTAAAACATAATTTCATTAAAATCATTTATAATTTATATATATTTTTAAAAATTAGTTATAATTTATATATTTTTTAAAAATAGTAATTGTGAGATTTATATATTAATAAAAATACTACAACAAAGTTGTAATTTTATTATATGTATGTTTTTTTTTTTTTATTTGGTAGATACACAAAATATTTATGTTTACACAAATTTTATTCTTGTATCTTTTATATAAGTAAATTTTGATAAAATGTTGATATAATAAAAGACAAAAAATACTACATGTCTAAGTCGGATTACAAGTCCCACTTTGTGTCACCATTGGTTGTGTTATTGAATGTGATTTTTTCTTCTTTAATATTGTTTTTCAAGCTTCTTTTGTTTTTGATGAGGTCTTTGCTATTCATGCCACTCCTGATTTGCCCTGATTTGGAGGTTCTAATCTTCCCAACATGCCATAGGGGGTTCTACATCCTAATTTGGATATGAGTGAAAAGCAGGTTCCTCTTTCGCTAAACCTTGATGGGTTGATCCTTATTGAGGTGGAGGGTCTTCTTTTGAAGAAGTAGCCCTGGTTTTCTTTGAATCCAACCCCTAGTTTCCTCTGTATTCACTTTTGGCTCTTCAATTGGAGGGTCCAATTTAGGTGGATCTTCCTTGGTAATCAATTGATGTCATTCCTTGACTACAATCCGCTAAGTGAGTTTGCATTGATGCTTCTTAACTTGCCTTGGCCCTTTTGGGAAATTTTCTACTAAATGTCTTATTTCAAAGCAAGATCTACAATGACAAGAAACATGTTCATAACCAAGCCTTGGCATCAAAGAGTAGTTTTCATCTTTTAGAATTATTTATGCCAGAAAATCTTTGCTACAATCCATTTCAACACATATGTGGGTGTATGTAGTGGTGCTTCATCTCTTTGTTTCATAACTTCGATGATAATATCTTCAAAGAGATTTTCCAATGGCTTGAAGAGAGTCTAAACCCAAAAAATACAAGGGCGGATTTGGAAGTCTAACTTACAAAGGAGCCGAGGAAAGGGTATCCACTAACGTGTCCATGGTTTCATACACAATCTCAAATTTCCGCAGAACTAAAGTCTAGAGTTTAAAATCAAATTGTTGTCTTCGGTAATATCAAACTCAACAATGAAGAGACCCTTTGCACAAGGATAGATAAAAAGCTTCTTCTTTTAACTAAGGTTTCTAGAAGTTTAAAATCCATTTATGCAGATCTATTAGACGAAGCCATAAATTGTTGAAATAACAAACAATACCATTTGTATTGTAGAAGGCCACCTTGACTGCAACATCTTTCACTATTTTTCACTATAAGAATAGTTATGACTAAAACATCCTTCACCAAAAGATGCTAAAAAAATAAGACATTCTTCTCAATATTACTAAAAACCACTTTATTTAGATTAGTATTAAAAGAAAGAAAACCAAATCTACATCCATTATCCATACTAGCTCCACATAATAAAATATTTAAATTTACTAGCTCCCACATAGTAAAATATTTAAATTTAAAAAAAAAAATTAAATATTGAAACTTTACTATCTAACCAAGACCCATTCCCATTAGATCTGAATAGATTTCTCATTTTACACGTTGTTTCCATTAAATATTAAAATATACTATGCATAGATCTAACATGAATGCCTCTAGAAGTGTAAGGCAATATTTTAAATATTTATACTTTGACCTCATAATTGGATAACTTCGAAGTAACACTCAATGAGTGTGAGCATTATCTTCAATACAATCTACCTTTGCTTAGCGCGATATTAAAGAATATACCATGCCATTCATTCCAACAAGAATATTCCCTGCATCATCCACTTTCATTTCAAAATGTTTATAATATATTATCTTACACGACGGACGGACGGGGTGGGGTGGGGTGAGGTTAGGGTTTGGGTTTCTTTATTATGGAAATACCATGCATATAGACATAAGGTATTAACCTAACATCATTCAAATAAATTAAAGTAAACCTTTGATACAATCGAGGACGTGTATTAATTCCTCCACGAATAAACAAAGGCCAAAGCCAAGGGAAGAATCAACAAAGGCTAACCGCAAGGGAAGAATCTCGGAATTTTTAAGACCATTAAAGTAATGTCGGCAATGTTCATATTGTATTAATTTAAATCAAGATTCAAAGTTTGCATTTGCCCTTTGGTTCACACTAGAAATTTAGTTCGGTATTTTATTTTATTTTAACAGGATTTAGATTATTAAAAAAATTGAATTTATTTATTTGTATTTATTTGTTTGTTAGTTTGTTGGTTACATGTGAATTAATCTGTGGTTAAGAAATAGTGATTCACGGGCATTTAAGTCGTCAAAATTATTCGGGGATTGTACTGGTCTGAGTTATATCGACCTCTAACATGGTTGAATTTTTTGTCGACTTTAACAACACCTCTGTCACCGACTGTCCTACATCTTGGACACTGTATTTTATTTTATTTTAACATGGTTTAGATCATTAAAAAAATGTGAATTAACTTGTGGCTAATAAATGGTGACTCACGGGCATTTAAGTCACCGACTATCCTACATCTTGGGGACTGTATTTTATTTTATTTTAACATGATTTAGATCATTAAAAAAATGTGAATTAACTTGTGGYTAATAAATGGTGACTCAMGGGCATTTAARTCGTCAAWAYCAWCCTGGGGATCACACTGGCCTGAGTTATACCAACCTCTAACATGGTTGAAATTTTTATCGACTTTAACAACACACTCCGTCACCGACTATCCTACATCTTAGGGACTGTATTTTATTTTATTTTATTTTAACATGMTTTAGATCATAWAAAAAAAAAATTGAATTTATCCATTTATAGAATATAAAATTAAAATGCGGATCAAATTCACCGAAAATTAGGAAATGAAAATAAAAATAAAAAACAGAGGAAATAACCGTAATGATGGATTAGAGTGATATTCAAAGAAACCCTTGGGGGCGTTCAAAAGCCGTTTTGGAAACTTTAAAATACAAATAATAAATAGGAAAGAAATACGAAGTTCAGATCGCTTGGTAGGGCCCGCGTGTCAGGGATCTATGACACGTCACCTATTGAAGCAGTTAGTACGACAGAGACGCGGCGGACCTCATAAGCAAATACCAGATTCCTCGTGCGGGACAGACCGACTCCACACACGAATAAAAAGAAAGACCCGTTCTGGATTAATTAATCAATTAATTAATGCTGTAATCTGACAAGAAGAAGATTCCCCCGGCTTAGATTTCAATATGGCGGATTTGCGGACGAATATTCTGGATGCCCACAACCCAGAGCTTATCCCCTCCCATTTTTAGAGGCTTTCCAGAGAAGCCCAGTGGAATATAATTGATTGGAATTTGGATGGGATATTCAAAACCACCGGTAATTTACGCGTTGGTAACTGGTAATTACAGCGAGAAAGTTTGTTTACTGGATTGGACCGGCTGGTTTGTTCTAAATTTTGGATGAATCTCATTGTCGAGTCCATTGGATATGAGATAAAATTTATCCAAAATTATTTTTTTTCATACTTTTAGTATAAATCCGACAGAAATTTCGATGTTTTTCATATTTCTAGTCTAACTTCCAAAAATCTCAAGGTTCTAAATCGATCGAAATACCCAAAAAAAAACCTAAAATCGCCCGGAGAATTTAAGTTGATTTTCGTACTTGAATCGATCAAACTTCCAGAGATAGTTTCAGAGTAACTCCAACAGTTTTAAGGCTTACCGGAGAATTTAAATTCTGGTTTACCGGCAGAGAAAAGCACGTTCAAGTAAATTTTAAATAATTCCTATACTACGCCCTGCTGGCTGTATTCTGTTGGTGGGTTGTGCTCTTAGTTAGGTTAACGTGACAGGCAAGGTGGAATCTTACCATCGTTGAAGAATGCGTATGTGTAAAAAGGGGGCCGAGATTCGGACGCGACGGCTCGACCACGAATTACGCACAACATACCATACCATACCGCATAATGCCAATGGCCATGGTAGCTACTTATCAGTTATACCCACCATTCCCCCTCTCCCCCACCTCTGAAATTAACCACTGTGAATAATATAACTTGGCAGCTTCAAGATTCTTAAAGAATCTGCACTCTCTCTGTCTGGGTCTCTTTCGCCTTTTCTTTTTGGGTCAAGATTTGCAGAGGAAGATGCCTGCTTTGGGTTAATATGTTTGATTCTTCCACCCCACCCCGTCCCAAGTTTAAAGCTTTTTGGTGGTTAAATACATGCCCATAACCATGGACTTTGCATTGCTGTCTCTTATTCTTTGCTTCCAGAAATGCTAAAGCTATTGACCATATGGTTGTCGTGGATGTTATTTTGCTTTAGCCCTCTTGCCAATATTTAATGTGTTTTGCCCTTTTTATTATTAGTATCTTTGTTCTGAAAGTTTATTCCTGTTCTTAGATCCTATATTCCAAAGTGCGATATTTGGATTATCTAGGGAGGTGGATGGATCAGTTAGAGACAGAGAAAGAGAGGGGGAGCAAGATCAAGACCCTGTTTACCTGCATGGAGAATGAGGTGTTATAAAAATAGTGTGTGTTTTCTGGTGGTGATTTTTGGGTTCCACAAGTGAGAAGGAATTTATCATGGGAAATACTGTTCACATTTTTTTATTTTAGCTTTGAAGGAGCTTTGGACAGAAATATAGACCTGTTTGTGACTCTTGGTCAGACTCATCCAGTAAGATCAGCATTGCTTGTTTGAGAGAGAATTGGTTCTGTAATGCAGACGCAGCACACTTGAGGCGAATATCATCCCAAGCAACAGTAAGAGCCTTCACTGGATTAAAAAACATATATGATCTCTGTAGCTAGCTTGAAATTTCTCGTAGATCGTCTGTTATGTTTTGGTTACATTTTCGGCATCTTGAGTCATGAGCATAGAAGTTTTGCCCATTTTTTTCTGGTTTTGGTGTATCTGGTTAACATTTTTACAAGTTTGGGTGGAAAATTTCTGGGTGTTTTGGGTTCTGTGTTTCATAACTTTATGATGACTTTCCAAGTGGTGGATTATGTATGATTAGTATAACATTTTGGACTGAATTCACTGAAAATGTCATGGGTGTTTGGGTTTTGCATATTTGGTATCATGGGTGCTTGGGAGAGATCTGACTGCAAGTTTTCCTGTGTTTATTTTGAAAGAATATCTTATGAGTGATTTCTTTATTTAAACAGATAGATCTGTGTAGAAATGGGATCCTCGGCAGAATTGACCTTAAATTGTGGGCCTTCTGTAACCTCGGCTTCTATTAAGTCCATCTCCCTTGTGGGTGATCATCTTGAGAGAATGAGAAAGCATGAAGAATATATCAAGGGGTTGGAAGAGGAACGCAAAAAAATTGAAGTATTTAAACGAGAGCTTCCTTTCTGTATGCAACTTCTCAACGATGGTATATATTTCTTAACTTTGTTCGTATTTTGTTTTCTAGTTGAAGCAGAATCCTATCCGTTTTTTCCCTTTCATATTGAACTACCTTGTACTTGATGCTTTCCAGCCATTGAAGCTTGTAAGGAGCAGTTGGCTGACTGTGAACGAGCTTCTCTCCATGAGGATGTACAGAATGCTCCTAATACGAATGGCAGACCTGTGCTTGAGGAATTCATTCCTATCAAGAAATCATCTCAAGCGACTGAGAACAAGCCTGAGGAAAATCATGTTGCCAAGAAAACGAGATTCAACAACGGTGATAAACCTAATTGGATGATTTCGGCTAATTTATGGAACCCAGATCCTGAAACTATTGACAACAGAAAAGGGGTGGGTAATTATGGATATTTATCGTCTGTATTGTGTTTTCTTCACTTGTACATTTTTAGAAGTTGCTTTCTAAAGGTTATCGTGACCAGGGACTCTTCAATTTATTGTCCAAGCGGTTGACTTTTGGTTCTTTTGGTATTCATTCACATAAATGATGATCTCTGAGATTGGGCTTATTTTCACCTTACAGGGGGGGATATCTATGGAAGAATCCTTAAAGGAGCAGGATTCTCAGTATCAAGTACACTCTTTTCCTTCAAATCACAAACTGTTTTCAGATTCAAAACACAGAATGGGAGGAGCATTCCATCCTTTTTCAAAAGAAAGGCAGGTGATCGCTCCCCGGCCTGTAAGGTCTACTGTTGAAAGGACATTACCTAATCTTGCTCTGTCATCTGCTGAGCGTGAAGTAGATTCATCATTAGTGGGCAATGAAACAGTCTGCTTGGATGCCACTACCACTACTACTGCCAGAATTAGCAGATCCAAAGAAACAACAGAGGTACATACACCAGTGCATGAAAAGGAAGCAGTTATCAATGGGGCAAACACATCTCCCACTACATCTACACCTAATACATCTCAAACTCAAACACAGAGAAAGAGTAGAAGGTGTTGGTCACCTGAACTTCATCGGCGTTTTGTAAATGCTCTTCAGCAGCTTGGTGGCTCACAAGGTGAGGTTTTTGTTTTATCTATTTATTTATGTTATGTTTTGTATAGATTTAGGATTTAGGATTTAGGATTTAGATATATGGAGTCTATTAGTAAGAGATGTTCGTCTGTTCCTGTCTATGCCTAATTTGACGAGATGATACACGGTGTCCAATACACTTGTTTCCATATTAACAATGATTTTGTTCTGTTTCCGTATAAACAATGATTTTGTTATATTTTTGTTTGTTGTTCAGTGGCCACACCAAAGCAAATTAGAGAGTTGATGAAGGTGGATGGACTTACCAATGACGAGGTCAAAAGCCATTTGCAGGTAAACATACTTGCCAAACCCCCATTCTGTCTTATCTGTCATTTTGAAAGTATATTTTGTTGAAAACGAGATTTGATTTTGATTCAATATTCTGGCTTTGGACAGAAATATCGCCTGCACACCAGAAGGCCCAGTCCTTCACCACCGAGCTCAAATCCTCAAGCACCTCATCTGGTGGTTCTTGGGGGCATTTGGGTGCCTCCCGAGTATGCAGCACATGCAGCGGCTGCAGCCCAGCAAGGGCAAGGTGGGCTTTACAATCCACTACCTACAACTGTTCCCTGCCCACCTCAATCACATTACTGTCAGCCCTCCCTTCCCCAAGGCCATGAGTATTATTGCCAAATGAATCCAGCGGCTTCAAAGTTGCAGCTTCACCACTCAGTCTCACACTACTGTGACCAACAACAAGAACAACAACAGCAGACACCGTCACAATCTCAAAACTCCCCACAAGGGCCCTTGCAGTGTAATGGGCATTCCTCGGGGGCCAGGGGAACCTCTGCAGATGCTGGCAGAGAGGAAAGTGTAGGGGAAGATGCAAAGTCGGATAGTTCCAGTTGGAAGGACGAAGACTCTGGTGAAACTACAGAGGTGATGAACATGGGAAGGGGTTTGTCTCTCAGAAAACAACCTCACGAGTTCTTGGATGAAGATGATGGAGATGCAACAGATAACAGAGCTAGAGTTCAAATGGGAAAGCAAACACTAGTAGGGAGATGAGGCATTTCAAAAGAGTCTCTGCTATGAGGTAACCTCGGCTGTAGTATGTGTATGAAAATAGATAATGATGATGGAGAATCGGTTCTATTCTCAAATTAGAGCTTTTCAGCATTTTTTGTTAGTTTGGATTCTGGAGACTTCAGTCAAGCTTGTGGGCAAAGGGGATTGCTTTATGCAACCATAACTATTTTGTTAGTCTAACACCAAGTTGAGTCCTCTCCTTGGTTTCGCTCTTGCTCTCCTTGAATGCAGCTCCTCTCATGGAACCGCATTTCAAACAGATCACTTAATTTTTTGAGCTTGAGCACATATCTGATCAACATTTGTTCCAACAATAACATACCTGATTGATGGTGTAGCGACTGATTTGTGTGGTAAATACGTGTAAAGCATAGAGGACACCAAGATCAGCTGACCTTATTGGCATCGGAGCTCAAATTTGAGGAAGAGATCCTCATTATCAATCAGTGAGGAAGACTTCCCGAGAATTTTAGGTTCAGACTGTCCAGGGTACTTATATACGCTCATATTTTTTGTAATTACTCGTGTCTATTGTTTGTTTCATTTGGGTTGTCAGAGCTTGTTTCTAGCTGACTAATGAAATCAATTTTCTAAGGAGATCGGATTGATATAACACTCTTTCCATCCAATCTTCTTTGAGTAATTTTAGCAGTTATTGCATCTTATTATACGGGGTTTTACTGTAAAGATCTCTTTTATATAACATATAAAAGCTATAGAATACAAAACTTCATAGGTAAAATGTGAACCAAATGGTGTCCAAGTTAGTTACTTGATTCCCTATGTATAGGTGAGTTGTTGGGAAAATAGTTATTGTGATTGTTTGATGTGCATAAGAAGTTAAAAATGTCATCATGGTAGTGCCAATGCCATGCAGCATAACGAGAAGTTTTTCCAGGATTTCATAGCTTCATAACAAAAATGCCCTTGTTCTTATCAACTTGGACAGGTTTTTTTTTTTCGCAAATGCAGGAACTGCATTTTTGTGTGTTCAAGGGAAAGGGAAAAGTATTTTTGTGTGTTCAAGGGAAAGGGAAAAACATAATCAGCCGAAAATCTCTGGTTAGATGTTTGATTCGCATGTGAATGGTAGTTCATATGAAAACAGAGTGCCTTTATCCTCTCCAAAACATGTATCAAAGAGAGGACAAGAATAAACATGTCAATCCAATTCTTGTTTTCCACATTCATTCAGTGATTTTTTTTTTTTTTCATTTTCTTTGTGGTTCACGGCACGAAGCTCGCTACGTCCATAGTAATTCCCCAAAATCCAAAGAACATAGGAGGTTCAAGAATTTCGAGAATATTGACTCACAAACATGACGCAAACATGACACATAGATGATACTCCAACCTGGGTGGGGAGGAGAAAACTCCCCACCCCAACCAATTGAGCTACAACCACTTGACTCATTCAGTGAATTTGTGAGGTAAAGGTCAAGTTTTTTTTTTTCTGATGTATGTGTGAATGATGTGTGTGTGAAACTGGAATCTAGATCTTAAAGGGACTGTAAATTCTAAGGAACTTTGGAGGATGATGATGCAAGGCTAGATCAGGGAAAGAGAATTAGCTTCACCACTCATTCCACTCAATCTCATGTGAGCTTTGGAGGATTATGATGATGCAAGGCTATAACAGGGAAAGAGAATTAGCTTCACCACTCATTCCAGTCGTTCTCAGGTGTAAGGCGGCAAGCCGTCGATAAGCAAGGCCCTTCTAGGGAAAAAACAAACAACAATTTTATCAATGAATGCACACGAGACTCTGAACTTGAATGGCTTCTCCACTAGTTCCTATAGGCTTATCGTGGATAATGTAACCGTGCTCCTTAAGAAAGCTGTAATGGAACTTCAAACCGCTCATTTTGCTTGCTATAAAATGCCATTTTTGTAGCAATTGTTCTACAGTGGGCCTCCAGCCTTCTAGACAATTGAAGGCTGGTCTCTGGAGTCTACTTGCAATGACAGTTATGAATTTGTACAGTTATGAATTTGTTGCTAAATTTTTGGTTCATGGAATGGCTAGGTATCTTCAAGGAAGTTAATTTCCAAGAACCAGATTACCTCTTTTGAGGTAGAAAGATCTTGGATAACATAACTCTAGTTCCATATGGATGGTGTGATAGCGTACTTGTTGCCATATATACGCCACCGACATTGCCTCCGGACTTTTCGACTTCTCCCAATTGCTTGATGGAAGGTTCATAATTATTTCACTCAACATTGTGTTCTATAGTGCATTTAATTCAACATGTTATATGGTCAAGTTTATATCCTAAGATGGTTTTGGTTGCACACTCAATATGGAAGAGTTAATGAATTGAGCCCAAAAGGATTTGGATTACACACTATATGATATAGTTAATAAATACAGAGCAAGAACATTTAGATAGACATAGACATATTAGTGCTTATTATATATCAACTGCTTCATATTACTTTTATTTGTGTTCCATGAAGTGTTTCATTATATATCGACCATCTTATACTATTTTTATTTTTGTTTATATCTTTAAATACTTCATTTCATTATATATCGACCATCTTATACTATTTTTATTTTTGTTTATATCTTTAAATACTTCATGTTATTTTTTTCTTTTCTTTTTTAATATTCTTAACTATCTCATATTACTTATTTTTCTCTACAACAACAATTGCATTTTTCTGTGAAAAACAATGTAATTATTGTGAATAGTACTATTATTTGAGATCATGCTCTTTCTTTTTAGTTGCAAAGATACTTCCTTTTGTTTGCTGATAAATTTTAATGATTGTTTTATATATGTGTGTCTTAAGAATAGTCAATTGGGTTTAGCTAGAATGGTTTGTTATGAGGGGTGTTTTCCCCATTCAGATTCAATTCCCGCAAGTATATTCTTTATAAACAAAGGAATAGACATATTAGTGCTTATTATATATCAACTGCTTCATATTACTTTTATTTGTGTTTCATGAAGTGTTTCATTATATATCGACCATCTTATACTATTTTTATTTTTGTTTATATCTTTAAATACTTCATGTTACTTTTTTCTTTTCTTTTTTAATATTCTTAACTATCTCATATTACTTATTTTTCTCTACAACAACAATTGCATTTTTCTGTGCAAATACAATGTAATTATTGTGAATAGTACTATTATTTGAGATCATGCTCTTTCTTCTTTAGTTGCAAAGATACCTCCTTTTGTTCACTAATAAATTTTAATGATTGTTTTATATATGTGTGTCTTAAGAATAGTCAATTGGGTTTAGCTAGAGTGGTTTGTTATGAGGGGTGTTTTCCCCCATTTAGGTTCAATTCCCGCAAGTATATTCGTTAAAATGTAGCACTCACTATTGGAATAAATTAATTTCAAAATTAGTAGAGAATTTGTCTTTTTGTGAAAATTGTTGACACTTTGAAATGTAATATAAATAATTTGAATGAGCAATTTCAAAACTAGTAGTGAAATCATGTTTTCAAGAAATTGTTGGTGCTCTAAAATGTAGCACCAACAATTGAATTATTTAATTCCAATTAATTGAGACATTGTTTATTATTGAAATCTACTTCTTATGATTTATCAAATATAATTAAAATACAAAATATTTTCAAAAAGAATGGGTGAGAGGTGGGTCACACCATAAAGTCGTAAAGGGACATGAAAGGAAAATCCATTTTCACCGATTGACAAACAAAAAATCATCATTTACCCTAGGCCCCCAAAAATATAAGCATCATATTGGATATAATGTTTGTAAAAAATCCCCAAAGGGTGAGCTAAGAAAATGATAAAAAATATTAAAAGTTTAATTGCACAAAATCATCCTTGTTGCAAAAGGGCCATGATCTTCATTATTAGGTATTATAGGCCACCTTAAATCTACAAGAAGTTCATCAAACATTAATGTGTCCCACCTATCATTTGACTCTTCTCAAGGCTTTGCCACATCAAAGATAACTCGAGGGATGTAGATAAACTTGGTAACTAGAGGTTAATGTGGGGTATCCTTGTGATAGCACACAACCATCTTTAGCACTATGTATATCTCTTAAACCTATTTTCCTACCTGTTTATCAATGTTAGCCTAACACCTTGCAAGAATGTTTATAAGGAAATAGTGGCCTAGGTTGACAAGGTTCCAATGGGACCTTCCTCTCTCTCTATGACACCTTGCTTGAATACTCAAATAGGTGGCACATATTCTCAAGCATGTAGAGTATGGATTTCACACTTAGTTCTCATCATGCACAAAACCTTAGTGACTAGCAACATGTGTGATATTTCTAAGGAACTTCCATGCACCCAAATCCCATTAATGACACAAGGCCTCTCACTTTTTGTGATGTTTTACTTGTTTTGGGTAAGCCTTCCTTGTGTAGCCCTTTTCCTAGGTCTGTACACATGAGTGTATATTTCTTCCATTTCAATGTCTAGTGCCTAGGTGGCCCCTTGGTCTAACATGCAATACACAACTTTTGCATAAACAATGTAGAAGTTCAATGTGGTTTGCATTTGTTGATGTTTCGCCAACATAATAACTCATTCATTTATTGATGTTTTTCCAGTGTGCATTTATTCTCCATATCATACCCCATGATTCTCTATTCCATGTTCCTCCATTATTCCACCTGCTTGTAGTGTAGATAATACATTGTTCCAACTCCATATTACAGTGGCACCCCACACATTGTCCTTGACATTTCTACTCTCTAAATCAATCAAGGTCACACTTATTCCATTATCACAATTTTTGTGAAGACTTCCACTCGTAGTGGAAGTATGAGGACCATAGGCACATGGAAGGTAGTCAAATTTTTGCACTTGACTGCCACTGGGTGCTTCGACCAAGATTATTTTATAACTTGTGAATGTTTTGCATCATTTTATAGATGGTGAGTAGGGATCCTTAAAAGCTAACACACAACTTTTGCATAAACAATGCATCATTTCAATGTGGTTTGAATTTATTGATGTTTCTCTAGCGTAATAAATCATACAATCCCTTAATTACATAAGGCCATTGACAAACTTTGATTTAGTTTAGTATTAACACTTATTTCAAAGTATGGCCTATATAATTCAACTATGACATTTTTTACAACCCATTGATGTTTTACTTTCCTAACATGCACTATGCAATTGCATTCCCATCACTAACTTTTGTTGTATTTGGTTTTATTCATGTAGATAAACTCCCAAAGTTTTTCACCATGTAAGTGACACCACTTTAATTGGCGTTCATATCACTTATTCACATCCTTGTGACAATTGGTTTGGACATATTAAGTTTAAATGTAGATGACAATTGGTTTTGATAGATTGAGTTTGAATCCAAGTGTTGTGAAATGAGTATTTTCAATAAACAAAGGAATAGATTAGAAAGAAGATTGCCAATTATTGAAGGTGCTACCACTAATGCCACCCACCAACAATAAGTTGAAAATGGTCAATAACTTACTCATCATGCATTCAAGTTGTTAAGCTATTTTTTCTTAAATCAACACAATTTCCCTTGCATCAACATTGACTACATAATTGTCTTTAAAATATTTCTTAAATCAACACAATTACCCCAACATCAATGTCAACTAAGGCATTGTCTTTAAATTAAAAAAAAAAAATAACTAATACACTTTTTGTCATTTAGCATTTTAGTCCACACTATCACCGAGGCATCAATGTGAGCCAAGATTTATATGTATTTATAACAGACTAAGGTCTATATTTTTTTTTCCATAGCATTTACTTAACATTTACTTTTTAATGAAAATATTTTTTTATTATATCAACACAATCACAAAAGCATCAATGTGGACTAATATTTATATGTATTTCTTCCTATAGCATACACTTATTAAGTAAAGAGAATATGTTTTTTCTTATTTGAACACAACAAAGAAGCATCAATGTGGACTAAAGTTTATATGTATTTCTTCCTGTAGCATTTACTTATTAATAAGAATAAGCATCATCAATGTGGCCCAAAATATACACATTTTTTCCAATAGAATTTACTTTTGATCAAGAATATGTTTCTTCTTGGATAACAAAATCATAGAAGCATCAACGTGGACTACAAAAAATATGGCATTGCAATTTGTTTGGAAACCTATTTTTTATTTTAGAAAACATATACAACATGACATTGCAATTTGTTTGACAACCCACTGACAACCTAATTTTTATTTAAAAAACATACACGAAAGGGACATAGCCACTATTTTGAAAATCATTTGCTAGTTATGTGAAGAAAACATTTTCAATGAGTAAGTTTTTGTTTTATTAATGTTTGACAACACATGTATTCCAATAGAAGACCAATACCTTCAATAACCACTCACACAACTAGATCAAATATCAACACACTAATGTTTTTACGTGGTAAAGCCCCTGTAGGGAAACATCCACGACCCCAACCAACATGGCCACTTGGATAAATTTATTAATGCAAAAGAAAACATTACAGAGAGATTTACAAGAGAGTTTCTCACAATCAATAATTGACAAATGACCCTCCATGCTTTTTAAATAGAGATCATGGACCAATCAGGTGTTAAGTCTTGGATCAATGTAGTCATTAAGATCGAGGAGAATATGAATCGTTGGAGCACTCTTTGTCGATAACATATCGTGACCATCAGATTACCTAACTACAAATGCATACTAATTAAACACACTAAGAAACACACTTTCACCAAACAACACATTAGACCAAGTTGATATTAACTAACTCCTAAGTGTCTAAATATCCTAACATCCCCCTTAAGAACAACTTGGGATAGGAATGAAGGATTTACAAAGGTGACACAATAGGAGAAGGAAGAATTAGATCCTACCCCCCCTTAATGAAAAATTCATGAACTCCTAACATAGATCGAAGTTTGGAAAACTTTGCTTCTGTAAGAGACTTTGTGAAAATGTCCGCAACCTGATCTTTTGTAGGGAAAAATAACACTTCAATAACTCGATCATGAATGAGTTTTTTGATGAAGTGCATGTGTAGCTCAATGTGTTTGCGAGAATGATGTTGAACTAGATCTTTGGTGAAATTGATGGCACTTTGATTGTCGCACCAAAGGGTGGTCAGATGTTGCTACTCGAAGCTAAACTATGAAAGGATCTGTCAAAGCCACAAGGATTCTTGACTTACATTAGCCATTGCTCGATACTCTGCTTCTGTTGAAGAAAGAGAAATAGCCTATTGTTTCTTATAGGCCTAAGTGACAAGTCTTGAACCAAGGCTGAAAATATAACCCGCAACATACTTTCAATCATTAGGGTCATCGACCCAATCTAAATAAGTAAAACCAACCAATAAAGGAGTCCCCCCTGAGTTGTATTGTATCTCGAATTGAACTGCACCTTAAACATATCGAACTATCCTTTTAACTACTTTCCAATGGATTTCATGGAGTGATTTCATATAGCAAGCAACAAGACCAACAACAAAGGAAATATCAGGATGGGTATGAGTAAAATATAAGAGGTTACCAAATAACTAACGGTACAAGGTGGCATAAACTTTGGGATAGGTACAAGTGGCAACGATTTTGACTCTAGACTGGAAGGGAGAAGGAGATGGTTTAAAATCATCCATGTGAAAGCGACGAAGAAGGTAAAAAACATACTTAGACTAGGAAAGAAAGATTCCTTCCTTGGTTTGCAATACTTGAAGGCCAAGGAAATAGTGCAAATAGCCTAAGTTGGTCATTTCAAATTTCTTTTTAAGGCTGGTTTTCACATGGTTTAAAATTTTAGGGTCACTACTAGTGAGGATAGGATCATCAACATAAAGAACAAGGATTATGAGATGGATTCCTACTTTCTTGGTATAGACATTAGGATCATAATGGCATCTAGAAAAGTCAGTATCAAGAAGAAAGTTGTCCATTTTGGCATATCAAGCTCATGGAGCTTTCTTAAGATGATAAAGAGATTTCTTAAGGTGACAAACAAGGCTAGAGTCATTTTGGACATAGTCAGGAGGTTGTTCCATGTAGATTTATTCTTGCAAATCCCCATGCAAAAAGGCGGATTTAGCATCCATATGATGGAACTCCCATTTAAGTGAGGAAGCAAGGGCTAGAACAAGGTGGATGGAATTCATTTTGGTGATGGGGGAAAATATTTCACTATAGTCAATGCCTTCAACTTGAGAGAATCATTTGGAAACTAACTAGGCTTTGTGTCTTTCAAAACTTCCATCTGATGCATACTTAGTTCTGTACACCCATTTACGTCTGAAAAGTTTTCTTCCTTTCGAAATAGGTACAAGCTCCCAAGTATCGTTCACCATTAAAGAGTGATACTCTTCATTCATTGTTGTGTCCCAATATAGATGAATTGAAGCTTCTACATATGTTTTTGGATCATGAGTCTCTGACACTTGAGCTAAAAGAGAAGATGATCTTTGTAACTGTGAACGTTTCTAACTTTGATATAAAGTATCACCGGTAAGATCACCAACTACTTCTCGTGTTGAACATACCCATTTAGGAAGCGATGGTGTTGATGTTGGTTCATGTTGAATGGACTCATCTGGAGGAAGGTGAGCAAGCGGAGGTGGATTTTCATCCTCACTGTCATCATCTGAAGAAGAAGAAACCAAAATAGGAACAAAAGATGGCACA
Organism: Picea engelmannii; assembly: GCA_009831015.1. NCBI lineage: Eukaryota > Viridiplantae > Streptophyta > Pinopsida > Pinales > Pinaceae > Picea > Picea engelmannii. The sequence continues at coordinate 59,417 of ML779728.1, forward strand.
AACATCGAAGATGACTTGTAGACCGAGGAGGGAAAAAATGTTGAAGATGGCTTGTAGAGCGAAGAATACACAAACGCCGAATTAGGCTCACATGCTAAGATATTTTCATAAAATTTGACATCTCTTCTAATAATAATTTCATTGGAGTGAGGTTGAAGAAGTCTGTAACCTTTGACATCTTCAGAATATCCGACAAAAATGCACTTCTCACTTTTAGGCTATAAAGCTTTCCTTTCTCATCAGGAATGTGAGCCCATGCTACACTACCAAATACAAAAAAGTGGATTACATATGGCTTATTTTTTTTCCATGCTTCTTTCAATGTTATATTTTTTAGAGCCTTTGTGGGAGTGCAATTTACCATGTAATTTGCACAGTTAATGGCTTCCACCTAATACTTAAGACTTAATCCCTTATATTGGGTCATACAATTAGCCATTTATTTTAATGTGTGATTATTTCTCATAACAACACCATTTTGTTGTGGTGTATATGGAACATTGTGTTGCATTTGGATTCCCTATGCATTGTAGTAACTTGTAAAATTGTTGTTCACATATTGGCCTCCATTATTTGTTCTTAACCTTTGAAGTCGATGTCGAGATTGTTTTTCTACAAGGGCCTTGTAGGAAAAAAACTTGTCAAACACTTCACTCTCAAGTTTTAAGAAGTAAACCCAAGTGCATATGGAGAAGTCATTAATGAAAGTTAAGAAATACTTTCACCCAAAAAAAGAAGGAGAAGAAAACATACCACACAAGTCACTAATAACAAGTTGCAAAGGGGATGAGGCATGCCAAGAAGAACATTTCTTAAAATTATCCTGATGATGCATTTCGGGGCTTCGGAACTTCAAAGCTTCATAACTCCAAGAGTTCATTTGTTTTAAAAGTGTGGTTTGTACTTCGACAGTTCGACGTTCGGGATTTTTGGATGTAGCACAAGAGAAATCTTCTGAAGCTCAAATTTGCGAAGTGGTTAATTAACACTTAATCTTGATTAATTAAAGTTATTAAATGTTTTATTAATTATTTAAAACACTTTTTACTTTTTGTAATATTCATTACTTCGACACTTTGATACTTCGATGCTTTGTGAACCCAATCTTTGCTGAAACACCCGAAGCATGAAGCTCTGAAGTGATCGTTAAAGGTTTTCCATTAAAACTCGGGCGACTTTTATATTTTATAGATCACAAGAACCGTTGGATCAACTTAGTGCAACTCATCGATGGGCGACACTGTGAGCGCTTTATTAATAGATAACGACCAAGAATTTATTTAATTTAAAAGTCAATTTCCTAAGTTTTTTGGGTGAAATTTTATTTCTAAGAGGCAAAAATAAAAAGAATAAAAGTTCAAAATTCCAAGTGTTCTAACATAGGCTCCATCTGGGGATTGTGGCTCCCTACGAGGCATGAAAGAATAGTAGACCAAGTGCCTTTATCCATTGGGACTTGGAGTCATTATTGCTTTGCTTTTTTTGAAAAACATTTTCTGGTTTTATTTAAGAATTAATCATACATGGAAAAATGGACTCATCCAAATCCAAAATCTTTAAAACATACTTAATGATTGATCTCAAGTTAGTCTACTAAAAATTTCCTTTTCTTAAAATTGATTTCAGAATTGTTTAAGGTAATCAAAATAATTTTAACTAATATATTAGGTTTCAACTGACTTTGTTCGCTTCAAGGTTAAGCATATGTAATGTATTTATTTAGGGAATCCCTAGTTGGTTCATGATGTAAATATCACTGGAAAGAGAAATAGATAACAAAGTATGATATATAGATATGCATGGAAATGTTGTGAGGGAAATATCCTTACGGACTAGCAAATAGGGTTATACTTTGCATGCAGATATGACCAAGAGAAAATCTACTTTCTACCTTCGTCCCCAGACATAAATCCCATTTCTTTTCAGTAAATACATGGCCATATCAACCTACCTTGTTCCAGGCATTCGATGTTGATCCTCTTTCGCACTTGATCACTTGTTCACAGTTCTCCTTCCAAAGCTGACCTGCATACAAGACAAGCAACAACTACACATGCATCTTACCTATAGACTAATGGGTTAGAGATTCAAACATGTACTTAACAAACTATGAATAACTCATGAATTGGGATGGGAAAATCATTTTCTTTATTACTTTGAATGAGTCAACTTACAAAAAGTCAAGACCGGCCACCGCTCCGCGAACCTGATCCTGGGCTCCTCTTCAAATGTCCTCCAACTTCTTTGATTTGTATCTCTTTTGGCACAAGGATGGCTAAAGGGTTGGGACAATGGGAATATGCAAATGGGTAGAGTTTCTTTGCTATCTTTTTTCTCCTCCAAATGGGACCCCTAACCCTTCTTTTATAGGTTAGAAGAAGCTAGGTATTTGGATGAACCCTCGGCCATACATGGCTGGGAGTTTCAGTTAACTCACCCAAAGCTCTATGTTTCGTCGACAACTTTCCTTTTTTCGTGCTTTTGTCCGTCCACACGGGCTGTTTTAGGTCAGCTAGCGTGTACACGTGTGCAGTAATGGAGTAGGGCGCATGGGCCCTTATAAAAGAGGTTTTTTAAAGAGTTGTTCAGCAGTGCTTTGGCAAAGAAGGGATCTGAGATGGCCTAATGCCAGGTAAGCATGTATGGTGCAATTTAGGGTTATAACAGGAAACCTTACAGATATCATAGATATTGCTTCACTTCCAACAAGCCTGTTCAATACTCCAGTGAATTTATCTACTTCTCCCATTGAATTTCCTTTCACCACTTCTATTAACGATTTGCATTTCGCTAAGATGAGGGAAATCGATAAATGAATTTCCTTTCATCATCTCTTTTGGACAAGACAGGGGCAATCAAATTATGAATTTCCTTTCACCATCTATCTTGTATTTTAACATTTTGAAGTGGGGGCAATCAATTTGTATATAACATACAATGGATGATATTTGTTTAAAATATTTAAACTGAAAAAGAATGTCTATCAACAATTTTAAGAATACTCTGAAACCAACTTTCTTCCAATTTTCAATACACCTTCGCTTATAGGAGAAATATTTTGGGAATTTTAATCATTTTAGGGATAAACCTTAAGTGAGTTTGTTAGTTTAAAATATGATACCAGAGCTAAAATTATCAGGATTAGCCTAGACACACTTTTTCAACTAAAATCAGAGGAACATAAATATTTTTTCCTATTCTTGTTTTGAAAATATGCTTTTGAGTTTTCAGAGTCAAGATAAGTCTTTTTATTTCTATGAATATTAAAAGGATGTGAAAGGAGAAAGAAAATGTGAAGTGGAAAGAACTTGGGGAGAGGAAAAAATTGACCAAATTATAGATTCAAAGGATTTGAATTAAAAATATCCTAATCCCACACAAGTTTGTGTATTAAGTTCAAACTTCTTTCGAGTTTATTTATTATTATTTTTATTTTTTAATCTTAGAGATGGCTTTAAAATTTATCAGTATGACACTTCAAGTTATAATTTTATACATCTCTGATTTTTAGGTCAGGTGATAATATCATCATGAGAAAAACTTCCTTCACATTTATTTCAATCAAAAAAATTTTAAATTTTATTCGAACTATAAGAAGAGTAGGAACTCATACCTTATTTTTATTTTGAATTTCCAGCAAGGCAGGTTATTTATTTATCACCTGTTTTCTGAGGAATCAAATGCTTGAAAGACGAATGCCGAGTTTTTATTTAGCCTAATCTCTTGTTCAACAAGATCTATTATGCAAAAGGAATGAAATGAAAAATATTAGATAATCCTGTAGAATAGAGATGATATGTGATGAAGATGCTTTTTATTTTTCTTTTTCTAAATTTATCATTTAAAATGAAGTCAAACAATCATAATTTTATTGAAAATATTTACAACAAGTGATCAAATGAATCAGATAATTTATAAAAAGAAAAGAAGAAATGAAAAATTAAAATTGACAATGTCAATCCAATCTGATATATACAATGGAAATCTAAAAAGTAACTACTGCATGAAATGTTTTAAATAACGCCCATTGATAAGGGCCTCAAGAATCTTTCCATTAAGATTTCAAGTGAGAATGAGTTTTTTCCCTCAATAGCTACGATTTTGAAGGGTCTGAACCAGAGATGATGAAATTTCCCATGTTTCCCTGCATCTTCCTTTCTAGCTTCCCATTTTAATACTAAATCACTAGGAAGAAAATCCCTGTCTTTAGATTTCTTATAAAAAAGGGCTTTCATGTCATCTTGATATTTTTGGAGCTTATCATCCACTTCTACTCTGTTTTGTTGTACTTTGATGATTTGATTTATTCTTCTCATAAAATTGTTCGGCTCTTCATTTGCATCTTGCCAAAGTTTCATCATAGGAAGAGAAAGATTAATAGGAAGAATAACATCAATACCATAAACTAATTGGAATGGAGACATACCTATAGATTTCTTGGTGCCAATTATGTTTGCCCATAAGGAATATTTTAAGTGTATATGCTAGGCTTTTTTGTTTTTTGTCAAAACCTCCTTGATTATCGTCATCAAACTCTTATTATATGATTCTACCAACCCATTTCCCCGAGGATAGTAGGCTGTAGAATGACCTAAAATAATATTGTATTTTGACAAAAATATATCATTGCATTAGATTTAAAAGCCTGAGCATTATCAATAACTATTTTCCTAGAACAACCAAATCTTGCTAGGATGTTTTCTTCCAAAAAGTTTATCATTACTGAATCTGTAGCATTCCGAGTTGGAATGACTTCAACAAATTTCGTAAAATAATCAATAGCAGTCAAAATCCATCTGTGTTGAGCACTCGATTGTGGATGAATTTCTCCAATGAAATCTACGCCCCATTGTTGGAAAGGAGCTTCATCTTTTGATGGGATTAAAGGTAAGGCAGGAAGATTTTGCTTACCAACGAACAATTGGCATGAATTGCAAGCTCTAACCCTTGCATTTACATCGGTGAATAATTTTGGCCAATAATATCATTCCCTTAAAATTTTGTAAGATGTTTCTCTCTAGGCATGATGTCCTTCGCATACTCCTTCATGAAATTCACCAATGACACCTTCTGTTTCAGATTCTATAAGGAAATATAACAAGAAACCCATAAGGTCTTTCCAGTATAATTTGCGATCAATAATGCAATACTTAATTTCATGTAGCTTTAAATTTCTTGCTTTAGAAGGAGTCATGTCATTTGGACATTGAAGAGTAAGGAGATATGTAACAATACCAATGTACCAAGATGAGGAGGAAAACTTTTCTTCAATCTGAATAATGGGTGTTTGATCATCAATCTCCTCTATATCTAGAAGAGAATCATGAGACTCGAAGTTATTCATTCCAAGAGCACTGAAATTTGATTCGGCTAACAACCTTCCTAGACCTTAACCTTTCACTAGTTTGGTTGGTTTAACTTCTAAATCAAACTCTTGAATTTTAGCCAACCATCTACCTCTTCTTCCATCACTATCTGGTTGAACCAAGATATCTTTAATTGCATTTTTTGGTACATAAGAAATTATTTTTTAGTGCAAGACATATGTTCGGAAATCTTTGAGAGCCTTCATCATGGCATAAGCTTGTTTTTCAAGAATGTCATATCTTATCTCTGCATCTCTGAGGCTTTTGTTAAAAAAGGTTATCGACTGTTCAAATCCTTCTTCGTTTTTCTGAAGGAGCACTGCTGCAACAATATGTTCATAGGCAAAGGATAAGATTAAGAATTATTTTGTATAGTTAGGACTTACCAATATTGGTGCTTCTTCTATGGATTTCTTAACACGTTCGAAGGATGCTTTTTCCTATGCAGTCCATTTTACCTCACTGTCCTTTTTCAACATATGTGTAATCAATTTGATTATTTCAGCAAAGTTAGGAATAAATCTCCTCAAAAAATTGATCTTTCCCAAAAAAGATTGAATCTATTTTCTATTTATAGGATTATTAATCAGATCAATAGTCTCAACTCGTTTAGGATCAACCTTAATTCCATCCTTTGAAACTATATGACCTAAAAGTTTACCTTCTTGCATGGCAAAGTGTGATTTTTTTGGGTTAAGAGACAAACCAAATTTTCTGCATTTGTTAAAAGTTTTTCTGAGGTGCACCAAATGTTATGCATCAGAATTGGAAAAAACTGTCTGATCATCCAGATAAATAACAAAAAACTTATCTCTCTCACCGACGAATGCGATATCCATTGCTCTCTGGAAATTTGCTCATGCATTCATTAAACCAAAAGGCATTTTATCATACATAAAAGTTCCCCATGGAGTAGTAAATGGAGTCTTTTCTCTATCATCTTCATGAACAACAATATGATTATATCCTGAGAAACCATTGATCATAGAAATTCTATTAGCCCGTACCACCTTCTCTAAAACATGGTCCATTTTTGGGAGTGGGTAGTTATCTTTAAGAGAAGACCGATTTAGGTTCCTAAAATCAACACAGAGTCTTATTTCTCCGTTCTACTTCCTAATAGGGACCAAATTGGCCACCCATTCTAAGTATCTGAGGGGAACAATGATTTTTGCATCAAGGAGTTTTTTAACCTCCTTTTCTATTACTAGCAGAAGAATTGGGTTTATCTGTCTAAGCTTTTGCTTGAAAGGCTTAATACCATTCTTTAAAGGAATCTTGTGCTCAATAACAGAAGTATCATAGGTTTTTAAATCTTCATAAGACCATGCAAAAAAATCTTTATATTGTTTAAGTAACTTATCATATTTACTCTTTATTTGTGTCGAAAGATATTTTGATATTTTGATCATCTTGGGATTTTCATTTGTTCCTACTTTACAATCTTCAAATTCTTTAGGTTGAGGTCAAAAAGTAGAATTTAAAGGTATATCATCCTGGTAAAACAACCTTTCTAGAGGGAATAAGACCTCTGGGAAATTGATTGTTTTTAAGTAAGAGAACGCAATGATTTGCAATTTTATCTTGTAACTTTTCTGGGTTTTCTCCTTCGTGCATAATCCAGGCAGGATCATTCTGATTTTCTTGATTCAATGTGGGTCTCAGAAAACTCATCTACCATTTCTAGAAACTGCTTGATTTGTTCATCATCTTCAAATACCTGCTAGTGTTGAACATTGTTTGGAATCGAAGGTCTATGTCTCATCTCAATATGATACTTCAGCTTCAAAACAATAGGTGGTATGAAAGTCGCAGAAGCTTTCGCTAAAGAGTCAACTTGCTGATTTTTCATTCTAGGAATAAAGTGGATGTTAAAATACCAAAATAAATTCTCTATGAGATCCCAGGAACAATTTCTATACGACCTCAATCTAAAATTCTTAGCTTGGTATTGTTTTTTTATTTGTTTTACAATTAGCTTAGCATCACCGTAAACTATCAAATGTTTGATTTTTAATTTTCTTGCAGCTTCTAATCCTAAAACTAAAGCTCATATTCACATACATTATTGGTATAATCAATGTTCCATTGTAATATATGAGAGAAAGGAATATAATACTCATCACCTGGTGCTACAAATAAAACTCAAGCTCTTTCTCCTTCGCAAGATGAAGCACCATCAAAGAACATTTTCCACATCCCTTCTTTAACATTCATATTTTTCTTTGAAAATTCTATTTTTTTATTTTCTTCTTCTATACATTCTTCAAAATCATCATCTATGGATAATATACAATTACCTAGATCTTGATCAACAACATTGAATGGATAATTATTAGGGTTTTGAGGGTCACTTACAATATAATCCAGTCTAGTTTCCCTGTACAGTCGAGTAAACTGTCCACCAAAAATTGGAATTGTAGCATATGTCATGTCTAGCTGAACCGATCCTCCTAGCTTGGCACCCCAAGATCTGAATAGAAGCATGCCATACTTGGTAGCAATGTAAAAAACAACCACATCCATAAGAATACTTTTCACAGGAACCTGAGAAAGATTTAAAACTAAATCTTTAATCATACCCAAACACTTAACCTTTCTAGAATCAAAAGAGTATAGATCTTGATAAGGTCTGGTAATTTGAAGGCCCAATTTCTCCATGATAATCTTAGGCATCAAGTTATGTGAAGCTCTTGAGTCTAACATACAATTTTGTAGTAAATGATAATGCACAATCAATGTAATATAGAAATGAGCAACATAGTCTTTACTATTTTCGATGTGTGGTCCAAACATGATTTTAGGTTTCTGATCCTGCAAATTGATAACATCAACTTGACATTCAACATCATAAAAAATTATTTCTTTTGAGATTTTCTTTTTATAGATCGGATTTCTAGCAAGTTCAACAAGAGGCATTGGAATTTTAATTTTATTAAGTTTGTTCTCTAGATTGAAAGTCCCAATTGGTTTTTCAATTTCCTTGGACTGAGCTTCAACTTCTTTATTTTCTGGCTTCTTACTCTTTATTGTTTTCGTTTCAACTTTCTTTGCTCGAGCAACTTGTGTTTCATTTGATGGTTTTGTAACTACTGCCTCATTTACTTTGTTTTGTGATAAAATATTTTTTGGTGGAGTATTTATATAGTTCTTTTCTCTTGGCCTCAAATTATATTTATGTTGGAGTTTTACCATTATTGAATCAACGGGACCTTTGTATGTAGAGTCTCCCAAATTGTTGATATTTTCATCATCATTAAATAAAGATTCTAGATCGAAGGATTTCTCATAATCCATTTTCGTTAATTGAGGCTCAAGATCATCATCACTAAGGTTGTTTAGATCTTCATCCAATTCATCATAATCTTGGACCTCATCTCCTTCTATGAGATTCTCAGTTTTAAAAGGAGCTTGAATCTTTTGATCCTCATTTTTTATTTTCCTTTGTTGTATCTGAGGATTTCTGTTAGGATTTTTCTTGAATTGATTTCTAACCTATGGATTAGGTTTGGTTTTTTTGATTTCCATCCTGGAAATCTTATTTGATAATTCTTTAATAATTTTTTCCATCTCATCCATTTTTTTCCTTTGAAGAAGATTTTCTAGATCCAGAGGGCCCTGCATGTTCTTTAAAATGCATGGGTTCTCTTGTTCCCATCTCAACTTTAGTTTTCAACTTTCCAGATGCCATCATATTGGATTCAATCTCTATAGCATCATCTTGCATTCCTGCTAAAGTAGTAGATCTTCTTTCTCTCAAAAGTAGAGAGAAATGAAAATCAAAAGTCCCTGCAAAAGTGACCTTTGCAATTGGTTGAGAAGATTTAACTTTAGTTGGGATCTTGTGATAAATCTTATTAAATCTTTGAATAAGCTCTAGGATTGATTCATATGTTTTATTTCTCAAGGCTCCGAATTCGGTTAAGTAATATAGATGATATTTTTTCTCACCCCATTGCCTTATAGAGGAAGTTTCTAGATCATTATATGATGATATAGAGTCTACTAGAAGTCCTTTGAACCAAGTTCTTACTTGACCTTCAAAATTTTTTACTAACAGTCTCATGTAAACATCCTCGTGCTCAATACCAAGAATATTAGTGAATTGGTAAAAAAAGACTATATTCTTGGTTGCTGTTAAATCCCCTTCACCTGTGAATTTAGGGAGGCTCTTCATGTAATTTTCAGGTAAATCATGTAGGATAGATGGAAGAACTAAGGGAGCATATCTAGAAGCGACCTTGGAAAATATCTTAGGGGGTTGAGAGGGTATATTTTCTTGTCCACCAGCCCCTGCACCTCCGACACCTCCAACACCAGTACCTCCAACATTGGCCATTGAAATTCTAGGAGATGGAATTCGAGGACTAAACATGAGATTATCAAAAACTTCAAAAGACTCATCTACTGAACTTTTGACTACTTCGGGACAGTGTGAATGAAGTTTAGGGAAATGATCGTGAGAAGATGGAAGATCTATATGAGGGAAAAAAAAAACTTGAACTCAGTCTCTTAGATTTACCAGATGTATAGATAGGGGAAGTGATAGGGGATGAATCTAAGTATAAAAAGTAATCTTCAGGGTTTTTGGAAACATAAACTTTTACTTCGGGAAGAGAAAGAATCATCTGTGTACAAATGATAATAGGGATTGAAATGGATTCTTTGTTTTCGCTGGTAAAAGTATCTATCAATGAAATAGGGGTGGTATGGATGATCTCAAATTTTACTTCAGTAATAATTCCTTCTGGAGTTTCTAGTTTAACTTCAGATTTACTTGTTGATGCTTCTGTAGAATGAACTTGTTTGTATTTTTCTTTAAGAATTAGTTCTTCAGTGGGAATGCTAACATTAATTTTCGTAACCCTAGGTTGATAGATATTACCTGCTGATGCAAAAGTTTGTCTGAGATATCCCTTTGGTTTCAACAATTTTTCATGATCCGAAACTGACATAGACTTCTTTTCGTCTGGATTTTTCCTGGTATTCTTTCGACTGAATTCCAGCTTTGCCTACAATGGAGTCTCCAAGTGAAATATAAAGTGAACCTTATCACGTATTCAATCTTTGTTCACCATCAAAGATCAAAATTAACTTTGTCTTTCTCCGAGGGAAAAATTGATTTAGTTTCTCCATTCCCCGAAAACGGTGCCAAAAAGATGTTGTTCCTGAGATTGATTCTAAGGATCAAAGATTTTAAATGAAATGTTTTTTATATGTTCTTTCTTCTACCTTCAGTTTTCTGAGAAATAATCTTTAAATGAAATTGTGATAAGACAGTACATAGGCTGTACCTCATTATCTGAGTCGTAATTATAATTTCAAATGATGTAGAAATGATTTACACAATGGTTAAACAAAGTCAGTATCAATTACAGATAAGTCTCACCTCGTTTGCAGTAGAAGAAAAGTAGAAGATGTACCCTTGAAAGGAGATTAAAAATGCAGCAATTCACACAGGTCACATGTCTTGTTTTTACTCAGAGTAATAACATAGGAAAATTGTTACTGAATGAACTTATGATATGTTATGATCACAATATACGTACTACTAAATTGTAATCATTCACTCTTCAAGAAGTACATAAATAAATTCAAAGAGATGGATGTTAGAATATAGAAGATGGTGTGCTTGTTTTACCATTAATGATACCCTCGTCACCCAACCATAGGCCGAAGCCACCCTCCGAGCACCTTAACCTTGACTGAGAATTACTTTGGAAGCAAAACCTAGGCTAGATAGAAAAACAAGGTGTAGCACATCTTCCTCCAAGGATAGCACACCAACAATAGCTGATCAGATAGTCCAAACCCTAGCCAAGAGATAGTCCAAGCCAATACTGAAACTGCTAGCTGTAGTAGCTGCACCTGCAGCTCTCCTCCACACGTGCGCACCAAACTGGGAACTATAGTGCACCCCACTTGCTGCTCTGTAATTCTGAGATGTGTCAAATGAGAACTGGTGCCCTGTATTTATACTAGTTCTGCTAGATTTACTGGGGCTGACTTCTCCTTTTGGATATGTGTCTGTTCAATATATTATTATTATTTCTGGCTGACTTCTTCTCTTGGAGGCTAATAACCTAATATAAATTATCTTCTTGAGCCGACAAGACTTCT
>ML779728.1:71072-86729 GCA_009831015.1 Picea engelmannii
TCTTCTTGAGCCGACAAGACTTCTAGGGTTATTAGCCAACTCATTAGGGTTTTCTCTTGCTTTCCAGAGTCTTCTATTCTCGTCAGGTTTACACGTGGAGGTAAATACCTCCCGCAACTACCATAATATTAACACTCCCTCCTCGCTAGGGAGGTATTACATGTAACGGTCTTGAGCACAAAAAAACATACCATTTACCCGGTAGCATCAACATAGTTGTTTAGACTATCTCATGACTGGATCATGAGCATCACCATCACTATCAACTACATCATCTCTCGAAACCATACTTCATTTGAGTAATTAGACATGATGTTGGATAAGTCACTCACACCATAGAGTGATACAAATGCTCTGAACTATTTTCCATCTGGAAAATCTCTGTTCATCATTCGTCTGTATGATGATTATCTCCAATAAACTGCTGAGAGTATTCAAGGCAATTAGAACAAAAATAGAACACAACTGTGTCTATCCATAGTAGTACATAACTACAATTCAGTGGTACACTACCACACTAAGTAACACACAAGTACTTGATCAACAATGTATAGTCACGAACAGTGGAACATATCCACCACAGTAGTCTTCATCTACTATCATACAATCTTCATAACAAACATCTGATAGCAACCTGCATAGAAACAATGTTATGATATAAACTGAATTATCTGGGCCAATCTTTCACTCACATCTGTCATCTCTGAAAGAATACGTGCCTCACGAACGGTGGAACATATCCACCACAATAGTCTACATCTACTGTCATATAGTCTTCATAACAAACATATGATAGCAACCTGCAAAGAAACAATGTTATGATATAAATTGAATTATCTGGGCCAATCTTTCACTCACATCTGTGAGCTCTAAAAGAATATCTGCCTCAAAGTAGAATAATGAGATATTTGGACCATTCCCCACCCTGGGCCATTCTTAATACACTAATCAAAGTGCACCTTGAAGAGAATGTATAACCCTAAGGAATGCTGAGTCTGGACCATTCCCCACCCTGGGCCATTCCTCCTACATTAATCAAAGTGCACCCTGGAGAGAATGTATAAACCCTAAGGAATGTCTGTCCCTGATTGCTGAGCCTAGACCATTCCCCACCCTGGGCCATTCCTCCTACACTAATCAAAGTGCACCCTAGAGAGAATGTATAAACCCTAAGGAATGACTGTTCGGACCATTTCCTCTGTTAACCACAAGAGGAAAAGACAGTCCTGCATCAACCTCCAAAACATACCATTCCTCATGTTAACCACAATGAGAAATCGTTGTCCGACGAGGCGGGTCAATCTTCTTGAGTAACCCTCAAGAAGAGAGACTGCCCTAGACCACTCCCCATGTTAACCACAATGGGAAGTCGTTGTCTATGATACATCAACAATCAGACTACTTCCCATGTTAACCACAATGGAAAGTGATTGTCCATCAAAAGTCTCAATCCACTTTTCGAACAGGAAAGCATTTGTCCAAGATGGACTATTTTTCAATTTTTAAAGATGAATGTCTTCAATAATGTTTTCAGTGCTCCCTCCTAACTTGGAGAGTCATTTCTTCCTTTTCCAATAAGAAGGAAGTTGTTTCCATGAGCTCCAGCTTGAGTACACAAACTCTTTCATCTTGGATGGAAGATTTACCAAAATGTCTGCTTATCTGCTCATCTGTGGAGATATGTATTGGAGAATCATTTTCTCCTTTCTGGACTTCATCATGGCTAATGTAATGCTTGATTTCAAATGTACTTTAGTCTGGAACACTGTGAAGGCTTCATGTAGATCTGAGCAATAGAGTATTGTTACACATCAAAATTACTCAGCTGGATAAGTGTCGCATGTTCCTCTCAATTGTCGTAAGTGTCGCATCTTCCTTACAACTTTCGCAAGTGTCGCAAGTTGGCTACAAGTGTTGCAAATGATGTTCAGACATACTGCCATGAAAAACGACACTAAGGAGACACTTATAACATCTCATATGCTTGATTTGAAGAAGGAGAACTGGTTTACTGAAGTCAAATAACTCTTGACACCTGAAGAGAACCCTGAACCAAAGGTTTTGAGGAGGAGCACTCCCCCATTTCAGCCCTAGAAGCGTTGGTGCTCCCCTACAAGGCTTCAGGGACCATTATAACGCTCCCCATCCCCCTCTGAAGGAGCACTGCTCATCTTGAAAGTGCTGGCGCTCCCCTAAGGCTTACCAGGGAGCGCTATAGCGCTCTGATGCCCCTTCTAAGGGAGCGCTGCCTAATCTGAGGCAGTAGTTGGCCTGTTGAGGAGAATAAGGGGAGGATATTTCGAGATTAGGAGGCAATTGTGTTCGAATTCTTGGTTTCATCAAGAGATCCCTGATCTAAGGAGAAGGTTCCCAACTTGTTCCAAAGATAACTCAAGAGGTTAAGCTCTTCTTAACCTATATAAACAGGCTCTATGATGGTGGAAAAGGGGGGAAGAACTAAATATATGAAACTTATGATCTTGGAGGAAGCTCACAGTCAGCCAAAGGAGAGTGATCAGTGAAGCTGATGTTATCTAGGTTGTGGATATTTTAGGCAAGGGTTAGACAAAGAGGACTTGACGAAGCTGTCGCATTCGCATCTACGATTGTAAGTACTGCTGTCGTTATTCTCATCAATATGACACGCTTGGCCTGTTTCTTTCTAGTTTGTGTCTAATGTCACATGAACTTATCATTTATTGATAGATCCGTTTTTAAGATAATATCGATAGAGTAGGAAGTGGTCGTATCTTGATTTGTCCACAGAACTCAGCGAGGAGCAAAGGATTGGAGCGCAACTCGGAGCGTGCAGGGACAAACGTCGATAAAAGGTAGTTCTATCATCCTTCCTTCTCATGTGTTAGTTTAGATGGATTTGAAAGGAAGTCAGTGTCCATGTTAAGCATTTTCTGTCTAGAGTTAGGGTCAAGATCTTAGAGGAAATCTACCTGTCCGCAGGGAGATTTTCCTACAACAGAAACTGGCGACTCCACTGGGGAGATAGCCTCAAATCAAAACTTCTTGTTTGGATTTTCTTCTCATTGACCTTTTTCTATCCCTTGATTGTTTCAGACCTGGTTCACTCCTCTTTTGATTAGTTTCATGAGCTGATTGGATCCTTACCCTATCATACTCAGCATAATTGTCGAATTTGAATTTGAATTTTTGGAATTTTTTGACATTTTTTGGAGTTTTAGACCCTGGCACCCCTGTCCTAGTGTTAACAGAGTGCCAACGCTCCCCCATACCTCTGCACAGAGCACTATAATGCTCCTTGCCTTTGGCAACAGAGCGCCAACCTCTTTTTGGCCCAAAACCCCTCCAGAACTGCCTTTTTCAGGGTTTTCCTCTGTGTCTCTTTTGCTGAGTGACCTAGTGAGTCAATTTTTCTTCCCTTTCAGTCTTGACATCTGTCTTTTTTGAAGAATAAACACCTTGTTAATTGGATCTTGTATCCTTCTTCACTATTTTCATTGAGTTTTTCCTGTTGAGTGAAGTTTGAAACCCATGCACTGTTTTTCTCTCCTCATCAGCTGAGTAAAGACCCTGGTGAAGGTCATCAAAGGCCTACAGACCTCTTCATCTCAATTTCAGTCAAGGTCATTGTTCTTCAACTTTTGTTTTTGGGTGTGAAGTTTGTTTTTCTTTTCTTTGATTGTCTCTTTTCTTTCGCTTTTCGTTTCGATTGCTATGAAGGGTGTATTGTTTGTGTGACTTTTTCTTGTGCTAGTTTGGTTCGCATTCATATAAGAAAGATAATTAGCAAGACGAGCATTGTGTTGTATTGATCATCACTCATACGCAAACAATAAAAGACATCTTTATGATTGATTGTGCATATTATAAGGCACTTGAAAGTTTTTGCATTACATCAGGATTTGATTGAGAAAAAGAATTGTTTGAGGGCATTCCTTATTTGTGCTTGATTAGTGGAAAGAACTCTCTCTCTCCCTTAGCTAGATGTTCATCGAAAGGAAATGACTGCTTATCATGTTCGATGCATTCTTTGGGTCTAAGTTATAATTCCATTTGTTTCACTTCCATGCACCCCTTTGCGTAAAGAACAACCATAAAAATCAACGCTAATTAAAAGTTATCTAGAACTTTTTTTTTTCTAGGATCCTCCACCAACAGTAGACTAGGCTTAGTACTTTGGATTAGGTCTGTGAGCATAACTCTCCAAAGTTTCCAAAACAAACACTAGCATCCTGAGTTAGGGAGAGTAAATCCAGTTATCGTATAAGTCTGCCTAGGATCCCCCTCTCACACAGGGGTTACGCACGAGGTCACATTCGGGTAAGCTATGGGGACTAACCCTCCGTGGTTTAAATGATTGTGGTGGTCGGATCGTATTATGGGGATCACTTTGAGGTAAATCCACAATTACTGCATGAAAGCCTTTTAGTTGATTTCGGGCTTGATACCCTGCCCGTACGTTCGGATCGGACTGTCGACTGTTCCCGCCCAGGGGCTGACTGTGAATTGGTAACCTTAGTGGCCATAATCTTTAGGGTCTTACACAAGGTGACGATGACGGGAAGTCTCACTGTACCTGGAGCAGACATTGGTCAAACTCACTCGGGCTCCTTGGAGGGTAAATCCACAATTATTGCGTGGAAGCTTGCACCAAGGCATAAGTCCGTTAAGCAGGTCGCCATTGTAACTGTTCCAGCCTATCCCCGCCCCTTCTAGACTTGATCACGCGACGTTGGATTTCATCACCAACTAGTACGGTCATCAAAAGAAGGTCCTGTTTGCTTGGTTGTGATTCTTAGATTTTTTTAGCGTGTGCTGTTTCTTTTCGTTAGTTGGCCATAGATTTCTCTCGCCGACTCTTTTCTGCCAACATCGACCCTCCACGCCGCTCGCGGAGGCTACAGGGACTTCCTCCAGAAAATATGGAAGGAAACACCCCTTTACCCCCTCATTCTACGGAAGAATCCCCTCGACAGAGCGAGGTTCATAATACTACAACTTCCCAGGAAGAAGTTCCCATTCCTTTGGAGAATTTTTGAATTGTCTCAGAATCTCCGAAAGCTTATCGCATTCCGGAGGGATACGAACGACAGATCCTCCACCTGAATTCTGCTGGAGAATTTGTTGTCATAAATCCTTCTGACATTTCGGCCGGGTCTTCTCAAAACCCTTTAGCCAGTGACCCTTTTTGGACTGCGGACGTTGTTCGGAGTCCACCACGCTTGGTGCGAGATCTTTATGGAACAGGGGAAGGTGTCGATGCACCTTTTTCCTACATTGTACCCCCAAATCACTTCACCGGTACTACCACTTTTACGTCCACACCAACCGTTGGTCCGAATATACTGTCCATTGGCCCAAGGTATACTATTCCCCTCCAGACGGCCCATTCGACAATGGCCCCGCACATTCCGACCATCCCCGCCGGCAACGCGGTAGTTAATCAAGCCCCGATTGGCACACCTGTAACACCGATACCTACACTCCCTTTTGGATTCAGGGCATTGAACACTTTCACTACCACCACTGCCCAGACCACTACCCAAATTATACTGGGAAGTTCCATACCTATCCAACAACCCGGAGGGACTGGCCTTGGTGGTCCTAATGCGATCGGTGGCACCGGTCAGTCATTTACGTCTGGCTCTCAGATCCTGAGAACTCTACCTCAAATTGGGGGGCATCCTCCCTCCGGAGGACAAATTCCATTCGGAGGGAACCCTAATGCTGGGGGGCATCCTCCCACCAGAGGACAAATTCCATTCGGGGGGCACCCTCACGCTGGGGGGCAGCCTCAATCCGGAGTACACCATCAACCACAAGGACAAAATGTGTCCTCCGCACCCAATCCATGGAGCGTCCCTTTTCAAGGAAACCCACATGCCTCCATGGGACAAAATGTTCAGACTCCGCAACAACCCCCTTATGGACAAATTCCAAACCCACACTATAATCCTCAAAACCCATCCGGTTATCCTCCGCTCACAAACACTTCTCAAAATATTTCAAATCATATGTACCTTGGTCAAAACCAACCTTACATGAGAGGGCCCACGAGTTATAATTATCCACATAACCCAGTATTGGGCCCCACTAGTGTCCCTCTGCCACACCAGCATTACCCACAGGTTAACCGACAACTACCTTTTCTAGCCACCCTGGACCTTCCAGACTTGTCTCGGTTAATGAATGATCCCATTTATCATTCTCCGGTTTGGCCAGCCATTCCAGCTAAACTTCCTTCTGATATCCCAAAATTCGACGGAAAGCCCGGGGAAGACCCAAACAATCACGTGATGACCTTCTATTTGTGGTGTTCATCCAATTCCTTCATGGACGATTCGATTCATCTGCATCTTTTCCAATGAACACTCACGGGTTCCGCAGCAAAATGGTATATTGAATTACCACGCGCATCCTTTCACGATTTCAACTCCCTTGCCATGTCCTTCCTCACACATTTCCAACTACCCATTTGATACGAGACGGGTACTGAACTATTAACCTTTCTTCGTCAGACAACTTCCATACATATCTCCGATCATATCCATGAATGGAGACGACGACGAAGGCTAATCAAAGCAGTCATTCCCGACCAATTGTTAGCAGAATGGTTCACGAAATCACTATTACCCCAGATTGCTCGTGATGTTGCCATGGGTGGCGTAGTCACCGAGGAAGAAGCCATCGCCCGAGATCAGTATTTAGACTTAGTCTATTCACAATCCGGTACTCTATACGAGTTGATATTGAACGCTACTCGTGCCACTAACGATCCATCCAAACCATCGACTACTTCGCATGCGGATGGAGTTATCGGCTCCATCAAAACTCAATCTACTACTCAGTCTACTGGAACAATCCAGTGGCCCGCTTCCACGACCTCTCCCAGTTCAACTACACCCTCTTCTACCCCACCTCAAACTCAGGTCTCTGATGTGAATGCGGTCTAGTCAACCCCTTCACAACAACTTGGGGGCAAGAAGAAAGTGAGAAACAAACCAAAGAAGAACAACAACAACGAGCAACCCAAGACCCAACCACAAACCTCTGCTGCCGGAAAACAACCACAACGAAAACCGAAATTCCCATGTCTCATTTGTGGTGAAGATCACTACACTCGAGACTTCCCACATCGCGATGAAGTGGCCAAACTTTTCAAAGGAAATTCGCAACTTGCTGTGCTCACTCAGCCTTTTCCGCAACAACAATCTTTGGTTGCACAAACCCCCACACCGGGGGGCAGTTCCAACCAACCCCATGATGAGGCCTCGACAAGTGCCCACATTTACATGTTTAACAGAGTTAATATAACAACTCGCTCTGCGACATATGACACGCCAGTTAAACCTGATAAGCCGAAGATTGCTAACGGTTCTGCGACAGACCCATTACCATCCACCGTCAATCCTCCATCTGTTAGCCCTCCATCCGGGCCACTCCAGATCGAGAAACCCTCTTTTGACTCTATCCTATGCCCTCCTAAGAGAACCATCCAGAAATCTACATTCAATCCTAATTCACGGGCTGCCCAAAACTACAATATCGTAGAAGATTTGGCCCAAGCCCCGTGTGCCATGTCCACCTTGGAAGTTCTACAATACTGTCCCAACCAACGTAGAACGCTCTTAGCTGCTATTGGCGCTTTAGATCTCGAGTCATCAAACTACTTCACGTTTAGTCTGGATGATCATCAACCGCGACTCTCCCACCAACTAGCTTTCCAAACCGATGTGGTTGTTCACAATCAACAAATCCACCGGACTATTCTGGATGAGGGAGCCTCCACCTGTGTCATGTCTCTAGCCTGTTGGAAAGGCTTAAAATCACCTGCCCTTAACAAATCCGCTACCATGTTACGTGCCTTTGATGGACGAGGTTTTCATCCTCACGGATTATTACAATCCTTAGCCGTTCAATTGGGCGGAAAAACTGTTACTGTTGACGTCAAGGTGGTCGATGCCCCCCTCGATTACAACCTACTACTTGGAAGAAGTTGGTTCTACGTGATGACTGCCGTCACCTCGTCGGTGTTTCGATGTGTACAATTCCCTCATCAAGGCAAAATTGTTACCATTGATCAGCTTGATTTTTGCACACCCGATGCTCGCATCCCTGCTACCAACAACATTCCTTTTCTGGGAGACCACCCGGTTACGTATGAAAGCGTTGGTGTTGGATTATTGAAAGATTCTAGCCTTATGGGTACCTTCCCTACACCACTTCCACCTACTGCACATCATATTGCCGCCGTCAATATGATTTCGACTATGCCTTATCAATCCTTGGAATCATCAGACCCTTGGGTTGTACCTAGTCCTTTGGAATTCGATGTGCTCGGAGACACAATTCCACTGAGCCTAGTCGAGGCCGCATATGTAGCTATTCAATCTGCTTCTCCCTCTTCAAACACTTCACATTCATTGGCACCTGATACTTATTCGGTGCCCTCGTGGTTAGATTCCCTATCATCCGCCGTTGATTACATTTCCCAAAATTTTCCTTCGGACGAATCTATCATGGAAATGCTTAGCATTGATGATCTACCATGGGATGACAACCACCATCGATCCTCTTTTCTTCCACCTCTGGAAGAAATCCAAGACATACGATCTGTCTTCCCCCCCGATGTTACCAAAGCTCTGCAATCTCCTTTCCTCACACAAGATACTCTTTCTAAGGGGAACATGGGTAACATCTCTACTATGGTCACGATTGACATTTCAATCAAAGAAGGTGTCGTGGAAAACATCAACCTTGGTGCTAATTGCACACCCGAAAAAGTGACTTCTTACACTGCTTTATTCAAGGAATTCCACGATGTCTTCGCATGGAGTTATGAGGAAATGCTAGGGATCGACCCTTCCATCATTGTACATGAAATCAAAACTTACCCTGACGTGAAACCGGTTTGGAAAAAGCTTCGCCCGGTTCATCCTAAGAAAATCGTAGCTATAAAGGCAGAAGTTGAAAAACTTCTAAAATATGGCTTTATCTATCCCGTCCCTTTAACCGAATGGGTCTCCAACCATGTTCCGGTTGCTAAGAAACAAGGGACCATCCGTGTTTGCATTGACTATAGAGATCTCAACAAAGCTTGTCCTAAGGACAACTACCCTACGCCCTTCATCGATCAGATCATCGATAATTGCGCAGGGAGCGTAATCTTTTCTTTCATGGATGGCTTTTCTGGATATAACCAGATTGAAATGTTGCCTACAGATCAACACAAGACAACCTTCATCTTCCCTTGGGGAAATTTCGCCTACCGAAAGCTACCTTTTGGCCTTAAAAATGCTAGAGCCACTTTCCAGCGAGCCATGTCGTACGCTTTTCATGATATCAAACATATAGCAGAACCGTATCTCGACGATTTACCCGCACATTCGTTAAATCGATCCAATCACATTGATCATTTACGTGCGATTTTGCTGCGATGTAGGTTCTACCGTATTCGTCTGAACCCACACAAATGCATTTTCGCTATCGAATCCGGTCGACTCCTTGGTTTCATTGTCTCCAAAGATGGGATCAGGGTGGATCCCTTAAAGATTAAGGCCATATTAGCCTTACCTCCACCCACCAATTTAACCCAACTCCAAAGTTTGCAAGGCAAAGCAAACTTTCTTCGCCGTTTCATCTGCAATTATGCCGAGATCACTAAAGGATTTATGCGGTTACGGCAAAAGAACGTCCCTTTCATCTGGGATGATGCAGCTCAACGGTCATTCGACGCTCTCAAGCACGCTTTGACCCATGCAGCTTTGTTACATCCCCCCGAATATACCAAGGATTATATCCTTTACCTGTCCGCTTCTACTTCCACCATCGCAATGGTGTTAGTCCAAGAAGACCCCAACGACGAAGAACATGTGATCTATTATCTGAGAAAGAGTTTATCTGGTCCCGAACTCAGATATTCACATGTTGAGAAACTGGCTCTGGCATCCATCATCGCTATCCAAAGGTTCCATCACTACATCTTATTACACACCACCACGGTAATCGCAGACTCCAACCCCATGTACCACGTCCTGACACGTCAAGTACTTGGGGGAAAATATTCAAAATGGATCGTTATTCTTCAAGAATTCGATCTCGAGTTTACAAAGGCTAAAGCCAAAAAATCCCTGGTGTTTGCCGAGCTTATCTGTGCTCTCCCTCGTGCCGATGAAAACATCAAACCTAGAGATTCCCTCCCCGATGAATCTCTCTTCCTCATCAACACCTCTGATCCTTGGTACGGAGACATTCTCCTCTACCTTCAAACACAACGTTTTCAGCCCAACATCTCTCGCAAAGAGCATCGATGCATTCGTCACCACTCTCGCCATTATATCATCCTCAGAGACACTTTGTATCGCCGTGGCATCGACACCATCCTTCGGCGATGTCTAATTCATGAGGAGGCTGAACACGTTTTGAACGATTGTCACCTTGGCGCCTGTGGCGGTCACCTCTCCGGAATGGACACAGCCCAAAAAATCCTACGTGACGACTACTTTTGGCCCTCAATTTTCAAAGATTGTATCGAGGCTGTCAAGAAATGCCCACCCTGCCAAATCTTTAACAAGAAGGAACACACCCACCCCATGACGCTGCACCCTATTATCGCCATCGGCCCCTTTGCCAAATGGGGCATCGATTTCATGCAGTGTAATCCTACCTCAGCCGGGGGGCACAGTTACATCATCGTCGCCATCGACTACTTCACCAAATGGGCTGAGGCTATGCCTACCTTCCTGAATGATGGTCGTACGACAGCTCTATTCCTCTTCAACCACATCATAACTCGTTTTGGTGTACCACGTGCCATTGTCACTGACCATGGTGCACACTTCAAAAACCAGATGATGAGCGAGTTACATGTCAAATTGGGTTTTCACCATTAAAACTCATCCCCTTACTACCCTCAAGCAAAAAAACAAGTTGAGGCCATCAACAAAGTCCTAAAAACCATGATCCAACGCATGGTAGGGGAAAACAAAACATCGTGGCATCTACAACTTTTCTCCACTCTCTGGGCCTATCGCACCTCTGTGAAAACTTCAACTGGATTTACTCCTTTCCAGTTGGTCTATGGAATTGAAGCCGTCCTACCGATCGAGTGTGAGATTCCATCACTCAAACTAAAAGTAGAACTCCTGCCTCATACTTCTGCTGAAGAAGAACGATTTTTGTATCTATCCAAACTGGACGAAACATGTCGCGATGCTGCTCTCGCCAATGAGGCACATCAAAAACGAATTAAAAGTCAATATGACAAATCCGTCCATCCTCGGACTTTCGCGGAGGGAGACATAGTCCTTGTTTATGACCAAGATCACAATAAATTGGGGACAGGAAAGTTAGAACCCATGTGGCACCGTCCCTACATCGTAAAACATTTCCTACATAAATGTGCCTACGAATTAGTTGATCATGAAGGAATTTCCCTAGGAGAGCCCCGAAACGGGCTTTACCTTAAGAAGTACTATGCCTAGATCGCCTAGCATTTGTACTTTGTACATTATTGTATTTAATTTTGGTGTGTCTATTTCTTTCACGTGCTCGAGTCTTTATCGTTGCCACTCATGATTGTGCTTGTGTTTTCATGCGCAGATGACGTCTTCCTTTCCTATCTTTTTTGGGTTCGCGGACGACGCTAGCCAACATACCCGGAACATTGCTTCAACAGCTTGGGTTATTTACCAATTTGACCAGCTGGTGAGTTTAGGAGGCATTTGTTTAGGACCAGCAACCAACAATATGGCAGAATATCATGCTGTCATCGGACTGTTGACCCAAGCTTCCTCTCTAGGTATCTCTCACATCATTATTTACTTAGACTCCCAACTGGTGGTTTTTCAACTCAACCGCATCTACGCTATCCGTAGTCCTATCCTGCTATGCCTACACTTGCAAGTTCATCGTCTCGAATGAATGTTCGATTACATCGAATATAGACACATTCTGAGAGAACTTAATAGTGTTTCAGATTCATTAGCTAATTATATCATGGATCGGTATCTTGCCCACATATAAGATTCAAGGAAAGCAAAACTGTACATTACATGTAAATTAAAACACATCACATAGATCATCATGTACAAATCATTGGCATCATAAAAACTCGAAACTATATATATGGCGTGACTGAAATGTTTGTATTACATCAAAAAAGTGTGTAGAAGAGAAAAATATTGGGCCTGTTCACCCATACAACATCGCCTGACAAGGCATACAAAAACATGATCATGGGGAGGCTCTAATCTCCCCGCACTGCGTTGTGCTGTGAGTAACACACTACTACACGCACTACACGCCTCAACAGAGAATTGATATTCTCTGGTACTCCTACAGTGTGCTGCTGCAGATGTAAAGGCACATCCCCCCTCCGCAGAGGAGGGATACCCATCGTAAGGCCTTGGAGGTTCCTCTCAACCTCCCGGAGACCCACCACCGGTACTGCTGGGTCTGCTGCGACTGGGGCGCCTCCACGACGCCCTGGTACTGGTATATCAACCGGGCGCACTGCTCCCTTGTTTGCATGTTGGAAACAAAACATCTGTTAAAACTCTTTTACACACCCAAAAAAAAATATATATATATACATTAAAAACTTAAAAAAAAAAAACTAGACAAGGTATGGCTTAGTCTCCTACCTGACTCATCCCAGTATTCCCCCGCGGGCAAAATCAAGTCCATACTCCCACGGAAGTCCACATCAGCATAAGGGAAGTCCTCTATCCAGAGGTACTGTCGTCTCAGCCAGGCAAAGAAATCACTAGTAAAGTGGAACTCTGACTCCGAAACTAGCCTTGGGGACAGACTAGTCCACCTCTCCATCCAAGGTTCGTCCACTGGTCGTACTGCCAATGCTATCTGAGGCTGCATTTGAGGGATGCACTCTAGGAAAAAAGAGACCAAAAACGAGCCATAGCCGAACTGTTTCTGACCAGTCCTGTACCGCGAGATCTGTTCCTTCACATTCCGAAGGAACGCTGCACTCCAATTGAACAGTGTTGGTTCTAAACACTGAACACCATAGGCCACCTGTGATCTCGATGCCATATGAGCACTAGTGCTGCCGGTCACGCTTGTGATAGCGAATAGTATATACCGAAGGGGAAAATCTCGAATATCCTTGATAGGGATCCTGCCCCCTACCAACCTCGCTCCCGGGATGCAGTGGTGTGCCAGATACACGTCCACTTGTTGAGGTAATGCCCTCTGCCCAGTGAAAGATATGGGGACCCCTCTTTTCGAGAGGCTGGTCAAAAAGTACACATCTTCCAACTCAATGGTTAGGAGTTGTGTGCCGATACAGAATCCCTGTTCCGCAACATCCCAAAGGCCAATCATATGCTCAAGTAATAACACCTCTCTCTTCATTTTTTGCAATTTAAAGAACTTGAGCAAGCCACAAGCTCGCAAAGCGGCCCATGTACGAGGACTCCGTAGAGTGGCTAAATCATCCATCTCATGTTCCCTCTCTTTCCATTCAATCATGATTGCCGAAGATACCTACAAAACAAAAAAATCAAGAATTTCGTTATTCCTCACGTTTTGTAATTTCGGCTATTTTCAAAAGCATTTTAAAACATGAAACAAAGTTCCCATGTCATCTAAAAGAAACTACTCACTCTTTTTAACCACCATGCCATTTAACATTTGTCAAGTAATGATAAAAACGTTTTAAAAATGCAAAACGACTTTGGGGGCTGCGTGGGCAATTGGGGGGAAGTTTTATGAGTTATTTTACTAAAAATGATCGGTCCAATCGATTGCAAGGGTGTAGAAATCCAAACAACCCTTCTCTAACACATTTTTTGTAAAAGAATCCCCCTATTTTATTAATTTTAAAAAAAGAGGCCGATTTGGTTCAAAGAGGGGCGACCTAGGGCTTTGTGTTTTAAATAAATAATGCCATGAAAATCAATTTGAAACCATGTAATTGAAAGAGAAAATGATGAACACCTACCTGGTTCAAACGGTGAGAGAAATGATCGATCGTAGCTCTGGCAGCGAGAAAAACAAGATTTGCTTCAAAACGAGATTCTCCACTACTCCAAAAATCCTTGCAAATGAAATGGTAAATGAATTTTCAAATCAATTGTTATTTATAAAATTTCATTTTTTATAAGGTATGGTCATTTTTGGGTTTCTCTAATGATGTAATGGCTTCACTACACTCTGGTTTGTAGCTTTGGAATCGCAAGTTTCCTGGCAGTCCTGATCGGTTATTCACCTTGTCGCAGTTATGAGCATAGTCTTAGTTCGTTCTCGAGCTCGACAATATGAGAACGTAACCGGGTAAAATTTTATCTCTTTTTCGAACCCATACGGATACGAACACACGAAAAAGGAACCCCCCTGGAGTCTCCTTTAAACCCTTTTCAGACTCTCTAAATATGAAAAGATTGTCGAGTGATCTTGCTTCCTTTCACACTCATTAAAAGGTCAGAAAGAGCGTCTTGCGAGTGATAGTTTAACCCTTTTTCGGTCTCGTTGGACTACTGTATGAAAAAGGAACTGAGAGAGTTTTCTTTTAAGTGTTTTTCCAAACTCTATAATCCCGAAAAACCTTCAAGTTTTCTGTCCTTGGACTCGTTAAAGCACACATCGACAAATCCATATGGGAACAAACCCTTACTTCTTCCGGTTCGTTAAACAAAGGAAGAGGAACTTACCGAAGGTGAGTTATATTGAGCATGTGTTATCCTCCTCGAGCTCATTAAATCAAAAAGAGGTACTCATCTATCTATATGGGGGAAAAATTGAAAGGAGCAATCCAAGCAGTCTCTTGAGAAAATCATCCAGCACTTCTTAGAGTCGCCCTTGAACACGACACTTTGCCACTTTGCACATATCATAATCCGCTGAACCTCTGCACTGAATCAATCCTTTGAGTTCCTTTCACTCCTTTGGGTCACTCGACATAAGTCACCGCATCTACTGTATAAGTTTTGGTCCATGTCATGTTTTGCTGTTGTGCCTCAGTGTTCAAGGGAAGTATCTGCCTCGAGAGTCAGCCATCCCAAGTATTTTGCCTCAAAACATGTGTCGGTCCATGTCCATTTGATCTGCCAATTACATATCCATGTCCATTTTGTGTCGTTGATGGGGGATACATCAAGGCCCTCCCTCGACGAGTCTATTCCTGTCGACTCCAACACATTATCCGGGAATCAGACTTAGAAACTAGTTAGTACTTTGGGACCTGCATGCCTCAATGGAAGGCCTCCTCACATTCGACAGTTGGTTTACATCATTGACCCCTGATCGAATGATTCCACGGATGTTCGACCTCAACTCATATATTCACATTCACTGGAATGTACTAAGGTACCTTGGGAATCATTGACATTAATGGTGATCTCCCTCGCACTTGTTAACAGTTCACACCAATGACCGGTAATCAAGTGGTTTCTGCCGTGTTCAACATCAAGACATCTATTCACATGGTTGGAATCGTACCACGGTGGGATTGGTAAGAAGACCCTGGGTTGAGTGATCACTATGATATATGCTTTTCCCAGGCTGCGAAGGAATTTCCATTGGACAAAGAACACATACACTGTTACATAGATCCACTTTGTATTGGTCGTGGCTATGTCTTGTCATCTCGTAGATCCACTGTGTATTCTTCGTGGCTACGATCAGTTCGAGTCATCAGAGTATAGATCCACATTGTATCTT
>ML779728.1:86779-123984 GCA_009831015.1 Picea engelmannii
CTTTTTATCAATACAATTATGGATCCGCAGTGTATTTTATGGCGGCCATATCTTGCTAAGTCTTGATCACCCAAGCATAGGTATGCCTGCCTTGGGTTTTGAAATATGTCATGATACTTGTTGGATGTTTGTGTGCAGCTTCTATCAGGTTCTCCGAGTCTATACCCTTGCTTGGACGTCTACAAAGTATTTCAGTTATCAGTTGGCATCTTCTAACTTCATACTTTGGGGGGCATTCTGTTACACATCAAAATTACTCAGCTGGATAAGTGTCGCATGTTCCTCTCAATTGTCGTAAGTGTCGCATCTTCCTTACAACTTTCGCAAGTGTCGCAAGTTGGCTACAAGTGTCGCAAATGATGTTCAGACATACTGCCATGACAAACGACACTAAGGAGACACTTATAACATCTCATATGCTTGATTTGAAGAAGGAGAACTAGTTTACTGAAGTCAAATAACTCTTGACACCTGAAGAGAACCCTGAAACAAAGGTTTTGAGGAGGAGCACTCCCCCATTTCAGCCCTAGAAGCGCTGGTGCTCCCCTACAAGGCTTCAGGGAGCGTTATAACGCTCCCCAGCCCCCTCTGAAGGACCGCTTCTCATCTTGAAAGCACTGGCGCTCCCCTAAGGCTTACCAGGGAGCGCTACAACGCTCTGATGCCCCTTCTAAGGGAGCGTTGCCTAATCTGAGGTAGTAGTTGGCTCGTTGAGGAGAATAAGGGGAGGATCTTTCAAGATTAGGAGGAAGTTGTGTTCGAATTCTTGGTTTCATCAAGAGATCCCTGATCTAAGGAGAAGGTTCCCAACTTGTTCCAAAGATAACTCAAGAGGTTAAGCTCTTCTTAACCTATATAAACATGCTCTATGATGGTGGAAAAGGGGGGGAAGAACTAAATATATGAAACTTATGATCTTGGAGGAAGCTCACAGTCAGACAAAGGAGAGTGACCAGTGAAGCTGCTGTTATCTAGGTTGTGGATCTTTCAGGCAAGGGTTAGATGAAGAGGACTTGACGAAGCTGTCACATTCGCATCTACGATTGTAAGTACTGCTGTCGTTATTCTCATCAATATGACACGCTTGGCCTGTTTCTTTCTAGTTTGTGTCTAATGTCACATGAACTTATCATTTATTGATAGATCCGTTTTTAAGATAATATCAATAGAGTAGGAAATGGTCGTATCTTGCTTTGTCCACAGAACTCAGCGAGGAGCAAAGGATTGGAGCGCAACTCAGAGCGTGCAGGGACAAACGTCGATAAAAGGTACTTCTATCATCCTTCCTTCTCATGTGTTAGTTTAGATGGATTTGAAAGGAAGTCAGTGTCCATGTTAAGCATTTTCTGTCTAGAGTTAGGGTCAAGCTCTTAGAGGCAATCTACCTGTCCGCTGGGAGATTTTCCTACAACAAGTATATCATAGTTGGAAAAATGGAACATATCCATATGACACTTCTTCTGTCATCATGAGATCTTATCTACAGAGTAGTCATCTTGATGTTGTAGGAAATATTCACCATGCTTCTGCTGTGCACTGGAGGTTCTCCACCAAGTTACCTTCTTCTATTTGCATACATGAGTCTCTTTCTGATATGCCTCAAGGTCTTGAGATTGCTCTTCATACGCTCTTTATTCAATTTCTCTGGAGAACATTATTTACATTCATCGGATGAAGAATTCCGACTCATGGATGCTGTGGATGATATAATAACTTATGCAGAGATAAGTCCGATTTACTGGAACACGTAATCATCATAGTCTTCTCCCTCCATCTAGGAGAACCTCTGGTTCTAGATATCGCAATGCTTTCATTCAATACACTGTTCTTCATCACGAGTTTCAGTTCTTCTGCTTGATTGTTTTTAGTGAGTTCATATCAAGCTAGTGATCTTATGATTCTTGATACAATGACTGGTTGTTCTAGTTTCTCTTTCTTTCTGGGAATCCTCATGTTTTTCTTTAGCTCTTGGTTCCATGGAGTTTCTTATAGATTCCATGCCCTAGAGATTCCACTTCTTCCTTTCATCATAGGATCACGGATATAGATGGAAAACCAGGAATACTTTAAGGTTTCTCTTCCAAGAAGTCTTCTTCTGTGGTTGAAATGAATACGTACTGTCTTTCATGACTGCTACCATGGATATATATATTTCATCATCTTCAATGGATCATAGGATTAGCTCCCTCCTAATCCTGGCTTCATGTATAAGTGCATGTAATCGGCTCCCTCCGTCTAACAGAGTCCATGCTTCCATCTGCATCCTCATTATCTTCTGTAATGTATAATTGGCTCTCTTTGTCTAACAAGGTCCACGCTTCTGTCTTGTTGTCTTCTACAAAACGTCATAAGTCTTTTACCAATTTTCTCTTGATTGCTGACTTCTTTCTGTCATTACTTCTTCTAAGTCTCTTCATGATTCATTTGGCTTATCATGCAATAGCTTCCATATGATTTGTATTTCATTCTTTCATATGTATTATCTAATGATATCTCTTTTCATCTTGTTTGTTCTTCCATAGGTATAGTTCTTCTTGGAACACATTATCTTTCAAGAGATAGATATACAAGATATGTATAGAGACGATGCAAACAAGATATGTACAGAGACGATGAAAACAAGATATAAGAAGAGTGTTGTTACCTTTTAGAAGAAGAAGTCTCTTCCATCCTGCTTAGTCTTCTTTGTAGGTTCCTTTTCTTCAACAATTGATGCTTCATGTTTCTCCTTCCTTTTCTTTAGCTCGAGACAATGATTTTTGTAGTGACCATACTTTCGACAGTTGAAGCATTCCACTTCTGAAATATCTTTCTCTTGATTTGGCTTCCTCCTTGAACCAAACTTCCTTTTGTTCCTGAAGTTCTTGAATCTTGCTGTGAAAGATCGATCTTCGTACTTCTTTTGGGGTTTCTCTTTTGTATTGATCCTTGATTCTTCTTGAGCACAACAAGTCCAAAGTTCTTCAAATGTTAGATACTCCTTCCTTGTGTTCATGCTTGTGGTAAATGCATCCCATGTCTTGGGAAGACCATTGAGTACTATGTTCACGAATTCCTTATCTGAAGTGATCTCTTCAATATCTTGTAGTTGATCTCTTAACTAGGATATCCTTACAAAGTATGATGTTATGTTGTCATCCTCATTCATCTTCATGTCACATAGCTCATTCTTCAAACTCATAATTTGTTCGATGTTTCTGACTGAGAAGAGATTTGTTAGGGCATCGTACATATTCTTCGATGAGTCAAGATGGGAGATGTAGGGTATCAAGTGGTCTTTTATAGAATCCACTATGATACTCATGGAATTGATGTCAACATCTTTGAGCTTCTCCATAGCTGCAACATTCCACGGTTCCTTCTCTTTTCCTTCTTCAAACTCTGGCTTCATGATCTTTCCTTTCACGATATCCAACACTTTATTCTTGGCAAAGATGAGGTCAATCCTTGTATTCCACACTATGAAGTTAGAGGCTCCATCTAAATTGTTCTCAGACTTCATAGAGTTCGTCATGGCTGCTTGGCTTGGTCAAACCCTAGATTTGACCAGAAATTCAAACTTCACGTCTTGGCTTGCTGAGAGTATCAGGAGATGTGCTAGGCTAGGGCACACTAATCTGTCTGACGATTAGTTCAATATATTCACTTAAGGTGCCTCAACAAAAGGTTTAGGGTTTCTGCAATTGCTCCTGCTAGTAACCCTAGCGACAATGTCTTGGGAGCTACTTCTTCTAGTAACCCTAGCGACAGTTCCTCAACGAGCTCAATATCCTAGCGACTATGTTTCATTCCAGCGTTTAGACTGAATGAAGGAGGTGTGGGCCCATAACCCATTAGAATATAGAATATGGTGTGCTCATTTTACCATTGACAATACCCTCGTCACCCAACCATAGGCCGAAGCCACCTTCCGAGCACCTTAACCTTGACTGAGAATTACTCCGGAAGAAAACCCTAGGCTAGATAGCCAAACAAGGTGTAGCGCATCTTCCTCCAAGGATAGCGCACCAACAATAGCTGATCAGATAGTCCAAACCCTAGCCAATAGATAGTCCGAGCCAATACTAAAACTGCTAGCTACAGTAGCTGCACCTGCAGCTCTCCTCCACACGTGCGCACCAAACTAGGAACTGCAGTGAGCATCACTTGCTGCTCTGCAATTCTGAGATGTGTCAAATGAGAACTGGTGCCCTGTATTTATACTAGTTCTGCCAGATTTGCTGGGGACGACTTCTCCTTCTGGATATGTGTCTGTTGAGTATATTATTATTATTTCTGGCCGACTTCTTCTCTTGGAGGCTAATAACCTAATATAAATTATCTTCTTGAGCCGACAAGACTTCTAGGGTTATTAGCCAACTCATTAGGGTTTTCTCTTTCTTTCCGGAGTCTTCTATTCTCGTCAGGTTTACATGTGGAGGTAAATACCTCCCGTAACTACCATAATATTAACAGAGGAAAATTGTTACTGAATGAACTTATGATATGTTATGATCACAATATACGTACTACTAAATTGTAATCATTCACTCTTCAAGAAGTACAGAAATAAATTCAAAGAGATGGAAACACAGAGGAAGCACATAACTCAAATGGAACGAAACTTAGAATCTCTATCTACACTTGTATTAATATTCAAAAAGTTTTCTCTTTTACATTAGGCTGGAAGCCGCCATGAATAGATCTAAAATCTATCTCTTTATACAAAATACTCTCAACTAAAGGTAGTTAGACGTTCCACAATATCTGCTCTAAATATAGAATACAATCCAAATTGAATAATAGAATGCATATATTTTTGAGTTTTGATTTGATGTGTTGGCGCTTCATATGTTCCTTCATTTTCTCCCAGATGCACTCACTTTCCTCTGTTCGTTGAATTGGGTACACATGTTCACCAAGGCTACCACGAATCTTGAAGGCTCAATCTTCTTGTTCAATTCAAAGGCGAACATCTTCTTTTGTACTAGTGGCAGTTTCTCTTGGATCTTCTTTGCTTCTTCCCATCTTTGCACGGTGCCATAATCCTATGAGAAATGAAAGTATCCTTCCTCTAAAAAGAGAAGTCTGTAAGCTCTATACTACGAGGAAAAACTTCTAATTGAAAATGGTAAAAATGACTTGAAATTCAAAATGTTTTATTCATAAAGTCTAGCAATCTTCGTGCCGATTTACTGACAAAGAAGTTATTAAACATCTAATGGATTTTATTACTTGATGATTCAAAAATATTTATTCAAATCGTTAACTTTAGCCAATCATAAATGACATTAATACTTTGGCGGTTCGACATTCAGAGGTTTTGAATGAGATAGGGCATAAATCTCCCGAAGGTTGAATTCCCGAAGTAGTTAATCTCTAATTAATCACTTTTTTGTTTTAATTAATCATGCTTTTAAACATTGTATTAGCCTTAAGTATTTTCAGAAGTTCGATATTTGGGTATTTTGGATGAAGTATGATAGATATCCTCCGAAGGTCGAATTCCGAAGTAGTCGTTAGAACTGTTATATGCATTTCGGGGCTTTAGAATTTCGAAGCTTCAGAACTCCGAGAGTTCATTTGTTTTAAAAGTGCGGTTCGTACTTTGGCGGTTCGACATTCGGGAGTTTTGGATGTAGCACAAGAGAAATCTCCCGAAGCCCGAATTTGCGAAGTGATTAATTAACACTTAATCCTGATTAATTAAAGTTATTAAATGTTTTATTAATTCTTTAAAACACTTTTTACTTTTTGTAATATTCATTACTTCGGCACTTTGATACTTTGGCGATTTGTGAACCCAATCTTTGTTGAAACACCCGAAGTGCGAAGCTCTAAAGTGACCGTTAAAGGTTTTCCTTCAAAACTCAGGCGACTTTTATATTTCAGAGATCACAAGAACCGTAGGAACAACTTAGTGTAACTCATCGAAGGATGATAATGTGATCGCTTTATTAATAGATAACGACCAAGCATTTATTTAATTTAAAAGGCATTTTCCTAGGTTTTTTGGGTGAAATTTTATTTCTAAGAGGCAAAAATAAAAAGAATAAAAGTTCAAAATTCTAAGTGTTCTAACAAGGAGTTTGGCATGTAGAATTTTCACTTGTAGATCAATGTGTGATGACAACATTTGGTGACAAGACAATCGAATTATGGGCATTAGTAGATGGCTCTTGCTTAAAGACATTTGAATTTCATACTGCAAATGTACGACGAGCTTTCTTCCTCACTAGTGGAATGTAATTTGTTTATTTTGGTATAACCTCTTGCCTTGCATCTTTAGTTCTAATTTAGTTTCTTATCCTTGTCCTTATAAACACTTTTTAGAAGTGATGATAAAATCATTTCCTTTGCTATTTGGAACCTCTTTTATTTATTCCAATTTGGAAATATAATCCACTAAAAAAATATTTTTTCAAGATTAAATAATTGAAAAATGTGTTGAAAATAAACATAGTATATATTAAAATATTTTTAATTTAAAAAAAAATGTTTTTGAAAATAAATAATTAACAACACCAAATGTCATTATGAAACTTCAACTATAATTCTAAAATTTCTAAGCAAAAGGGTGCAAAGCTAACTATAATATAGGTTAAATACCAAAATGCTAAGTTATAATATTGTCAAAGATCACAAGGCAAAGTTGCAACGTATGAAAGATCACAACATGACCTTACAACACATGTGGGAACATAAGACAAGCTTGCAATACATCTAAGATCATAAGGCAAGGTAGCACGATTCATAGGGCCATGATTGTGGATACCTAAAATCCTTGCAACCCATGTGAGAAAACATGGCAACATTCATGTTGCAACCCATGTTGTGGAGGTGACATAGAAATGAATAAACAAATGAATAAACATGTTGTAAAAATTGGGAGTCTCAACTACAAAATATGAAAAGGCCACACTACAGAAAGGGAACCAAATATACATGTTTGAAATTTGAATGATCATTGAAGTAACATTAATGCTGTAGTATTTAAATTGAATTCCACACTCAAACCCAGGGAACCAAATATACATGTTTGAAATTTGAATGATCATTGAAGTAACATCGATGCTATTTAAATTGAATTCCACACTCAAACCCAAGTTCTTATGAATGTTACTTAAAATAAACCATAATTGATTATTATTTTATTTTCTTATTTAACATAAATAACAAATGATTATTTTATTATCTTATTTAAGATAAATAGCAAAATTTCATAATTAAAATTAAATTAAGGAAAGCCATGTAAGCACATAACAAATCTCTTTTAACATTGACATTGGTTATCAATCATATATATATATATATATATATATATATATATATGATTGATATATATATATATATAACAACTTTTCGACCAGAAATGAAATGTAAGTAAAACAACACACACTATAGCTATAGTCAAGTCTAATTATGCAATGCCACAGTGACGATCCTGCACACCATTTTTAGTATCCCATCATCGCTATCAAAAATCACAGTCCGACTCCTTTTGCTACCAAACTCAAAGTCTCAACTGTCACTGGAGCCTTTTTAACATGTTGGGCTTTAGGTGACCATTTTCGTTCGACAGAAAAAGCACCAATGAAAGCTTTTATCCCAACTCATTTCCTCTCTAGTATCGTGCAAATTTAAGATGGGCAGTTACTTTTTGGACCTTTTTTGGGACAAATTCCATAGTATATATATGTGGCTCGAAACTTTCTTTCATTCATGGGCTTTGCACATTTTGTATCCATTTATGGGTTTTGCACATTTTGTATCTTTAAAGGTCATAGGTTTAAATTCAGAGGGGTAAGGTATTTATGGGCTTTGCACATTTTGTATTCATTTATAGGTTTTGTACATTTTGTATCCTTAAAGATCATAGGGTTAAATTCAGAGAGATAGGGTAGAGTAGAGTATGTATACTTTAGTAGTCAAATCACTTCAAGGAGGAAGTCCCTTGTTTCACAAACAAAAAAATATCATACATCAATTTGATGATCTTAAAAATAAATTATTATAATTTTGATTATCGTTAATACCACTAAATCCAAAATCAAAACCATTCACAATATACCAAAATCTACACCATTCACAATCTCCAATACAAGTTCAAAGTTACTTATGCCCAAAGTGTTATTATGAATATAATCATTAGCCTGAAAGAAACAGACAATACTGTGAGCCACACAGAGTTCAATTATTGCTCCAATAATTAGCATGCAAATAAAAAGCAACATCGAGCTTGTATGTCCATTGTTCAATAACGTAGCCAAAGAGAGCACAACCTGTGAACGAGCTAAAAATAACTCAATTGACCATGCCTGTAATAGTCATAATGGTTCTACATTTTCAAAGATCACTGACTTTCAAAAACTACAACGAAGTCAAAACTAACAAGAGGAAATGGACACTCAGGACATGTATAATAGTTCATTCCATCTTCTTTTTCATGTGTTCATTCCTCCTCCATTTCAAACGTCACTGTATTTAGCCCTTTGAACATCATCCTCCTCTTCTACTTATCAGAGAGTTGAAATTATTGTGACAAAATTTCATCATTTACAAGTCACAATTCAAACTTATTTTCAGTAAAAATTAATGTTGGAGGACTCATTGAGTGAGTGCTTCACAATAAAAACTAACACAGAAAAATCATGTGTGTATATGTTGAAGTTGTTGATGGATGTTTCGATTAGAATAACAAAACGGAAAAAGGAATCATTTGTATTCATTTGAGAGTTTCTAAATGGAATTGGTTCTAACAAAGAAAAAGAAAAAGAATGTGTGCATATGTTGTAGTTGTTGATGGATGATTCGATTAGAAGAACAAAATGAAGAAATGAATCATTTGTTGAATATTTATTTTTCTTGACGGTTTCTAATGGAATTGGTTCTACCAAAGAGGATAGGCACAAATTATTTCATTTCTACACCATATGTTTAATCATTCAGCAAGAGTCACTGATAATGAAAATTACTCTTAGGCAGTGGGGGATACGAAACTGTAATTCAGATTAGTTTCATTTAGGAATCTCATCATTGTGCAATATCCTCTTTCAAGTTAATGACCAAGCCTGCAACCATAAGCACAATAAATTTTTACTTGTGAGTAGAGATGAATGATATTATTTAATGTAATAAGATCAGAAAACTTTTCCTAAAACCCAAATCCTCCCATATTGAGATCCACTAAAGAAAACTTCCCCATCCTTATCCACTGCCAAGTATATAACTCTATTATTTCCACCAGCACCTCCTCTTCTCGCTTTTAGTAATCCATTCTTGCCAATCTTTCTCTCAACCACACCTCAATAATCCCTGATTTGGGCCAGGAATATGAAATCATTGTTTACTGCAATACTTCTGATCTCTGTTGTTGTTGATAGAGAACCCACAAGTTTGTTGGTAGAAAGATTCCAGATCTTTGCTGCCATAACTAAAAAAAAATGCTCATCAACAGCACTTCAACTAGTCATAACGGATGTCTAAAAAAAATCCAAATCACATGTGAAAACTTAAAGTAGTTTACACAATTTGTTGCAGTACCGTAATTTTGATTTTCATCTTGATTAGAAGAGTTGTAACTAATTTCCAATAAAAAAATATATTGATTCTTATAACACTTGTTAATATGTTTATTGTAGTTATTGTCGAGCACCATGGAAGCAATTCATAAGTTGTCTCTAGTGAAAGTACCCTCCACATTCTCATTCCTATCCTCATAGGGAGCTCAAAAGCCCATTTTCTAGGTCTTTATGTTTTTCTATGTCTTGGTATTAGATTTGTATTGAATAATCTTTAGCATTGTAAATATATCATTATGGAACAAATTTGTATTGAATGATCTTTAGCATTGTAAATATATCATTTTGGAACAGCATAATGGTGTGTAGAGATTGCAACAATTTTACAATTCGCTTCAAGCTATGTGTAACATGCCCGATCCCCTAAACTTACATTGGTTGGTGGGATGTCAAAATTTCTCATTATCTCACCGTAAGGTCTTGGGTATATATCTCCAATTCTCTTTCTTTATCGTTGTGTGCACGAGAACTTCTCTTATCATAGCGTCCCATTGTGACGAATCTATTCGTTCAACACCCAACTCTCGACGAAATTGCTCCAAGGGTTCACTACAAAGATCAAAAACCAAGCATTCCTGATCATACGGTTGGAGTTCTTTTTACGTGACCAGATCAATGGTCGGTAGTGAGTTGGAATTTTTTCTCATCGGAATAGCATGTTACATGAATCACATTCCCATCCTGATGACACCTCTCTGATGGAACGTTCCGATAGATCCAACGATCCTGATCCGGATTTTATGAGAAGAACGAAATGACTACAGATTATTAACAGGTGCTTAACACAAAATAACAGAGATACAGTGAAATTGGTTTTCTATTCAATAAGGAAATAAGCTGAAACTGTAAAATGCAGCGGAAACAAGATTGTTGGAATGGTGGCGACTTATCTCTGAGAAAAGATGTGACGACTGCGCTCATTCGAAGATGATTACAATGAGGCTCTGAAGGAACTTTTACAATAAACAGGAATGCCAAAAACCCTAGACATCCAAAAACCTAACCCTAGGAGATGAAGCGCCAAAAATCATGTGGGCCCCGTCTGGGTAAGTTAGTACATCAACTTCCTGGGGTCGTAACTTTTGCATACGATCTCTGTTTTAGACGTATGATAGTCTGTTGGAAAGGTATCTTTGAGGAGATTCATTTTGGGGGCTCAACTATGCTTTTAGATATCATTGAGAAACTCGATCCCAAAAAACCTTCATTTAGGCCCTCAAAATGGCCCCGAAAGTTAAAACTGCTAAAAATAGTAAATTGCCAAAATTGTCAAAAAACTATTTTGAGCTAGTTGGAAGAGGTGGGTGGCCACCAATATCCACCTGGATAAATTCCCCTTCATTAGGAAGCAATGATATCCATTGCGTTGAGTTCCCCCATCAGATGAGGAAATTTCTGCTGAATTTGGCCCCAGGTGAGCCACTTGCCTTGGTGCAGGAGCTGCCCTGCTTTGACGACTCGATAAAGCTGGATCCTTTGCTGTCGAGCGATCTTGATCTGTGTGTCCACAATATAATCACTCGATTCCTGTTGTATGCAGTCGGGGTTGAGCTCTGTTGGTGTCAGTTTCTCTGTTATGTCTGAGGTGTCCAATAATGGTGGGAAATAAGGGTGAAGGAGATCCACGTTGAACACTGGGTGCAAGCCAAGGAAAGGAGGAATGCTGAGATCAAAAGAATTATCCCCCATGGCCTTGGTGATGGTGTATGACCCATAACGGAGTGGGTGAAGCTTCCGATGGGGTCCTGTAAGGTGTTCTTTCTGCAAGTGTAACCAAACTTTATCACCCACCTGAAACTTATGTGGAACTCGATGTTGGTCATGGCACTGCTTGTACTTGTCATTGGACTTATGTAGGATATCCTGAACCTATTGGTGGATGTGATGGACCCTCTCAATGAACCGGGTGGCTTTGTCAGCTTCAGTTGGAGCAGGAGATGAGTCAATCGAGGTGACCGCAAGGGGAAGTGCAACATCTATGGGACCCAATGGTTGGAATCCCAACCCCACCTGAAAGGGGTTGTGGCCAATTGAGCTATGCAGGGCTCAGTTGTAGCTATGTTGGACACAGAGAAGGTTCTCATCCCATGTGCGAGGGTTCTTTGAATTATACATGCAAAGGATATGTACAATCATTCGATTTACGACCTTGGTTTGACCATCTGTCTGGGGGTGGAAGGTCGTGGATTTGGTGAGCTTGGTATCTAGCAGTAACCAGAGGCTCGACCAGAATGTGCTGAGAAATCGACTGTCCTGATCTGAGACAATGGTTTGTGGGATTCCAAAATGTACCCAGACTCGTTCAAAGAAGAGCTTGGCAGTGGCCTTTGCTGTGATGTTCTTCTTGCAGGCAACCAGAATCACCATCTTAAAAAAGTGATCAACAACCACAAAAACACAGTCATTTCCCCGCTTGGTAGACAGGAGGCCCAACATGTCGTCCATTGAGATGGATTCCCATGGACTGTTAGGAGTAGGGAGAGGGTTGTACATGCCCTGTTTCTTAGTGGTTGGTTTGGCAATAGCACATGCAGTGCAAGACCTGATATACTTGCTAACCTCTTGTTGAAGTTTCGGCCATTAGAAATGTTTATGTAGCATCACCACTGTCTTTTCGACGCCGAAGTGTCCTGCCACCCGATTGTAGTGGGCTTCCTAGATTAGCTTCGCTCACTCACTTGATGGAATACAGATATGGCCCGGACGACACAACAACCCATCCCAAAGATGGAAATTATCGACAACCATGTTTGCACCCAACATTTGGTAGGTGGTGGAAAAGTCTGGGTCTGTCTCATAGAGTTGGGGCCATCAAGAGGTCTAATGGCCACAAGAGTCTAGCACCGTGGTGAGTGTCGTGAATGGTGGTCTGCTGAGGCAATCAACGACGTGATTGATGCTTCCTATTTTATACTTGATGTTGAGGTGGAATTGCTGCAAGTATGTGGACCACTTTTGATGGAGATCATTCTGCAATTTTCCTTGTGTCTGCATGAACTGCAATGGCTTATGATCAGTGTGGATGATTGTCTCCTTCCCAACAATGTAATGTCTCCACTGGCGGCAGGCTTTCACAATGGAGTACATTTTTTTTTCGTAAGTAGGGTACTTACGGACAACATCTGATAGTGTTTCACTATGATAGGCCACAGGGTAGCCGTGCTGAGTGAGAACGATGCCCACCGCACAGTCTGAAGCATCTGTCTCAATCTCAAAGGGCTGTTGCAGGTCTGGTAGTGAAAGTACTGGGGATGATCACAAGCACTGCTTCAAATCTTCGAATGCTTGTTATTGGGACCGGCCCCACACAAATTTCTCCTTACCACCACCCCTGATTATTTGGCAGAGGGCCCATGCCATATGGGAGAATCCCAGCACGGACTTGCGGTAGAAATTAGCAAGGCCTAAGAAGCTCCAAATCTTAGTGAGTGTGGTTGGGGTTGGCCAATCACAGATGACTTGGATCTTGGCTGGATCCACATGTATTCCATGTTGATCAATTATGTAGCCCAGGTAATGGACCCTGTCCATGTCGAAGGATCATTTTTCCAAGTTGGCATATAACTTGTGCTG
Organism: Picea engelmannii; assembly: GCA_009831015.1. Taxonomy (NCBI): domain Eukaryota; kingdom Viridiplantae; phylum Streptophyta; class Pinopsida; order Pinales; family Pinaceae; genus Picea; species Picea engelmannii. The sequence goes on from ML779728.1 coordinate 99,913, forward strand.
CCACAGGGTGTGCATAACCTACTGAATATGCTGCAAGTGTTTGACCCAAATCTTGTTGTAAATGAGAATGTCATCTAGATACACCACTACAAAAGTATTGGTGAATGGTCGCAGGATATTTTCCATCATCCTCATGAAAGTGGCTGGAGAATTTGTCAAACCAAAAGGCATGACCAACCATTCAAAAAGGCCTTCCTTTGACTTGAAGGCAGTTTTCCATACATCTGTCTGTTCTATCAGGACCTGGTGGTAGCCAGACTTCAGATCAATCTTACTGAAGTATTTTCCCCCCATGAGTTGATCAAGGAGGTCGTCGATTCGGGGAATCAGGTACCAGTTTCTGACTATGATTTTATTCAGAGCCCGATAATCAATCCAGAGTCGTCAGGTTCCATCTTTCTTTTGTACCAGCACGATTGGGCTCCCGCAAGGTGATGAGATGGGACATATGCACCCCTTGTGGAGCAGTTCTTAGATCTGTCATTTGATCTCCTCATTCTCTAACAGAGAGCGGTGATAGACTGGCCCATTGGGCAGCGATGCATCAGGGGTCAGATCGATGGGGTGCTTGACCTGGCAGTGCATAGGTACCCTGATAGGTGAGGAGAAGATATCTGAGTATTCTTCCACGACCTTATCTACTTGCTTCTGCTGTGTGGAGAGGTCGGCCACATAGACCCTGGATGTGGCTGTGATATTTCTCTTATTCTGAGAGAGAATCACAAAGAAGACAAACTTCCTCATCTGAGAGATGACCTTCCTGCATTTCTTAGCAGAGATCAAGGAAATAGCACTAGGTGTGATTGCCTCGGGTATCCTGTAGAATTTCCTGTTCTAAGTAATAATAACACTACAAGGCCTAGAATCATATACAACATGACGTTTCCATAAATAAGGTTGGCCCAAAATAACATCACAAACTTCGAGAGGGGAAACATCACACAATACCTCGTCTTTGAAGGGATTGATGTCGTATGACAATCAACATTGTTGGCTAATGTGGAGATCGCTTCCTTGGCAGATCCATCCAATGGTGTAGGGTTGTGGGTGCGATGTTGTTGGCAGGGCCAGCCGCTTGATGACCTCTGCTGAGATGAGGTTCTTCTAGCTACCACTATCCACGATAAAGTGCAGCGGGGTACCTTTTACCCACATCTGTGAATGGAAGAGGCGTTCTCCTTCTTCTAGCTCATCTAGTTCACCAGGCTGGAGCTTGGTGGTAGCAACGGTGACATTGGGTTATGTGTCAATGATCCGTCTTCTCCTTTCTGGTTCTGGCTTAGAGTTTGAACCCACATATGATTCAGAGGCTTTCACTTTAGCCACCAACAACTGCTTTGAGCAACAGTCAGCAGTGTTATTCCAAGGGCTCTTATGGAAGTCGCACCACTTCCCGGTATCTTTGTTTGTCTTTCCAGTGTCTTTGTTTTCTTGCGGATTGGACTGGTTGTCCTGATACTGTCCATATTTTCTCTGTCCTTTGTTCTGTGGGTTGGGGCCACCCTTTCCTGGATTTTGTTGTGAGGGGTTCCCAGGCCCAAATTGCCGCGTCTTTTATTTGAGCTTCTGCTCGATTTTGACGACATATCGATAGGTCGCGTCCAAGGATGAGATGTCCAAAAATTCCATTTTAGTCTGGATGTATCTATGCAGAGCACTATGATACTTGAGCACCAGATGTTGCTTCGAATATTTGATACCCATCTTGGTGCACAAGGTATGAAATATATTTGTGAAATCTGGCACTGCTTGGTCTCTTTCTTGCCACAGTGTGGTCCATTTGGTATACGAGTCGTCATAACTTCTGACAGGGTAGTATTGTTCCTTAATAGCATCCTTGAAGGATTCCCAAGTGGACGTGACTGTAAATAATGAGGGTTCCTCTGTTTCCTTTTTCTCACATAAAGTTTCCCACCAATCTTTGACATGGGGAACGACTTTGAGGAGTGAAAAAATAATATTTTCTCTATTCGAAAAGTTATGGACAGAAAAATACCCTTCTAGTAGATTCAACCACTTGTCTACAACATCTGCATCTATATGACCTTTAAATATAGGAATATCAAAGTTTATTTTTACCTTGAAGGGGGTGGTGCCTCCGCTCGAAGAAGATGCGTCGTCTGTTGGTAGCCGCCGAAGGATTTGCGCGAAACTATCCATCATCTCGTTCCTTTGTTGTGTGAGGGATTCCTCAATCAACAGTTTGAAAGGACCTCCTCTCCCGTCATCTTTATTTTATTTTTCCATGAGAGGTCGCTTGGGCGTGCGAGAGCTTTTGTCCTCAAGAGAAACAATCTCGAGACCCAACTCTTTGTACTTCGACCTCGTTGGGGACATGCATTAAGATGACAAGGAGAGGACTGCTCTGATACCACTGATCCAGATTTTATGAGAAGAAATAAATGAATACAGATTATTAATAGGTTCTTAACACAAAATAACAGAGATACAATAAAACTGGTTTTCTATTCAATAAGGAAATAAGCTGAAACTGTAAAATGCAGTGGAAACAAGCTTGCTGGAATGGTGGCGACTTATCTCTGAGAAGAGATGTGACGACTGCACTCATTCACAAGAAGATGATTACAATGAGGATCTGAAGGCATTTAAAAAAAAAATAGGAATTCCAAAAACCCTAGACATCCAAAAACCTAACCCTAGGAGATGAAGCGCCAAAATTCATGTGGGCCCCGTCTGGGTAAGTTAGTACATCAACTTCCCAGGGTCGTAACTTTTGCATACGATCTTCGTTTTAGGCGTATGATATCCCGTTGGAAAGGTATCATCGAGGAGATTCATTTTGGGGGATCAAATATGCCTTTGATTATTTTTGAGAAGATCGATCCCGAAAAACCTTCATTTAGGCCCTCAAAATGGCCCCAGAAGTTAAAACTGCTAAAAATAGTAAACTGCCAAAATTGTCAGAAAACTGTTTTGAGCTAGTTGGAAGAGGTGGGTGGCCATCTATATCCACCTGGATCATACCCTTAGGGGAGAAAATAGACAGTCCTGATTGCATCAACTCCTCGATCCACTCGACGACTATCATACCTCTCATTACCTATTCATCACGTGAATAGGTGGGGCCCTCATTAGAACTAGGACTGAGATTACACTACATATTTTTCTTGTAAATCGATGGCTCATAAACACTCGAGGTCCTTTTCCATAGGAGGGCAACCACTATGAGTGATCACAGATCATTCTGATTAGCGCTTTTCGATGAGGCTATTTCGATGGATCCAACGGTCCTCAATGCCTCCCATCTGATGATCAAGGTTTGTTCGGGGTCCTAAAGCTACACGGTAGTTAACTGACCCCTTTATTATTCTAAGTCTTGTTCATCATATTGGATCGTTCTAGATCAAACGACTAGGAATCCATCGACATAAATTCCGATAGATCTACGATCACTGTGTCCTTGTAATCTCTTTCCATCAGAATCCTCCATCAGGCTTCTCGATCAGAGACCCTTCCTATGACTCCCTTCCATGCCTTCCCAACCATTCAACTTCTGATAGGCTTGTTGGGGATATATAGGGCACCTACGACCTAGATGTCATCGGATTATTTTCTAATATATCGACGACCTATAATTACTCAGGGTCCTTCCATCGGAGTCCCTTTGCAACCTTGCATCTTGGATTCTCCGGTGGTCTCACCTTTCGACCAATGGTCAAGATTTTCTTCCTTCACCAAATTAACAATTGTTGATATTTCTAGTTCAAATATGGGTTTTCATGCGAGTTAAAGGCTAGTTCCAAGACGTAACCATTCTAAAGTATTTTCAGGCTCAGTTACTCACATACTTCCATTCTTCCTTGGACACTCCTCTTCTCTATAGCCGACTAAGACACTTATACTCCATAATTCCATTGAATATTTTGCATCCTGTAAAATTTCCATTTCAAAAGCAGGAAAGTCACTAGGTTATGGGGTTCCTAGAATCACAGAGTAGCTTCACCAGAAATTAGGGGTATCTTGTCCACTCACCCAAATGAAGGCTTATATCCTGCAAGCTTTCCATTCAAGGGGATAGCGATTTGCAGGGATACGACCTGTTCTCACACATAGCTGTCAAAATATCACAGGATGACCAAGTCTATGGTCTACGTAGATACTAGCCTTGAGCACAAAGCACAACATTCAGAATGGTCCATTTCGGGCTTGAAACACAAGCAAGCAGACAGGCTCAATTTTCAACAGCGGAGATCCCATGAATAATTCAGATCAATGGCTCTTGGGTGATCCGGATTTCAAAGTAGTGCAAGGATTAATGACTAGATAGAGGAGCTGAAATCCCAAAGTAAATCTAATCCATTGAAGGTTGAGGACACGTGTCAATGGATCTCACACTTCAGAAGATTCACTTCGGAGGATTGAAAGAGCTATACATTGGAAAGTCCTGAAGCCCGAACTCCCGAAGTAATTGTGAGTCGTTGATATCCGCAATAGGAAGCAAGGTCCATCCAAGAGCGGCGCGTTGCAGCAAAAGCAAGGCTTTCCTAGATCAAAGATCATGACTAGATGGACAACCAGGCTTCATTGCGGGGATGCAACTTGCTTGAGCGTTAAAATTATTGAGCGGTCCCACAATCGAAACTGTGGTATAATTAAAGAGCTATGTGGCAGAAGGTGGTGAATTGTGGGCTCAAAAGCAGTGTGAATCCAATCCTCTTTTGACGGCCCCGCAATCACGTGATTATATAACGTTTAATCCAAGAGTAGCTCGTCGTGGCCCCGTAGGCATTGAGCCTCGTCCCGACCCCGGGGAGGATTCAGTTAATGGAAAATGATTGGTAGCTGAAACCTCATCTCAGTCCATAAATAGAAGACGTAGAAGCCATGGCCGAGAGGACTAGACTGTCATCCCATGGTACCACAGAGGTCAGAAAGGACCATACTGATATGATTTTTCATGTGACAAAGGAATACATGCACAGTCTGACAGAAGAAGGCACATATGTAAAGCATTGAATGAGATAGCTAGGTCACACTCCTGACAATTGTGGACTGAGCTGATTATAAATAGATCAATATTTAATTTGAGGGGAGGGGGTGTTTGTCATAGGCGAGAGAGCCAAGTGAGTTTCAGGAGAAGGGATCTGTAATTTTTTAGTTTGTATGGCTGCGGGCTTGGATTGTAAATATATGTTATTGAAGATTCCTTTGAATCATTTTTATCAGACTGTCTTCTTAGTTTGTACGTTGTTTCATGCTTTCCTTCTTGTTTGAATGTAGTATCTGTGATTCATGGATTCCTGAGGTGATGGAGGATCTGTTGCTATCTTTCCCATTTTCATCGTTCATTTCTCAAACTCTTATGTTTTCCTTATTATCTGAATGTAATATCTCTGATTTATGGATTCCTGAGGCGATGGAGGATATATTGCTATCATGCCCATCTTTCATGGTTCGTCAGATATTATCTGTTTTTCTTATTGTTTGGATGTAGGATCTCTCTGATCTATGGATTCCTGAGGCAATAGAGGATATACTTTCATATTTCCCATTTTTCATGGTTCATCACTCAAGCATTTTTTGTCTTCTTTCTCCTTATCGACACATTAATCTTTTGTTTGATAGACGGTTTAAATGCCTTCCTTATTCACGATATTTTTGACTCCATAGCCCAATGGTTCCGAACTGATCTGTAGTTTCTTATGTTATCTTTCCCTCTCTCTACAGTCTTACTGATTCACCTTCTCAACCCATTTTAATCCTTTTACTTTTATTTTGATGGGTACTGTTGGGTATGTGTTATATTCTTTGCATGTGTGTGTGTGTGGGTGCATCAGATATGACAACTGCGTCTCATGATCCCTCTAGTAGTTCTCTTTGTGTCGTGTGCGTCGGGTGCTTTCCTAGGGGGGTCCTGGGGGGGGGGGCAGGTATGCCCCCCCTGGTTACGCGCAACGTTCGACAATGGGCGGTAGCCCTGGGCAGCGCCCCAAAATTTTGTTTTGGGCGGTTTTTCTATTTTTAGTGATTTTCTAAATTAATCCCGTATTAAGGGATTAGGGTTTTGGTATATACAAAATACCTAAAAAAATTGTATATATTGTATGGTGAATGGTGAAATTCGATATAATGAATATAAGAAAGGTTTTCTCGGTTGAGGGTTTCCGGTATAAAATCTCTGTGTACTCTGTGTATGAGCCATTGATTAAATTCTGTTTTTCTTAAGAATCTATATGCATTGCTTTACTTCACAGTTTTAAAAATTACATGTGGTATCAGAGCTTGTTTTTGGATTCAGATGGATGCCTTTGTTGTTGAGGTTTTGGCTCGGTCTTGATAGATCAAGTTTATCTTGGGTCTGTGATAAACCTAGGTTTAGTGGGAGCTTTTGTAGTGGTGATTTGAGTATAGAAAAAGGAATGGCGAGCTCATCTAGAATCGAGATAGAGAAGTTCAACGGTAAAAAATTTGAGCTATGGAAGCTCAAGATGGAGGACCTTCTTGTAGACAAAGAAAAATGGATCCCTGTGGATCCTGGTACACAACCTATTGGTACACCGTCTACTAGCACACATGCTACTGGTACACAACCTACTAGTACACAAACTACTAGTACACCAACTACTGGTATGTCGAAGGAAGATTGGGAGAAGTTGGACATAAGAGCAAGGAGTACTATTTGACTCTGCCTGGTAGATTCAGTTTTGTTGAATGTCTCGGGAGAATCTACAGCCAAGGAACTATTGGATAAGTTGGGGAATTTGTATCAATCAAAGTCCCTGGTAAACAAGTTGTTTCTTCGAAAGAAGTTGTATCATCTTAGGATGGAAGATTTAGATTCTGTGACAGAACATCTAAATTCCTTTAATACTCTGGTAAGTCAACTTATCTTTGTTAATATTACGATTGCAGAAGAAGATAAGTGCATTAGTTTTTTATGTTCTTTTCCAGACTCTTGGGATAATCTAGTTGTAGCAATTGGTAGTACCACTCAATCTACATTGAAGTATGAGGATGTAGTTTCATCCTTGTTATCTGAAGAGATGAGGCAGAAAAACATGGATAGTCATAACACAAATGCTTTATTTGTAAGAGGTCATACCCAAGACAGGAATCCTAGTAAACCTTCGGGGGGGAGATCTAAATCTACAGGTAGATTTAATTCTCCAGGAAAATCTTTGAGGAAATGATGGAAGTGCGGTAAAACATGGCATTATAAGAAAGATTGCAAGTCTAAGAAGGTTGATAAACCAAAGGGATCTGATAGTACCTCTTCCACAGAGGCGAAAACCTCCATTGAAGAAGGAGGTGATGTTTACTTGGCATCTACAAGTACACATGCAGATCGTGATGTATGGTTGATCAACTCAGGTGCGTCATACCATATGACTCGTCACAGGGAGTGGTTCTATGAATATGAAAAATACGATAGTGGTGATGTATTCCTAGGATATGACTCGACAACAAAAATCTTGGGACGTGGAAGGGTTAAGTTGTTGCTAAAAGATGGAAGGATTAGAACTCTCCCTGGGGTTCTACACATTCCAAAACTAGCCAGGAGCCTAATATCTGTAAGTAAGATGGACGATGCAGGAGTGGATACTGTATTTGGAAAGAACACTTGCAAGATGTTACGAGGAGCAATGGTGTTGATGAGGGGAGTTCGGTGAGGAACTCTGTAAAATTTGCTGGGAAGCACTTATACTAATGGGTGTAACAGTTCTGTTGTCCATGAACAGAGAAATAAAGAATATAAGGCCAATGTTGTCCCTGGAAAGAAGACCATGTTGTGGCATCAAAGGCTGGGACATATTGGAGAAAAGGGCCTTCAAACACTACATGATAAAGGTATGGTTGAAGGTATGTCTAATTGCACTCTGGATTTTGATTTATGTGAACATTGCATATATGGTAAACATAATCGAGTAAGATTCCCATATGGTGCTACAAGAGCAAAGGGGATCTTTGAGTTTATACACAGTGATGTGTTTGGACCTGTTCCTGTTCCATCCCTAGGTAAATCTGTGTATTATGTTTCATTCATAGATGATTTTTCAAGGAACACATGGATTTATTTTCTTAGAAATAAATCTGAGGTATTTGATAAATTTAAAGAGTTTAAGGCTCTGGTAGAAAATCAGACAGAGAAGAAAATAAAGGTATTGAGAACAGATAATGGTGGAGAATTCTGTAAGAAGTGTGGTATAGCAAGGCAAAAGACTACTCCATACACTCCTCAGTAGAATGGAGTTGCAGAAAGGATGAACATGACACTGATGGAAAAATCAAGGAGCATGCTCAGCGGTGCTGGGTTAGGACAAGAGTTTTGGGCAGAGGCAGTGGGTACAACATGTTACTTGGTCAATCAATCGCCTTCATTAGCGTTGGATGATAAAAATCCACACGAGGTATGGTTTGGAAATAAACCCTCTCTTCAACATCTTAGAGTGTTTGGTTGTGATTCTTATGTACAAGTTCCAAAGGAAAATAGAAGTAAGCTGGATAAAAAGGCTGAAAAGTGTATCTTTATTGGTTATAAATATGGTGTGAAAGGTTATAAGCATTGGAACCCAGAAACCAAGAAGACTGTTTACAGTCAAGATGTTGTTTTCAGAGAGGTAAAATATGTGTCCAAACAAGAATTCCTACCAACATAAGATGAACCTGAGAAAATAGAGCTTGAGTTGGATGATGCAAAATTTGAATCATCTGAAGAAGAGGAAGCAGAAGAAGAAGAAGAAGAACCTCATACCCCAGTATTGAGGAGATCAGTGAGAGATAAAAGGCAATCAGAAAGGTATAGTCCACTTGGTTTCCGTTCCAATTTTTCTTTATCTATTACTGATGATGATCCTAGAACTGTCAGGGAAGCAGTGAATTCAGAGGATATTAAACTCTGGTAGAAGGCCATGGTTGAAGAAATGGATTCCTTGGATAAGAATGAGGCATGGGATATAGTTGAGTTTCCAGCTGGAAGAAAATCTGCTGGTAGAAAATGGTTGTTTAAGAAGAAGTTTAATGCACAAGGTAAAGTGGAGAAATACAAAGCTCGGTTAGTAGAAAAAGGTTATTCCCAGGTAGAGGGAAATGACTTTGGTGAGATTTTTTCTCCTGTTTCTAAGTTAACTTCTATTAGATTTCTTTTATCAATTGCTGCTGCTTTTGATATTGAAGTGGAATATATGGATGTGAAGACAACATTCCTACATGGCGATCTGGAAGAAGAAATCTACATGAAGCATCCAGAAGGATTTGTAGTGAAGGGAAATAAAGAGCTAGCCTGTAAGCTAAAGAAGTCACTATATGGTCTGAGGCAATCACCTAGGATGTGGTACCAAAAGTTTGACACATACATCCTTGGATTGGGATTTGTAAGAAGCAAGGATGATCACTGTGTATATTCCAAGCAGGTTGGTAATCACTTCATTTATGTAGTGTTGTATGTTGATGACATGTTGTTGGTAGGAAATAACATGGATGTTATCAAGGAGGTGAAATCACAACTATCCTCCAAATTTGACATGAAGGATCTCAGTGATGCTAACTTCATTCTGGGAATGGAGATTAAAAGAGATCATGCAAACAAGAAACTCTGGTTGAATAAGAGAAAATATGTTGAGACGATATTGCAGAGGTTTAATATGCATGGAAGTAAACCGGTCAAGGTTCCTATTCCTATAGGTGTAAAGTAACTGCAGATCAGTGTCCCAAGACACAGGAAGAAGAAGAGGACATGTCCCATGTTCCATATGCCAGTGCAGTTGGTAGTTTGATGTATGCAATGGTCTATACTATACCGGACATTTCACATGCAGTGGGAGTTTTGAGCAGGTGTATGTCAAAACTAGGGAAGGAGCATTGGACAATAGTAAAGAGGGTCTTCAGGTATCTTCGTGGCACTACCAGTTATGGATTGTGCTACCAAGGAAGACCAGGATTGGACATAGTGGTGGACATACATGGATTTGTTGATGCAGACTGGGCTGGAGATCTGGATCACAGAAGATCTACAAGTGAGTATGTGTTTAACCTATTTGGAGGAGCAATCAATTGGATGAGAAAAAGACAGGTTGTAGTGGCACTCTCAACTACAGAAGATGAATACATGGAAGCCACTCATGCAAGTAAGGAAGCAGTATGGTTACAAATATTGTGTTCAAGTATTGGGTTGGTACAACAAGCAGTGAGATTAGATTGTGAGAGTCAGAGTGCAATCTTCCTGGAAAATAACCTAGCTTATCATTCGAAGACAAAGCATATTGATGTTCAGTATCACTTTGTGAGAGACATGGTTGAGGAAAAGAAGGTGTTGTTGGAAAAGGTTGACACTTTGAAGAATGTTGCAGATTCATTGACAAAGTCTGTGAGCACAAAAAAGTTCTCATGGTGTAGAGTAACAATGGGAATTGCTTCCCTGGATTGTTGACTATATAATCTCCTGGACCCTTGGATGCAAATAAAACAACAAGTGGGAGAATGTTGGGTATGTGTTATATTCTTTGTATGTGTGTGTGTGGGTGCGTCAGATATGACAACTGCGTCTGACGATCCCTCTAGTAGTTCTCTTTATGTCGTGTGCGTCGGAGGCTTTCCTAGGGGGGTCCCAGGGGGGGGGGCAAGTATGCCCCCCCTGGTTACGCACAACGTTCGACAATGGGCGGTAGCCCGGGGTAGCACCCCAAATGTTTTTTTGGTCGGTTTTTTCTATTTTTAGCGGTTTTCTAAATTAATCCCGTATTAAGGGATTAGGGTTTTGGTATCTACGGAATACCTAAAAACATTGTATATATTGTATCATGAATGGTGAAATTTTATATAATGAATATAAGAAAGGTTTTTCCGGTTGAGGGTTTCTGGTATAAAATCTCTGTGTACTATGTGTATGAGCCATTGATTAAATTCTGTTTTGCTTAAGAATCTATATGCATTTCTTTACTTCATAGGTTTAAAAATTACAGGTACTGGGATTACCCTCTTGTAGTATGAGGGTGACTCTTAGTGATAACATTAATGGCATTGTTGTCGGGGATGAAAGTGAAAATATCTTCCCTGGGAGAATGACAACAAATAGATCCGGTTTTAAATGGTGAACTGAAGCTGGACACATTGTTTTGACTGCCTATATTTCACCATGGCGACTCCACTATTTGAAAATATATTGGCGACTCCACTATGCAGAATCTGTTGGTGACTCCATTGAAGGGATAAGAATCAAATGGCTATGTAGGCGATCCTGGCCAAGATGTTTGCCCCATTCAATTTTTCAGCCATAGCTGGTTATCCACATCCCGTGCCTCTAGTTAATATATGGGATGATTATCTTTCGAGATTTAGAGGAAACAAGCATGACCAACCCAGTGAGCACTTATTAAAATTTCATATTTTCATGCTTGAACATGACATCTTTCACGAGGATGTCTTGATCAAGATGTTCAAATTTTCTTTAGAGGAAGATGCTTGTGAATGGTGTCAATCTCTCCCTGCTGCTAGTATCCATTCTTTGAAGGATTTTCACAATGTTTTTAATTCATATTACGAGAGGATCTACCCGACTCATCTTATTTTTTATGGATGTTGTAAGAAGCCCGTACTCCACATCCTGTAGATGATAGAGTCTTCCTCATGTGATGATTCTGGTGAAGATCATATTGATATTGAAAGTGAGGACAAAATCAAATATTCTATAGTCGTGGATGGATTTTTTTCTCTTTCTATTTCCTAAGAAGAAGACACTGAGAAACATGTTAAGGAGAAGCACCCATTCATTGATATACATGAAGAGATTTCTTGCCCTCAGCTAGCCGATGTTTTCGGAGCAGACAAAGGAGAAGTGGATCAACAGCCTGCACCAACCTTTCACTCACCTGTGCTTGCCACAAACATTCAACTAGAGGTGAGCAACTGTAAAGCAAAGCAGGATTTCTGCTACCCATCTAGTAGTTTTTATCACATATTTTTTGACCTTGTGGAGGAGTACATGGAGTTTCATTTTCTCCATGTATTGAAGCCCTCAAGCTTTGTCATAACTTCAAAAATGGGGGGTAATATGAAAAATGTAATTATTTTACTGCCACAGTTTTATTATCTCTTGCTGATCAGAGGTAGAGTAAGAAATTTTTCCGTTAGGAAGTTACTTGAGTGGCTCTGGTGGAAGTTTGTTGTCACCTAGCCTATTGTAAAAATTAGTTAGTGTAGGTTTACATAAATAATCTCCTTCTGGGGCATGTGTGTTTTCTTTCTTTTCAATTAGATAGTGTACATATCAGCATGTGGTCCTCAGTAAGATGTTTTTTGAACTTGACTCCACAACCCAAAGGCTAAGGCACTAGAACTGCGCGTTCTTGGCATCTCACAGGGAACATGCCATCCCCTGTGGAGCCAAATGTTATCACACATAGCTGTCAAAAGATCACAGGATGACCAAGTTCATGGTATGCATAATTATCAGCCTTGAGAACAAAGCACAACATTCATAATGGTCCATTTCATGCTTGAAACACAAGAAAGTAGACATGCTTGATTTTCAACAGTGGAGATCCCATGAATAATTCAGATCAATGGCTCTCGGGAGATCCAGATTTCAATGTAGCGTAAGGATTAACAACCAGATAGAGGAGACGAAGTCCCGAAGTCAATATAAGCCATTGAAGATTGAGGACACATGTCAATGGATCTCACACTTCGAAAGATTCACTTCGTAGGATTGAAAGAGCTATACATTGGAAAGGCCCGAAGCCCAAACTCTCGAAGTCATTGTGAGTCATTTATCTCCGTAGTCGGAAGTAGGGTCCATCCAAGAGCAGTGCATGGTAGCAAAAGAGATGCTTTCCCAGATCACAGATCACGACTAGATCGACTGCCACACTTCATTGTGGGGACGCAACTTGGTCGAGCGTTAAAATTATTGAGCGGTCCCACAATCAAAACCATGGTATAATTAAAGAGATATGTGGCGGAAGGTGGTGAATTGCAGGCTCAAAAGCAGTGTGAATCCAAACCTCTTTTGATGGCCCTGCAATCACGTGATTATATAGCATTTAATCCAAGAGCGACGCGTGGTGGCCCCCTAGGCATTGAGCCTCGTCCCGATCCCAAGGAGGATTCAGTTAATGAAAAATGACTGGTAGATGAAACCTCAGCTTAGTCCATAAATAGAAGGCGTAGAAGCCATGGTTGACAGGACTAGACTGTCATCCCATGGTACTAGAAAGGTCAGAAAGGCCCATACTGATCTGAGTTTGCGTCTAACAAAGCAATACATGCATAGTCTGATAGAAAAAGGCGCATATGTAAAGAATTTAACGAGATAGCTAGGTCACACTCTTGACAATTGTGGACTGAGATGATTATAAATAGATCAGTCTTTATTTTGAGGGGAAGGGGTGTTCTTCTTAGGCGGGAGAGCTGAGTGAGTTTCAGGAGCAAGGCTCTGTAATTTTTCAGTTTGTATGCCTGCGGGCTTGGATTGTAAATATATGTTATTGAAGATTCCTTTGAATCATTTTTATCAGACTGTCTTCTTAGTTTGTACATTTTTTCATGCTTTCCTTCTTGTCTGAATGTAGTATCTTTGATTCATGGATTCCTGAGGCGATGGAGGATCTATTGCTATCTTTCCCATGTTGATTGTTCATCACTCAGACTCTTCTATTTTCCTTATTATCTTAATGTAATCTCTCTGATTTATGGATTCCCGAGGCGATGGAGGATCTATTGCTATCATGCCCATATTTCATGGTTCTTCAGATATTCTCTGTTTTTCTTATTGTCTGTATGTAGGATCTCTTTGATCTATGGATTCCTAAGGCGGTAGAGGATCTACTGTCATCTTGCCCATTTTTCATGGTTCATCACTCATACATTTTCTTTCTTCTTTCTCCTTATTGACACATTAATATTTTGTATGATAGGCGGTTTAAATGCCTTCCTTATTCACGATATTTATGACTCCATAGCCCAATGGTTCCGAATTGATCTGCAGTTACTTATGTTATCCTTTCCTCTCTCTACAGTATTACTGATCCACCTTCTCAACCCATTTTAATCCTTTTAATTTTATTTCGATGGGTACTGGGCTTACCCTCTTGCAGTCTGAGGGTGACTCTCAGTGCTAAAATGACCTACACTAAACTTTCTGATTCATTCATACTTAAAATGATTGATAGTGAAATAAAGTCCTACTTAATCCATTTTACTAAAGAATTTGACATTCTTTCATTTAATCGAATCTTTAATAAAATCATAGAATAACTTATCTTCACCATTAAGCATGTAATAGACATAACAAGTTAAAACACCTATGTATTCACTAAAGAACTTAACCAACCAACTGATTGAGGGGAAATGCCTATCCACCCAACCATAGGCTATGTTGCATAGTGTCTTTCTACAACATGTCATCCCCATGCCAAGCCATGATACCACCAGGGGATTGCCTCAACTAACTGCCAAATTAAGAGATAGGCCAGGAAGGTTAAAATCCTTCACTCCACTGGCAACAACAGAAGTTTCCCTCTTCCCATTGAGCTCATGACCTCCATGAGCTTATCAGGTACCTTCCCAATCAGATTTCCTCTTCACAAGGGAGCCCCTTCTTTGCTACACAATCCATTGACGATCTCCCATTAATAGTGCTAATTTCTCTCTAGTAAGTACCAAGTTGCAGTCCAATTTTTCTTCAGTTTGGATACGGGTCTTCTCTTCTCTAGGGTAACCATTCATTTCTTGGGAAAGTTTCCTATTTTCCTCAAATAAAACTTCCCAACTTCTTTGTTTCTCATAGTTACATGCATGAGTCCCTCTACTCACCCACCATCTATTTGTGAGTCTGTAACTCACTTTGTTAATGATAATCCTCTTTGTGAGTCTCGTCTTCTTGCACATGCGAGTTGGTTCTCGTTTACTTCACAAGATGTTGTAATGTTCCTTTGTGCGTTCTCCTATTCTCTATGTTTCCTTCTCCGCTCATTTGCTAAAACAATTGGTGGGTTTTTCACCTTTTCCCTCTTCTTCCTCCTATCCTTCGGATCCCTGTTTAGTTTTCAGACACAAGCCATTCCATCAGGCTCCCAAATTTGAAGGGGTAATATAGCACGTCCATCTGACTGGGGTCTCAGTAGACCCTTCATTCATCTAAGTACCAAATATGACAACAATTATAACTGCTCAACCAACCAATATCGATCACCATAAATTGATCTTGTGGCTCTATGTAGTCTTGGTATGTTGGCAAGTGGTGTATTCAATTCTTGCAAGTGTAGGATGGATCATTGAGTAAGCTTCATATTTTCTTCATTGAAACTTCCCAGTTCCACCCCACTAGTCCCACTTGTGGTATCATGGCCAGTACTCAATGCTTTCTTCCCCTTTAGTTTTCAGGTGTGTTTGTTTTTCATTAATTATAAACATAATCACATGCTTCATAATTCACAATACATGAAGTCTTAACATAATTACAATCATGGGGGAAAACATGGTGTTACACTATGGAAGAAACCTGGGTAGACTCATTTGATCACAAGGGAGGTGCTTTGTTGAAAAAAAAGAAGGGAAAATGATGTAGGGCTTAGTGGACAAGAACATTTTTCATCATCTAGATCTTCCACTAGTGCTTTGAAGAGAACTAATTCTATGAAGACTAGAAGTTAAGGCCACAAGCGAAATCCAACTGAGCACGTTTCCAATCTAAAAAAAATAAGTAGGACATTGGTCCCAAATCCACAAATCTTTTTCCTTTTGACACAATGTAAAAGGTTGTGCTTAAGTTTTTTTTAGGATTTACTTTTTCCATTGGGGAGAATAATCGTATAAAATATTTTTGAGAAACTGGATGATACAAGTAGGAGGGAAAGGAACACACTTGAGATGAAAGAGGATGATAAATTCCAGAGTGCAACAACCTATGAGATTTCAGATTCTTCATCACAACATTTGGAAAGGAGTGACTTTGTTGGAACCTTCAACAGTACTGAGAGGAGGGGGGAGTGAATTAGTAGTATATACCTTTTATATATTTTTAAATTCAAGTACACCATGTAAACATTAAACATTAACAATGTCATTCATCATCACAAAACATTATACAAAGAACACAAGGATTTTTATGTGGAAACCCAAATGGGAGAAAACCACTGAATACTTTTCTTATATTCATGTCATAGTCCAAATAGACCAAATCAAATGGAAAAATTTATGTCATAGTCCATTCCGCGCAGTCCATATTGCACAAAACATACTACACAGTTCATACTTCTTAGTCGATACTTCTCAGTTCCATACTGCTCAGTTCCAAACTGCTAAGTCCATATTGCTTTGTTGCATTCTGCTTAGTTCCATACTGCTCAGTCCATACTGCTCGGTTCCATACTTCTTAGTTCCATACTACTCATTGTCGCACTATTGAAGTCCATTATGCGCAATCCATACCACACAAAACATATCGCGCAATTCATATTGCTCAGTCTATACTGCTCAGTTCCATACTTCTTAGTTCTATACTTCTCACTGTCACACCATGACACTTTCATACTGTGGCAGTGTCACACCGTCACACTGTCTCACCATCACACTGTCTCCTATGACATTGTCACACTGTCTAAATTTCATACCATTGCACTATACACAGTCACACTGTCACACTTTCACACTATTCACTATCACATTGTCACACTGCTTGTGCACCATTCTGTATGTGCAATAAAAAACCGTGCAATAAAAAACCAATCAATTCATTCCATCACACTTCTACTGCTTGTGCAACATACTGTCTGTAGGTCATGTACATTACATTTGAAACTCTATCTCGTCTTCTCTTTTCTGTACTATGTCTCATCCAATGACTTTGTCTTTTCTCGTTGATATCAATGACAACACAATCTTCTCACAACTACACACTTTGATGTCTACCTGGTGTCTTACCTTTATAACTATGCACTTTCACAACTGTGCACTATAAATGTGCAATTTTTCATCAATGACAACACCAAATACACACTTTGATGTCTTCCTGGTGTCTTACTTTTATAACTGCACACTTTCACAATTGCACATTATGACTGTGCACTTTGACATCAATGACAACACCAATTGCATGCTTTGATGTCTTCCTATTGTCTTACTTTTATAACTGCGCACTTTCAAAACTATGCATTACGACTGTTCATTTTGACATCAATGACAACACTGGTCTCAACATTCTCCCCCTTTGTCATTGATGGAAACACACACTTGTTGTTTCTCTCCCCCTTTGACATTGATGGAAAAGGGATACTCTTTGTTTGCACTTACTCCTCCTTGGACTTTTTTTTCTCCCCATGAGATAGATCTTCCTCAAATCTCTTCAAAGGTTGTTGCATAGATCTCACACTCAAATTGTCCTTTGAGTTGCAACTCACTCTTGTAATGCTGATGTTCTTAGTCTTTGTCAAGTGGATCAACAAACCTACCATATTATTCTTTAGAGATATTTCTCCCCCTTTGGAAATAATGATGAAAGACTCTGTATTTTTCATCTCCCCTTGCAATTGGGCTTTTGCTTCATATATTTGTTAGGATATATTTGTTTCCAGAGGGTTGATTCCTCCTGTAACCAACCAATCTTTCTATTGAACAATTTCTTCCCCTTTTAGAAACTGTAACTTACCCTATCAACAACACTTTGTCCTGTGATATTCAAGTGACTATTATACATGGTCAAAAATATAAGAGATATAGGTCCTTTACGAATGGTCCTTCACATGTCAACTCTTTTTTGGTTGATTTAACTGTGCTGCTTATTTTTTGTGATCATTGTCTTCTGTCAGGAGGCTCCCTACTCTTGATGAACCTTGTGCAATTTATTAATAAGGGCATGTCTACCATTCATGAAAAGAGTTAGAATATGGGTCACAAAGGATGCCTTCAACATTTTCTTACAATCCACTGCTCTTTTGATTGACGGTTAATATATCCTAACTGCTGAAAACACTACTGCTGAGAACTTTTGTTTGTGTTGCTAAAAATTTCTAATGCTAAAGACTCTTTTATTGAATTTTCATATCAATGCCAAACTGTTTATTGTCTTCTCTGAATATTTAAATAATGATTCAGATTTTTCCATATTCAAACATCAAAATACATGCCCAAAGTAATTTGAAGTTTTCTCAAAAATCACATGGATGTTGGTACCCTTAGGGCTGGTTTGGACTATTGTTCATGACTTCATAAATCAATTGTTGGAAATGATCATTTTTTTGAAGGTAACAATCCTACAGTCATAACCTCAGTCTCTTTCATCATACCTTCTAATTCCACCTCAATTTTGAGGTCTTCCTCATTTTTATAGTTTTGATAATCAATTATTGGAACATAGAAGATTATCCTTCAAATCCTTATCATATAGAACATTTTCTATTTCATTATCGATTTTAAGAGAACCTTTCCTTTCATACTTCACACTATCTTTATTGTCTTTCTTCAAGAGAATATACTTGGTATGATTCCCTATCTTCTGACTTATACATCCACTGTCAGCATATGTTGCCGATCCACATTCTTCCTTTTTATGATCTTTTGACTTCCTCCTCCATAATTTTGTGCACTTTTCTTTCTTAGGAAACTTCATTGGGTTCTTACAGTCCTGATATTTGTGGGAAATGTTGTTGCATTTGTAACATCTTGTTGTATGAAAAAATATGGCAATGTGTCCAACTTTGTTGCACTTCCAACACTTTAAGGAATTCTTGGTTCCTCTATGTTTCCCTTTTGCATAATCTTTACAATCCATGGCTTTATGACAAAAATTATTGCATTAAAAACAATAGTCATAAAAAGGAGTTTCATACTTGATTGCATAGTTCCTACTTGATGATATATCATTTTTGACTTTGTTTGACATTGATGAAATGAAATTTGGGAAACACTCTGACTTATTCTTTTATTTTCTCTAGTATGAATCTGATTCCTTTCGTCATATATCTGTTGTGAGGAAGTTGAAATATTTTCATTGATATAAACCATATCATATTTTTAATATGGTGACCTTTGGTGGATTAAGATCTCATCCAGGACTTCAACGCTTTTCATGAATCTATTTGTTGTCTCTTGTTGTGTGAGTGTCTTTTCCATTTCTTCTTTTAGATTAGAAAATTCAATTATTATCTTATCAATATCATTTTCCTTTTTCTTTAGTAGTGTATTTTGATCATCAATGACTTTTTCAACTTCTTCCATCATGTCTGCTACATGTCTCTTTGAAATATGATCATCTTCTTGACATTTTTGCGGCTGATCTTTTATCGACTGGTTCTCCTTTCTGAGTTCCAAGAGTTCTACTTCAACTTCTTCTTCAACATTGGAGGTATCCTTGCTTGTATTTTCTTATTTTAATGAATTAAAATCAACATCCTTTTATTTTACTTGTCTCATGAGGATTTGTTCAATTTCCATAGCTCCTTCTAACTACATCTTTAGTGTATCAACATCTTCCTTTTGATAGAGAATTTCTGCATATGCTAACAAGTCTCTTATAAGGTGTTCATTTTTCTGTCTTTCCTTTATTAACTCATGCAGGGAACTAATAAGTCTTCTTCCAATTCAAATACAACTTCTTCATCCTCATAATTCTCACTTTCACTCATATTAGGTAGAAAACAAGATTCATTTGCATAATCATATTTGTCAAAAGAAAAATGAGTTTTGTGATAAGAGTACTTAGAGGGTGCTTCCTCAAGATTTGATATGGAATGATATTCATTTGACATGGACTGATATTCATTTGACTTATTTGAATCTGCTTCTTTCTTACCCATGTAAAGTTTTTCAAGATTGTTCGGTCTCTTAGAGCTCTTTGGTTGAAGTATAATTCCCAATTTTTCTTTTCATAGACTCGTGTAATCCTTCCAAAATGACATCCATTGCTAGTTTTGTTTATCTTTAGTTCTTTCTTGGTTGCAGAGTTCGGTGGTATTTTTGGAGGGGTGTAACAAATAACAATTGATTTCCAAGCATCATATCCCATTTCCCCCAGAAATGTCTTCATTCTTATGCTCCATGTATCATGATTTATCTCATCTAATAAGGGTGCTATATTAGGGCCCATGCCAAGAAGACAATCCATGAGTGCTTGTAAGTATTTTCCTTCCAGTGGTCAAACTGTTCCTGAAAGAACCTTGTTCTGATACAAATTGTTGGAACCTTCAGTAGTACTGAGAGGGGGGGGGGGTGAATCAATACTTGATACTTTTTTTATCTCTTTTTGAATTCAAGCACACCATGTAAACATTAAACATTAACAATGCCATTCATCATCACAAAACATTATACGAAGAACACACTAATTTTTACGTGGAAAACCAAATGGGAGAACACAACTTAATTATTTCCTTATATTCATCAAGATTACATTCATTCAATTTACCAACACCCACTAGAAGGAGGCTACAACACCCTGGATTTACCAGATACAACTGGAAGGAAGCACCCACTCCCTATATTACAAGCACCAACTTGTAGTGAGGAAACCTATCCTCTGTGAGCTCCAACTCACCCTAGCACCACCCTTCCACCCTAATCAAAACATGCCCCAACCTATAAATAAAATACATCAATATGCCAAGGACCGACAGTCTTTTCCCAAGAACCACCTTACCTCCTTGAAGATAAATCAATTACCATAATATCATACATACACTTCACCATTTTTCTTCATAATTCTCAGCTTGGCATCACATTGTATATAACTACAAAATAATATCAACTACTTATGACATGTCTAGAGAGAACTTTCTGCTTCCTTGCTCATGCATGAACCCCTACAGAGCCATGTCATCTGCTTAGATAAAAAAACATATGCAAAATGATATCCATTCAATTCCCCTCAGAACCAAGACATAGTAATTCTCATGTCCACACCCACTTCAAATAGTGTGCATACATACTTATATAATTGTTTCCCAAGTCCACCTTCCTGTATGTGGACATGTGATGGTAACAATGTGGAAAACCTTTGAATATAACAAAGTCCTGTTAGTTATAATTTGTCTAAATAAAGTATGGAGGTTATATTGTGGACAACCTTTGACCAAGTCAATATCTTGTCAATTACAATTTCATCTAAATAAAGTATGTGGACATATGACTGTTACATTGTGGATAAAATTATTTTATCGAACACTCTTTGACTAAATAAAATAGACCAAATCAAATGGACAAATTTTCTTCATAGTCCATTCCGTGCAGTCCATACTGCACAAAACATACCATGCATTTCATAATTCTCAGTCGATACTACTCAGTTCCATACTCCTCTGTCCATACTACTCGGTTCCATACTGCTCAGTTCCATAGTGCTCACTGTCACACTATTGTAGTCCATTCCGCGCAGTACATACCACATATAACATACCACACCGTTCACATTAATCAGTCTATACTTCTCAATTCCATATTTCTCAGTTCCATACTGCTCATTATCGCACTGTTGCACTGACACATCATCACACTTTCACACGGTAGCACTATCACAATATCACATCATCGCACTATCCACTATCGCATTGTCACACTATCACACCGTCACACTATCCACTATTTAATTGTCACACTATCACACTTTGACACTGTCACACTATCATACCGTCACACTGTCCATTGTCACACTATCGTACTTTGACACTATCCAATGTCACATTGTTGCACTGCTTGTGCACCATACTGTCTATAGGTCATGCACATTACATTTGAAACTATATATTCTCTTCTCTTTTCTATACTCTATCTCATCGAGGGACTCTGTCTTTTCCTGTTGATATCAATGACAACACAGTCTTCTCACAATTGCATGCTTTGATGTCTACCTGGTGTGTTACTTTTATAACTGTGCACTTTCACAAATGTGCATTATGATTGTTGACTTTGACATCAATGACAACACCAACTGCGTGCTTTGATGT
Source organism: Picea engelmannii (assembly GCA_009831015.1). Lineage (NCBI taxonomy): Eukaryota > Viridiplantae > Streptophyta > Pinopsida > Pinales > Pinaceae > Picea > Picea engelmannii. The sequence continues at coordinate 121,803 of ML779728.1, forward strand.
CTTACTGGTGTGTTACTTTTATAACTGTGCACTTTCACAACTGTAGATTATGACTATGCACTTTGACATTAATGACAACACCATCTGCATGCTTTGATGTATGCTTGGTGTCTTAATTTTATAACTGTTCACTTTCACAACTTCACATTATGACTGTGCACTTTGACATCAATGACAACATTAGTCTCAATAGACTTAAATATAGAGAGCAAGTTTTATAGGCCAACTCCACTTACCCCTACATTAGTGATCTGAAAATGATAAAGGCTTGTATTCTTGAAAATATTTGCAAGTTTTAATTCAAGTGTTCTTATGAAAAAGGATCAATTTGCAAACACAACTTTTATAGAAATTACACATTCAATATGCACATAATAAGCAACAAATAACAGTGAATAGAAAACACATAACACAACAAATTAATAAGGAGTTCACCCCTCTCTTGGGCTACATCTCTTGGTCCAGCTTCCAATGGATATTTTGTATTATTTGCTCAAAGTGATAAAATATGTGCTTTACAATGCTCAAAATTCCAAATAGATGGCTCCAATGGCTTCAGAATGTCCAAAAACCCCTAGCTGGGCTTTTTCGACACCTGGTTTGGCCAAAAATTGAAGAAGATAGGCTTCCTGGAAGTTCCCCTTCAAACTTGTTGTCTTTGGATCGCCAAAATGCACCTTTTCCTCCTCAACCTAGCCTCTACACTCATATTTGTGTTAAAACCTAGCATCGGGCGCAACCGCAAAATGGTGCAAACTGTAGGACGGTTAGGGCGCGCCTAGCCCCTAACCGCCAAACCATTGGGCATGTGGCTTACCATGTGACCGCACTCACACATAACAAAGGGCCAAGGTTTAACATATAATAATGCACCAAGTGGAAAAGTGCGTGGGGTTTGAATGGTTATATGGTGGTTTATGTGACCGGGGGCCGGGGCTTAGCCCCGGCCCAGACCGCGCCTAACTCAACACTTAATTCAATTCAAATATTTTTTAAGCCATTCATATATTAAGAACCAATGGTGGGCACGCCGGTTGGGTGGCCCTTCCCAAAGCTATTCCCCTACCCGGAGGTTGCAGGGTCGAGTCCTGCCGACTTCACAAGTTTTATCTAATGCCCCGGTGACATGTGGCGACGCTTTCTTGGGCCACGTGTCACCAATCTATTCACCACAAACATGCCACGTGTCAAGAAATGATTCCTCGTCCAATTGCCAACCAACACCTTCCATGTGTCACATGACCCTGCCAACTTAGCATCTACCACGTGTCGTATGGCCCTGCCACATCAGCATCCGTACCGACTGTACGGACTGTACAGTCAACACATTTGTTTTGCCTGTTTGCCGATTTGAACAGAATGTGATATCTCTCTCATCCGACGTCCGTTTAAACCCAAACGAGTTGCGTTGGGTTCGTGACGACGAGGCCTAAGAACTCGTTTGATTTGAAGCGATTCTGAGCACTTTGAATTTTAAGAAAAATTTGATCCCTTGGATCACACCTCCCCATTGGAAATCTTTTGGACCTCCAAAAGACTATTTTCAGTCTATCTGAAGATGATGGTATAGTTCCCTCACCTTTCCAACCTCAATCCACTTGGCTTTGCTTGGATTTGTGCCTTTAAGACCAATTCGAAGATATTCCACATTTCCTCATTTTGAAGTTCTCATTCTCCTGTCAAGGATTATGTCTTCATGCAGTTCTGTAAGATATTCTGGGGAGAAATCATCTATAGAAGGAATCTGGACATGTTCTCCTTGATCATCAATCAAAGGAGGCTCATACAATTTCAAATTCTCAACATTAACAACTGCATACATTTGCATATAAGGAGGTAAATCCAAACAGAAGGCATTGTTACCAATCTTGTCAAGAATCTTGAAAGGACCATGTCAAATTGGTTTCAATTTTTTACCTTCTCCTTTAAGCCTCTCCTTACTAATGTAAAGCCAAAATTCATCAACAACTTGGAAACTATGATCAACACGATGCTTGTCATGTCTCGTCTTGTACTTGGCTTGACTCTTTTCCAATTGTTCTTGTACCATTTGATGTATCGACTAAATTTGTTCAATGAACTTTTCTGCCCTATCAATGTCATATTGACCATCAATAGCAATATCTTTCCCAAAGATAAAATCTAAAGGAGATTTGGGCAAATAGCCAAAACATGCTTCAAA
>ML779728.1:127338-138351 GCA_009831015.1 Picea engelmannii
TCTGACGAATCCAATTATCTAATTTCTCAGCATTTACCTCTCCATTGTACATTGGCAATTCAAATTTAATATCAAGATTTAACAAAGGAATTTGTGGAGGAGTTTTACCATGTCCCTTTGGAGAATTTGGAAGAGGTTGTGAATTGGTAGAAGAAGAAGAAGATGGAGGTGAGGGTGGTGGAAACACACCATTCCCTCCATTTCCATTTGGAGTTTTATCACCACTGTCTCCCTTGTTCTTTGAAGGTTTTGAGCCTTCACCTTGCAACCTGGTATTCCTTTCTTCCATCAAGACTTTCATCATTTCTCTCATTTCCATGAAAGCCTTTCTGAGATCTTCATCTTCTGTAGGAATATTTTTATGATTCTCTTCATGAGCCATACTTGGTGAATGCGTCCTTGAAGATTGAGGTGATGATATAATATTTATTCTTGAAGGATGAGAACTTGGCTCTACAAGTTGACCTTCTCCTCTTGTGATTTTCAACCTTGTGAGCATCAGAAAAAAAAACACTTGCAAATAATCAAGCCTTCAAAAACCTAAGCTCTGATACCAACTTGATCTGAAAATGATAAAGGCTTGTATTCTTGAAAATATTTGCAAGTTTTAATTCAAGTGTTCTTATGCAAAAGGATCAATTTACAAACACAAATTTTATAGAAATTACACATTCAAGATGCATATAATAAGAAACAAATAACAGTGAACAGAAAACACATCACACAACAAATGATAAAGGAGTTCACCCCTCTCTTGGGCTACATCTCCTGGTCCAAATTCCAATGGATCTTTTGTATTATTTGCTCAAAGTTCTAAAATATGTGCTTTAAAATGATCAAAATTCCAAATAGATGGCTCCAATGGCTTCAAAACGTCCAAAAATCCCTAGCTGGGCTTTTTTGGCACCTAGTTTGGCCAAAAATTGAAGAAGATAGGCTTCCTGGAAGTTCCCCTTAAAACTTGCTGTCTCTGGATCGCCAAAATGCACCTCTGCCTCCTCAACCTAGCCTCTACCCTCAAATTTGTGTTAAAACCTAGCACCGAGCACAACCAAAAATGGTGCGAACTGTAGGAGGGTTAGGGCGCGCCTAGCCCCTAACCGCCAAGCCATTGGGCATGTGGCTTACCATGTGACCGCACCCGCACATAACAAAGGGCCAAGGTTTAACATATAATAATTCTCCAAGTGGAAAAGTGTGTGGGGTTTGAATGCGCGTGGGGTTTGAATGGTTATATGGTGGTTTATGTGATCGGGGGCCGGGGCTTAGCCTCGGCCCCGACCGCGCCCAACTCAACACTTAATTCAATTCAAATAATTTTTAAACCATTCATATATTAAGAACCAATGGTGGGCATGCCGATTGGGAGGCCCTTCCCAAATCTCTTCCCCTGCCCGTAGGTCGCGGGGTCGAGTCCTTCCAACTTCACAAGTTTTATCCAATGCCCCGGTGACACGTGGTGGCCCTTGCTTGGGCCACGTGTCACCAATCTATTCACCACAAACATGCCATGTGTCAAGAAATGATTCATCGTCCAACTGCCAACCAACACCTGCCACATGTCGCATGAACCTGCCAACTTAGCATCTATCACGTGTCGTACGACCCTGCCATGTCAACATCCGTACAGACTGTACAATCAACACATTTTTTTTGCTTGTTTTCCGATTTGAACAAAACACGATATCTCTCTCATCCGACGTCCGTTTGAACCCAAACGAGTTGCGTTGGGTTCGTGACGACGAGGCCTATGCACCCATTTGATTTGAAGTGATTCCGAGCACTTTGAATTTTGAGCAAAATTTGATCCCATGGATCAATTAGTTTTATGAGAGAGCACCAAAACTTCAGTAAAGCCTAGGATTTTTGTGAATGCTTTTGATCCACCTTTACTTAGGCTTCCAATAAATCTGGTTACTGGTAGCTCACACCCATTTTTTTTAAGGACCTCTCTACCAATATTGGCACCCAAGGTCTTGACCCTATATATTCTTTAACAACTAAAATAAACAAGATGCAAAGAGAACAACCCAACAATCCTAAAAATAAAACCCAAGGTACCGCCTTTAAACATTCTTTAACAACTCATTTAGACAAGGCACATAAAGATCAACCCAAAATTATGGAAAGAGAATTAATGGTGTTAATTTGCCTACCTATGAGAATTCTTACTCCAAGTTTGAAGTTCAAATTTCCAAGTATAACAATATAGTTGGTGAAAGTAACCAGCCACTAAAAACAATTACAAACACAATTCAAGGACGTGACAATTCCATTAATAATACTTCTACAAAAATAATCTTTTCACCTCCATCCATGGTGTCAACGCCACCTCTTCCTCCACCCATGGAAGCAACTAAATGTATTCCTAAACATTCTTTGAAAACTAATCTGGACAAGATGCAGAGAGAACAATCAAACAATCTTGGAAAGAGCACTGAAAGTCTTTCCCTGAATCATTCTTTGACAACTCATCTAGACAAGATGAAGAGAGAAGAAAAAAGAAATTATGGAAAGAGGATTAATGGTTTTAACGTGTCTACCTATGAGAATCCTAATATCAAATGTGGAGTTCAAATTTCCAAGAATAACAAGTATGTTGGCGAAAGAAACCATCCACTAAAAACAATTACAAACACTATTCAAGTGGCAATTTCAGTAACAATACTTATGCAAAACTAATCTTTTTGTCTCCATCCATGGTGTCAAATCCACCTCTAGCTCCTTCTATGGTATAAGCTAAATATCTTCCTCTGGCTCCACCCATTGTGGTGGATACACCTCTAACTCCACCTCCACCTCCACCCCATTGAATGCTAGCAATGCCCCATAGTCAAGGAGATCAAATACATAGTTGAAGAGATCAATTCAAATCTGTAACCTCTATATAATTTTGAAGGGTAAAGTAGAGGGGGTTATCCAAACAACCAAATCATTACAAGCTCATAGAAAATTGTTTGGTGGTTACAACATTAATTGTAGGAATGCTTGAATCCCTTGAAAAAATAACTAGAAGGTTAAATGTATTCCTTTCTTTTGCAACGTTGTTCCCTTATTTTAGGAATCAAGTTGGACTTTTCAAGGTACACACATGTATCTATTTCATAGCATGGTATAGAGAAATACTCCCTTATCTACAATAAATAATCAAAACTAGAATCCTATAATGTGACAAGCATTCTAGCATCACTGACTTGTAGGTCTCAGGGTGGAAATGTTGTCTTGATATTTGGTTTCAATTTCTAATACATGTCATATTATTTTCGAATGATAGAAGAATATACAAAATTCTTTGCAACTCAAATTATGGAGATCAAACACACTATTGAATTCTTTGAAACAAGAAATATGGATGAATTGTTGAAGTTTCACCACTATGTTGAACTTCAACTTGAGGAATCGACAAATGTAACCCAGGTGTAGCAAATTGAATGTACATATAGAATTGGTTTGAACAAAAAAAAACATTTTAGACTCTAATATGATAATTTAAGCGTTCAAGACTCTTTATAAATTTTTCCTCCTTCCAAAGACTATTGACCATGTTCAGTGATGCATAATTTTTGGCGAGGTTTGAAAGTTTCCCAACCAAAAAATTGGAAGTAGTTTGGACTACAATGATTCTTTATTCTAAATAAGTTTCATATCTGATCATCTTAATACCTTGCAGGTTGTACCTCCATTGTCCTCGGAACTTGATAAGACCATGTGCTACTTTGACAAGGCAGTTGAAGAAAATTTTGTTTTTGTTATTTGTAAATATTCCTATATTGTTTACTTTGAGAAGTTAATTTCTCGAAAATAAAAATTCTCAGGTTTCAACCCCAACAAGCCTCTATGTAGGTTACTAGGGCGTCAAACTTAGGAAACAATATATTTGAGGACATGCTCTACTTAGGCAATTTAAAGAATGAAGATTTTTCTTTTTTGTAAGAAACTTTTCATTGTTATATAATATAAGCTAAAGCAAATTAAAAGGCTTTCCTGACTGTTATTAATAATAACCTTTATTTCATAAAATAAAGAAAAAAATCTCTCAATATTATTTGCATCTATAAAATAGATGATCTGAATTAGGGGTGACCTTGATATCAACCTGATCTGGTTCTATGTTCACTTAATGAAGGATTAGATATAAGATCATTCTAATTGAATTTGATTGGATTAAAGGTGAAATTGAAGTGCTTATGAAGACTTGAATCCAAATTGAATATAACTTGGTGAAATATTTTTTTTTGTCTCATAATCCATTACTTAATGCATTTAGTAAAACATAATTGTAGAATTAAATCATGCATAAGGAAACATGAGATGAAAGAAAAACACATGACAAGAGATCACCATAGTTAACAGAGTTCACTAGTATGGCTATGTCTTCGGATCTGCTGGAATATGAATCACTTCGTTATCCTTCCTTTGAAAGGGCTGAAATCTTCTAAAAAAAAGGTGGCACAGTTCTTTAGACACCAGAAGGATGACATTATCCCAAAAGGGCCTTACATACAAACCACAAGCATGAGTTCTTCTTTCTCTCCTCAAAGAGCTCTCCAAAAGAGCCTTTAAAGGGCCTCCAAAAATCCTCTCATAGCCTCTTTTTTAATCTCTCCCAATAAAGGGGTTTAAATAATTTTTCCTAACTCCATAATCCAAAGAGACAAGATCCATGAAATTATGATCTAGTACCTACCCAAGGACACAAATGAGAAAGACCCTTAACTTCCTCCTTGAGACTAGGAATCCACTTGTAATAAAGTGAGGAAGATTCCAAACCAACTCATGAGACACTTAACTTCCTCCTTAAGACTAGGAAACTAATTTCCTCTTAAAATTAGGAAACTAATTTGTTAGTTGGATTCTCACATAAAACTAATTTCCCATTTTTACAAATAATATGTGATATTTCCACTCACTCCAAGTATTCATCTCCTCCCCCCCCCCCTCCTTAAAATTAGGAAACTAATTTGTGAGTTGGATTCTCACAACTGATTTCCCATTTTAACAATTAATTGAATAATACGTGAGATTTTCCAAATCACTTCAAGTATTAATAATTTATTTCAATTAAATAATTCATTATTAATTAATTATTATTTGCCACTTATCATTAATTAGCATTTTAATGATTTTTTCTCCATGGTGTGCAAAGTTAATGATTTTTATCCATGATGTGCAAAGTTTAATTCTTTGTGTGGAGATCCTCCTGGATCACACTTCCCCACAAAAAACACTTTTGGTCCTCCAAAAGTATAGAGAGAAACTTGAATCTTCACAAGCAACTTCTAGGAAGAGTCTTACACTCCATGATGCACTTCCTACTCCTCGATCTGCATAACAAGGTTCTGAAAGCCACACCCTTCTTTTTCTTGACCTTTTTAATTTTGAATGAGGATGTCGATGATGAAACTTGCATCAATACAAATCAATAGCTGACAATGTATAATCATGTTTTAAAAGAAATACCATACTTGTCAGTGTTTATAAAACACTCATGGACAAGTTTATAATGATTTCCCAAACATGCCTTAGAAAAAACACTTCCTCGCACTCAACAGTGGTTACAAGACCCATTGCAATGTTTAGGCATAAGAAAAATGCCTCTCACTCAATAGTGGTTACACAACCTTTTACAATACAAAGGGATTGGATTCTCACAAGCATGTGGCAATGCCTCTCTTTCAAAGAGATGGTCTCCTCGGACAACACAAGGGATAAGTTCTCATAAACATGTGGCAATGTCTCTCCTATAAAGAGACAGTCTCTTGTGATGAAGAGTGATATCCTATGACAAAGTGTCAAAATGTCCTTATCAGTGCCACACCGGCTTAGTTTGTGTGAAAAGGATTATAAAATGAATTTCCTGCATTAAATCAGATCTTGCTGCAACACTCAAAGATCACCATAAATTGCAACATACATTCATCCTTTTGCAAATTAAAAAAAAAGGAAAAAAACATAAATGCATTAATCTTACATTGGTTTTTGTGTGAAGGTGCTCAATTTGTGGCTCAAAACTTAACATACATAGCACCAGTAGCCCCGTCTCTTCATTCTGGAACTTTTGACTATAGACATGACCCCATTCTGAAAGGTGAAACTCTACCTCATAAAGCATGCCATGCATTAATGGAAATAATGAGATTTATCGATAAGACCTAAATATCCATTGCTTGGATCACAAAATGGACTACACCATTGGATTCATGGTGAAAAATTGTGCAAAAATGACTACAACATTTTTGAATTCTGCCACTGTCACTTCTGGGATCCCTACCTCGAAATGCATGCCAAAGAAGTAATGGAAAAAGTGGTCTTCTTCCATAGCCCTTGAATTTCACTGCTTCGACCACAAAATAGACAATGCCATTGAATTCATGGAGAAACATTGTGCAAAAATGACTACATATTCATCGAATTATGTCACTTTGTCTTTTGGACCCCCTGAGCTCTCTGCCTCAACTTGCATGCCAAACAGGTTCGTACAACAACAATAATTTCACCTTGAGAAATGTGATTGTAATATGTTTATATCACTACCACATGTCGTGCTACTAGTGGGCCACATGGTGCCTCCTAGAGATGCCACATGTCAATTTTCCATTGGGTTGTTTGGCAGCTCGAAAATGCCAAATTGGCATGCCATGTGGTATCCTCTCGTACTGTCATGTCAACATGCTGACGTCACTTGCCAAATGTGTTCCATGTTGGATGATGACGTTAAGGCCATGTCAACTTGTACGACCTGCCACATTGGCTTATATGAACTTCCACGTCATCCTGTATGGAATTCCATGTTTTCTTGTACAACCTTCCACGACAGCCTGTACGACTTGCCACATTAGCCTGTACAACCTACCACATCATCAACCCAGTCAAATTCCACATCATCAGCCTAGTCAACATGACACATCATTGTACGATCAATGCCACACCAACCTATATGGATGCCACATCATCGACCCAGTCAACTCCCACGTCAGTTGTATGATCAATGCCACGTCAGCCTGTATGGATGCCACATCACTGACTCAATCAACTGCCACATCAATTGTATGGTCAAAGCCATGTCAGTTGTACATATATTCTACTTCATATGTATGGATATTACAAATGAGCAGTACAAATCTACCACTTTAGCTATACGGATCTGGCACGTCAACTGTATAGATCTGCCACATCAACGACCAAGTCAACCTGCCATGTCACATTGTATAGATGCCACGTCATCGACCCAGTCAGTTTCCAAGTCATCCTATACAATCAGAGCCACATCAACCTTTATGGATGAAAAATGGAATCCCCTTGCACTGCCACATCAACATGCTAACATCATGCTGACGTCGACACTATATGGATTTCACTAGTTTTACCTATTTGTCATAAATTTCAGATGTCCATAACTTTGTCACCCTAACTCCATTGGATGTGTCATTTGCATCGTTGGAAAATCTCATTGAGATCTTTGATCTTGTGCATTTTCATTGAATTCTGGGTACTTTGAATTTTTGAGCTATTTTGGAGCCCCATGGCTCAGTTACTCAAATAGGCCTCCCCTATCGACTAACTCAAATATTTTATTCATCCTTTCAGTCATCAGGATGAATTGGTCCTTCCTCTCAAGTTCTCTCTTTTCTGGTAGCTGGCCTTCTTCCTATAGCTGGTTTCCTTTGTCCTTCTTGGGACACAACTCTATATGGAGTGTCCAATATGTGGCTTGTTGATGTCCACCCTTGTTGAAATGGGTGCAATGGTTCTTCTTGATCCATATTTTCATGCCCTTATTTTTCTTCCCATGTGGAGAAGGGTATTCATGTCTTAGATTCTTCCTAGTTTCCATAATATTCCTGTACAAGTCCATTCTTTTCCAAAACTTAGAAACATCATGGTTATTCATACCACAAAACGTACATGGTTTTCTATGCCATAATTTTTTTTGATCATTTCCAATTTCCTTATAATCAAAAGGAACATTTGAATAACGATAATTTTTTGACCTTTCTTGGTTGTCTTTGGTGCAGGCCTGGCGAGGAGAACTTGCCTTAGCTCTTTCCTCAAACTGCTCACCTCCGTTCATAGATGACTCATAATCACGATCATCGTAATGGGATGATGTGCTCTCATCCTGCAATGATTCTTCACTTGAGGACTCTCTTGCTTCTACTGCTTTGGAGCACTCCCCAACTTCCTCTTTGACATAGCCTAGTCCTGCATATCAAGGTAATTCCACCACTTTGATGGAATTCACAATGCCTTGGCCATTGGATCCAAGGCCTCTTCATTCATACCCCATTTTCTTCATTAGATTCAGGCCAATGCCTGTAGTGTGCTGCTCAAAATAACCAAAGTCATCATGATAATGAGAATAACATGAAACTAAAGAAGTATTGTTTACCCCAATTACCAATTCTGGATCAGGTGTGGAGGATGGCTTTACTAAACCTTCATTATTTTGCAACTCTGTAAAATCCTCTTCCATGGCTTGTAGTTTAAGTCACAATCTATGATTCTTTTCTTCTACATCTTGCAACATCTTCTTCAACTTGGAATTCTCTTCTTGAATGATATGGTTGATTTCTTGTAGCTCATTGAGCCATGCTTTCTCCAATGTCTTTTCCATCTTGCATTCAACACCTACAATCCCCGTCAATCCTTCTCTAATACCACTTGTTATAAATCTGGGGTGACCTTGATATCAACTTGATCTAGTTCTAGGTTCACTTAATGAAGGATTAGTTATAATATCATTTTAATTGAACTTGATTGAATTAAAGGTGAAATTGAAGTGCTTATGAAGACTTGAATCCAAATTCAATATAACTTGGTGAAATAGGTTGTTTGTCTCAAAATCCATTACTTAATGCATTTAATAAAACATAATTGCGAAAATAAAGCATGTATAAGGAAGCATGATATGAAAGAACAACACATGACAATAGATCACCATTGTTAACAAAGTTCACTAGTATGGCTACATCTCTGGATCCGCTGGAATATGAATCACTTCATTATCCTTCCTTTGACAGGGATGGAATCTTCTAAAAATAAGGTGGCACAATTATTCAGACACCAAAAGGATGACATTCTCCCAAAATGGGCTTGATTCTCCCAAAATGGTCTTACATACAAACCACAAGCATGAGTATGTGTTTCTCTCCTCAAAGAGCTCTCCAAAAGAGCCTCTAAAGGGCCTCCAAAAATCCTCTCATAGCCTCTTTTTTAATCTCTCCCAATAAAGGGGTTTAAATAATTTTTCCTAGCTCCATAATCCAAAAAGACAAGATCCATGAATTTAGGATGTAGTACCTACCCAAGGACAAAAATGAGAAAGACCCTTTACTTCCTCCTTGAGACTAGAAATCCACTTGTAATAAAGTGAGGAAGAGTCCAAACCAACTCATGAGACCTTGTTAAGCCCTAATATTGGCTCATTACCCCTTAATTGGGGCATATTAGATTAGTAATGTTATTTTATTTATGTTGGCTTTAGGCCATTAGTTGTAATTATACCGCCTAGTCTCCTATATATACCAAGAAGACATTTTCATTTTGAATCATCTTGTACTTGAACATTTAAGTGGGGTAAAATGAGGTTGCCCCTTCGAAGAGGCTTATTATTTGAAATTATCTCTTTTTCAAGGCGTTGAGTACTTTTTCTGAGGATTTTCTATGCTATATTGATATTTGGTTCTTAACATATGGTATCAGAGCTCAAGGTCTTGGGGTTTCTTTGCTACATCTGAGACACCTTATAATTTTCGCTATAACTTTTTTTCTAAAATCTTTTCGAAGGAACGACTGGGAGGATATTTAGTAGACGGATCAAGGTACATTGGGTTCAAAATTTAGCTCTCGAGGCCTTATACTTTTAGAGATACAACCTGTACAAGATAAGATTCTGGAATCGTCCTGAACTAAGTCATTGTGGAATTTTTGCTATAAAATTTTTTGTGTAACGTTTCAGACCCTAAGATCTAGAGAATATTTACAAAAATTAGTAAGGTATCTGTGGTAAAAATTTCAGATTCTGGGTCATCTTAAATTTCTAGATACACCCTATGTAAGATAGGGTATTTGACTAGTCCTATTGACTAGTCTCGAGAAGGTGTTCCAGGTAAAACAATCATACCTTCTTCTTAGAGTATCCGAATTGTGTGGGACTAGTTGCATTGGATCGTGGACAGTCTATAGTATTTTGGGTGCGACTTTCATAATTTTATATCAATTCATTTGTGCGGGGCACACTATACAAGTGAGATCGCCTGGAAAGGCCAAAAATCATCAAGTTGTGGGGAAGTTACTGTAAATTCCACTTGGCACATCCAATTTTGATCAGACCTATGGAATTGCAGAGAAGAAATATCAGAGAAATACATAAGAGAAAGTTTCATACCCAGAAGGGCCAAAACATGGGAGATACAACATAAGAAATATTGTCTAGCAGAACCACCTCAAAATCAAGGTTCAAAAGTGATACTTGGCCAACATGCCACCCAAAAAGGGAACTTCTACATCAAATAAGACTCCAGAAAATCCTACTTGGACTCTTGATGAAGGTGAAGAAATGCGTAGGGACATAAATGAACTACAACATAAGATGGATTCAATGGAAGATAAGATGGATTCAATGGAATCTAAGTTGGATACTAAGATGGATTCAATGGAAGCTAAGTTGGATACTAAGATAGATGGTATAAAAGGGGAGATCATGGAAGTATTGAAAAACTTTGTAACAGAGAAGACACCTGAAAGTGAAAATGAATCCCATGAAATTCATGATGAGGACACAAGGAAGGTGAATCAAGAATGGAGAAGCTCCAACTTTGGTTTGAAGACCAACCACGTTCCTAAGATTGATATGAGGAAGTTTGATGGGAAGGACCCAATCACATGGATACTTCAGATGGAGAAATTATTTGATCTCCATAATGTGCCACATACACAAAAGGTACGAATTGCTTCTTTATATTTAGAACCTAATCAATTTGTATGGTATCGATGGCTTTGTTCTCGCAAATC
>ML779728.1:148642-167561 GCA_009831015.1 Picea engelmannii
GTAAGAAGACCTAATAGAAGCTTCCGCTTCTAGAAGGATCTTCCTCTAGATGCTTCTCTTAATAGACATAGTTAGTATAAATAAGGGTCGAGGGTATGAAAAACCCTAGCTTGGATATTATTGTAACAGAGCACTGCTCAACTAGAGGTTTCCCCCTCGAAGAGGCCTGTGAACATTGCTATCTGATTCAAAGTGTTATTTCTGTTGCTATTTCGTATATCATTTCTGTGCATTGTGAAGATTATGCTGGATATTTTACTGTTATTCTGTCATTTCTAGCATTTCATTTCTGTTCTGCATATTTTATATATCTGGTATCTTGCATACTGCGCGCAACAAGCTTAAGTGCGCGTGATTTTGAGGCCAGGGATCCTTTGTGTATATGTTTTATTGTATAGGATGGTGAGCCAGTTATTATAAGCTATGAGGCTTATGTATTGAATTAGGTCGAAGATCCTAGATGATAAAGGCCAGTGTGCCTATTTTTGTATATGTCTTATCATTAATATAATACATCGTTGCATGTAGACCGACCACGATAAAAGAGTATGGGGTACTAAAATCCATCAGTTGGGGAAAGGGGGGGGCTAAAATTTAAGGATAAGGGGCTAAGCTAGGGAGCTTAAGAAAAAAAGGAATATTATATTAATATTCCTTAAAGTATAAAGTATGGATAGTTATTTTATCCTAAGTTCTAAGGATGGGGACAAGTGGACCAAAGTAGCTCCCAACATGACAAGTGTCAAGTTGGGAACATGCATACATATAGTTTGGAATTAGTTCATTTTCAGATCCATTCATTCATTCCATCATTAGGCACTCACTCATTCAACTGTCATCGGTACCTTCCTATACCCGTTTCTGTACCTGTATCCTTACATGTACCTGTACCTAGTTAGCTTGGGAGATGGACTAAAGAAGTGGGTTGTCAGGCCCATGGGAGAATGAAGAGGCAGGTTTTCATTCCCATGAGAAATTTCTCTCTAGGTGAGAGAATTGTTGGGGATTGATTCTCAAAGGTGCTAAACTGCAACTATAGGGCTTTGAGACTTCCTATCCAACCTGTTGTTGAAGCCTTGGAAGGGAAGTGGGGAAACTGAGGGATTGTTGAGCAGAGAAGGGGCACACTTCCTAGGGTAGGACATGCATGTGGGGAATGAGGGACTGTAGGCTGTTAGTTTGAGTTGGCACATGTAACAGAGTCTTCCTTGTTGTCTGAGATACGTTAGCCTGGTTAAGAATCCCTTTAGCCGGGTAGATTTTAGTCCTATCTCGGGGGTGACCCACTGCTGAGAGTGATGAGCAACGCGGTCTAAGGCTGGGAGGTTCATGGAAGGTTTGCATGCAATTGGTGATATTCTTACCAAGATAAGTGTCAATTGCGTGTTAAATTACATGTTGCATTATTATTTATGTGTTTATTTTTATGGGTTTATCCTATGTGTGGTTTATACCTGTCTTTATATTTATGGGTATTTTTTGTCTATGCTGTATGTATATGTTTACTATTATTTCTGTATGAATATGTGCATTTAGAGAATGTATTTTTCCATTTTGAGTTTTATATATAAAGTTTTGCAAGAGTTTCTGTGTGTATATGTTTTAATTTGTATACAATTCAATTTTGTTTTACGTGGCATAGCCTAGCTGTATGTTGGGGATGTTACAGGGGGTCCCACTTATATTATGATATGATGCAAATATAATTAATTACATTAAATTGTAATATAATTAATCACATCAAATGTTTATTATAAAAAATTACATTAAATTCAATTACATTAAATACAATGTAATGTAATTAATTGCATTTATTATTCATACAAAGTTTGGAACAAGGAAAGGTAGGTCTAGGTCTTCGACCATTTTAGCTCATGCACTCTATCACCCCAAACATCCCGGAGTCTGGAAGTCCCGAAGGGGTCCCACATTATACGTGTTACACATTTATATAATATTTTAAAAAGGAAAAAAGGTTTGGCCTCATCCACGTGCAAATATTACAATAGAATTTTACTATAATATATATTATATTATATTACACCCTCTTGGAAATTGCACCTAGGTTTATTAAATCCCCAATATTATATTTAATATTGGAATGAGGGAAAAATCTGCGGGTCAACTCCTTCGGCTCTTCAACACACTCTCCATTCTCAACCTCTCGGAGCCCCAAAGTCCCAAAGGGGTCCCACTTGTATTATGTCATGGTATTATATTAGATTATAATAAAATAAGTCTCATTAAATGTTTATCATATTCAATTTCCTTAATTCAATTACATTAAACATAATATAATGTAATTAATATTTAAATGTTTATGCAACCACAAGAAATAAAAGGTATGTTCGGGCCTTCGACAATTTTAGCTTGTGTGTTACAACATTCCAAACATCCCGAAGCCCCAAAGTTCTAAAGACCACGAGATGATTAAAACATTTAATCATGGGTCATTCCATTATATGCTTTGACATTATAATAGTATTAAATTACATTTTCTTTTGGTTTCAGGCCTTTTATTCTTTGAGAACTTTAACCTCCATTTTCTAGAATAATAATAATAATAATAATAATAATGAAGGAGGAAGGTCAAAGAAATCAGCCGCAGCCTTTCCTTCCAAGGAATTGATGAATAAACACATACAAGTATCATTGTCATTGGCCCCTATGTTATGACAAGCATTAGAAAATCTCACCAGGTGTTCGTTTGTAGTGACAATGTTATTCTGTGAGAACTTAGGAAGATTCTCCTTGAATTTAGGAAGTGGACAAGTAGCAGGTGCTAGGTTAAGAGGAGAGGACACATGCCACAATGTGGTTGTGGCATCTTCTTCAAACTGAAAAAGCCCATACTTTTTATTGACTTTGGTGGGATTTGTAGTAGATTGGACAGGGATATGATGGCTATATAAGCTACCAATTACTGATGAATATGAAGACTGAGAAGATTAAGCACTTCCAGTGCCAACAAAGCCACCACTAGATGCCATCTCGTGAATGATAGATGAGGGAAAGAAAGATGAACTGGATGAATCAGACAAAGTTCTCCTTAGAGCACTTCATTGGGTATATAACATAGCGTTCCTTCTTCCTATTTCAACAATAGGATTAATTTCAGGTGATAAGAGTCTAAGGACATGAAAGAAAGGCCAAAACTGAAGAAAAAAGAAGGTTACTGCTGATTTCTAGGCTGTCTACATCTAGCTTCCAATCATTTTTAAGTGCTAATATCTCATTCAATTGATGCCCATGAATGGTTAAGCTCAACATGGGTATTGGCAGTGTCTAAAATGGTATTAAACAAATTCAAAGCAATGTTGGTCTGATCTTGAAGACCGAGCTCAATATTGGGCTGCCTTGTAACAGGTATAGTCATTAAGAAATAAAACAGTCAAAGAATCAATATCATAAAAATGGATGTATTGATGAAAATCGAGTATAAAAATTAACCAGAGATATATTGAAGATCTCCCCAGTATGGTCGCCAAATAAATGTTGAGGAAAAGATATGAAATGATATTACTCAATCATTTTCAAATTCTGCTTGGCTAAAGAAAAATAGATGGGAATATCACCCTATGTTTATAGCCAACAAAAAATAACATCCTAACTCACAAGTATTGATTACAAGTGCTTAGGCTAGTCTTTTATAAATAAAAAGCTTGTTGGAAATTCATTTTAATATGAGTTTCTGAATATAACAGTTGCTGAAATAAATGTAGAGATAGAAGTAAAGACACCAAGATGATAATCAAGACAGATGAGACATAAAGAAATATTTTATTTCATTCCAATTCACTAAAGAGTCATTCTTTTTACAAAATTTCATGCAGAAATTTCAGACCAAAGTCAAACATAGACATCCCCGATGGAACATACAAAAGGTCCTCTGAAAAAAAAAAAAAACTGAACTCTAAAATCTGGATTAGCTTGCCACATATTGCTTCCCACTCGAATCTGCATAATAGCCTTTGTCAGTCATGAAAACCAATTCACAAACAAACAAGTCTACACAAACTATCAAAGATAGATCAACACCTCTAAAAAACAAGTGTCTGAATGATGTAATTCAGCCCTGAATCTTGTTGTCTACAATAAGAACCTGCTATCATAAAAAAGAATTAGGCTTGTGATAAATTAAGGAATGAATGAAAACTGAACTATCTCACCATAAACTCAAAGAGAAAACCTTAGTATGCTTCTCCTTCTATCATCCTCTTGTTCCTCCCTTTCCTTTTTCCTTTAAGCAAATTAGAATTGGTCGAAGTAGTTGAACTACCTCATTAGTTAAGTTAACTAAAGACTCAACCAACTTTTTAGTTAGGGGGAAAAGTAATAATCATAATAAGGGTTATAAATAAATAATAACTACTAGGTGGGACCCCTTGTGACTGCCTTTAGCTCCTTAACAATCATAACATAACTAGTTAATTAAGCAAAACACCCCTCCTTGTGACTCCCATCATCACATTAACATTTGACAATTTAGCTCATTGATATTCGAAATTATTTTCAAAAAGTATATTACTCATATATCCAAAGAAAACATGTTGTTCAAAACTTCTAAAGTCAACTGTCATCAACAATAAATAACATAAAAACTCAAAATCCATATTTCCCACTATGAGATGCAATTTTTCCTTGATTGCTACTGTCACTCTTTGATTTTTCTGAATTTTCCTTTGGTTGTGCTGAGCCTTTAGGCCTAATCTCCGTGATCACGTGAGAAAAATTGTCCCTCAAATGCATCCAGGAAGACACATATTTGTCAGAGCCATTGGAGGGCGAGGAAGGGGAAGCCATGGCTTTTCCTTTGTCAGGGGCATGGTGGGCCTCGGTTTTCAACCTTTTTCTAGCATGAGAGGACTGAACTGGTGAGTGGACAGGTGCAACTTGGGCAATCTGGTTAATAGGCGGGGGAGCAGGTAAGGAAAAATTGGGCCAGCCACGATGTTGGGAGACTGTTGGGTGGAAAATCTATTTCCATCCATTGTTTTCGGGAACCTCGGGTTGCAATAAGACATGAGAGGGCACAAGAATACCAGGGGCTTGTGGATCTTGGAAAGGAGGCCTTTCAAGCCTAGGTTGGACCACTTCTTTCCCAATCCAATTGAAAAATCAGGCCTGAAATAATTGGCCTAACTCTTGTGAGTCATCATCAAAGTGTATGGAGAATCTTGGCCTTCTTGGGCCTCTGTTCCAATTACCTCTCCCTTGGTTTCCCCTGCCATGGTTACCTCAACTAAAAAAGCTCATTCCTGCATGCATGATTGATTAGAAAATAGTCCTTTTAAAAACCATACATGACAACTCTTTAAAAATATGAAATAGATTTTGTCTCAACAACATATCAAACTCATGCAATCCAATCCATACAAATTGTTTAATTGTTGTCAATGAGCAGCGGGTGAAAAAAAGGTCCTTGGATATCTGAGGGGTTTGTATTGAGAGAAACATGATATAATGAGGGGGAAGAGAAACACAGTTACTTCTCAAAGATCACAAGAAACCAATTGTAATGCAAACCAAAGAAAACATCACTGTAATCCAATCAAGAGAATGTGACTTGAAACTACTTCAATACAAAATTCTTCTTGACTGTAATTAAATTTTAGAGCATGGGATGAAAAATGAATGTGGGAAGGTGATGAGATTGTAATTAGTGAAAAGATAAATAATTATAGGGAAAGAGAGCGATTACTGTTCATAAAATTAATTAAGTAATCAATAAAATCATTCTGTAAAAGGAAATACACCAACCAAATGACCACTATGACCCAAAAAACAATTATTGTGCACAATTCAAACAATTATGTGCATTAACTTGCTGACTGTTTGAAATCAAATATTTAACATAGTGCCATCAAACAAGATAGTATGCATTCCACCACAACCTTTAAGGGGATCTCTGTTTCATATCACTTATCCATTTAATATTTTAAAACAATTCCCAAATGAATACACAGTCAATTATTTCCACTTTGTTCAGTGCTAACTTATCAACCACTGCCCACACCAACCATCAACACAGACACAGAAAGCATGCCCAATTTAATCCCTCAATTCCATCTACAATCAAATTGTAACATGATCCTACTGCCACAACACCCGTTCCTATCACTGTTAAAATGAATGAGATTCATTAAACATTCATTGTGGATAGTCAGCACAATGATCCATATTTAAATTGCAAATATCCCGACTTTCCATTTAAACACACAGACAACAATCACCACTTCAATTCACACTATGCTGTGTAATACAAAAACTATTCGACAAAACACAAGTGTATTTTTGTGACTGTACAGGTCCAATTCGCTTTGACTCTAAACATTCACAATGTTGGGATATCAATCCAATACAACGAGGCAATGATAGTATACCCGATCTCATAACATAAATTGATCAAATTGCAACAAAGCCATGTTTAAAAACTCATGACCCTATCTGATGGCGCAATCAAATAATATCGATAACAAATACAATGGATGGTCATGCCATAATTACCATGATTGAAACACTCCATTTGGAAATTAAAAACACAGAGTCATAACAATCATTAACTCCTTAACGTGCCGCAGGAACGCCACACACATACCCATGCCTCATGCATGAAGCATCGTTGTGCATTAATCAATTGTAAACTAATGTTGGGTTAACAATCCAACAATTGTAATGTAAGAGAAAATGACTGTGCATTCAAACCAATTCTCCAATCAACCAATTATGATGCTGAGTTTTTCAATTTGATTGTCAAAATAACCAATTCAGTTACTAAATACCAAAACCAACACCACTATCAACATAATCAACAGATGTTATAGAAATATTTTCCTCACCATTGCTATCTTGCATAGAGGGCCTTTTTCCATTTCCCTATGCATGCTTATCATCCCTTTTTGATGAATCTAGAGCTAAAAATACACATTTTTCCACATATACATGCCCTATCAACTATACAACAAGCGTATACGCAAACTTCTCCACTACAACCTGCATACATCGGGATTTGTGCCATAAAATACAAAAACTGTAGTCGGTTTTCCATGTCACAACATGAGATCTATGATCTTTGGCCTTCCATATACTGGAAACGTTCCGACTCGACCCTTCAGTTTCATTTTGAAGGCTATTAAAGCACAATTCTGAGCTATGGAAAAGAGGAGAGAGCATTCAACTTTTAGAGAAAAGTTACTCTGGATAAATTACTTCATATTGAGTCTGCATCAATTTGTCCCTCAAGTCTGAACACAATGTTCAGCCCCAAATATCTCTCCCTATTGTTGAGAGAACCTCATTGTCTCTCTCCTTTGAGCTTGCCTTTGGTGGAGTATTGAAGTGGTGGAGGCCCAGTTGGAAGGAACTTGGTTTCTTGGTTTTGAACCATGCCGACACAAAAGTCTGTAATGTTATCACTTCTGCTGATCGATTATTAATATAAATACTCCTTTCCCATCCTATTGGTATCATGCAAATATATGATTATTATCCATGGGCATGATTGTAATGTTTATTAATGGATTATGTTATCTAATGTGCTAACCCCTTTATATTATCACCATGTACTTTCTATGCTTGTTTGTTAAGAATTTATTGCAGGTATAAAGCTTTGGGTCAAAGTGATCAACGATATAACACCATCAAATGTTGGATTGAGGTAGGCCTCTTTCTTATCTTGCACATTAGTTTATATAGCATACAATGGAATTGAGTTGATTTCTGTAGTCATACCTGTCTATTGTGGTTTACCCTTGGCCATAGAGAGTTTTTCCCAAATAACAGAAATGACAACTCCACTGGGGAGAGATATTCCTTCTAAGGGTTGAAGTACTTTTTCTTATTGCATTGCTCTTTTTCCTTTGTGTTTCTTGTCGTATCACTACTTGACAGTTTCTGTTCACTCTAGGTTTGAGTTTTCAGCCTTTTTACCCTTGCTTGGCCTTGTTTTCAAGCATGTATGCGCCCTATTGCCTTGATAGTCGTGTACACACGCGTTCTGTCTCACTGCTAGATGCGTGTATATGCCCTGTTTCCCTGAACATTCACGTATACCACTTTCCCTTGATTATTTGCTTGGTTTAGTGACTGCTGGGTGGGATTTGGTGATTGCTGAGCCTGCTTAGGTATCTGTAGTGCCTTTTGAGCTTCTTTGAGTTGACAGGAAAACTATTGGGAGAATTTTTGGGCGTAGTCTTTCTCATTGTTTTTCATTCTTGGTTTGTCCTTGAACCCTGGGTTGTTTTCTTGGCTGCTTGATATTCTGCTTGAAGTTATTTCATTTATACATAGGAGAATTTATATATCAGGTTTCTTTTCAGTCCATGCATTTTCTCTTTAATATATTGGAAATACAAAAAATTAGGCATTTTGCATTGGTTAGCATTTTTGTCTTTGAACCTTTATCATTAGCTTAGTGCATTTAGCGAAAGATTGCATTTTTAATTCTGAATTGCAGAGTTGAAATTGAAAATTGCATTGTTTTTATTAGCATATCATTTATTGAAAAGTTAAAGATAGACTTTGCATTATATTCATATTTATCTTCTTGCAGAGTCATAACATCATGAGGTTCTCTTCCATACCCTTTTGGGTAATCATGACCAATAAAATTTACGCTTTAAACTAAAATTGATTAGTCACGATTTTATTTTTAGGGTGCATAAACTAGTCGAAGATTTAGTGCCTTGGAATAGGATTTTGTGAGTAAACTTATTTAAGGAAATTAAATCAACATATGTGTCTGAGACAGGGAGTTGATAAGTCCATTGCATAATTGGTAAGATTAGGAGGCTCCGCTCACACCAGAGTTAATCACGAGGTCACACAAAGTTAGTTGAAGGGATAACCGCTGGATACTCACCTAGCATCAGAGATATTTTTGTGGATTTATTCATATTTGGGGATCTTGCTAGTACCCATGCCTCCGTGAGAGGCGGTGCTGTCAAGTTTTAGGGCTTTGCTACCCTGCCCATATGGTGATCCAGACTTATGAATTCTCTCATGTGCATCGATTATACAGTGGTCTATTAGTTTCTTGACTTAGGAATCTCATAGGTTACTTGCAGGGGTTATTCTACTTGTATGCTAGGTCAGATAGAGGTCGGATGACACACAACCTTTATGGAGGATTAACTCTCTAGAGGGATCTGACCGACTGGTTGTTAAGTCCACGAGGGCCTCTATAACTGATTATGTTACCTCCAAACTTTAGCAGGGAGTCTCATGTTCCTCTTGGACGAGACATACCTTCTTTAGTGAGGGAGGCCACTCAACCACTTTAGCTCGTTTGCATGCATATTGGTCGTTTGACTTTTTGGTATACTCTTTGACTACTAGTTGGCCTTAGGATATATTTTTATTTTGTAGAGTCATAAGTCATCATGGAGTTGGACCAAATTCCCCGCCGGTCCTGTTGGTTGTTACAGTTACCACCAGATTTCGGTTTTTTGCCTTCTAAAAGGCGTAGAGTTTTGAGAAGTGGTACACACACTTCCACCTTTCAGACTTGTGGTTCCACAAGAATGAGTACTGAGTCTAGTATTTAAAACACTAGGATTTCTTCGACTCCCATACCCACTATAATTAATAGCACCCCTTCGACTCCTGCAACTGCTATAGTTGTAGTGTCGGAGGCTTATACGAATACTATGGCTCGACCTATAGTTAATGCTTCATCTCTTGCCTCTAACCCTTTTGGGGGTTTTGTTCACTCGCTAGGTTACAATGTTCAGTCCATCCCTATGGCTTCTAGTCCATTTTCTTATGGTATGCCTAACTTCACTTCATAGTTTTCAACTTCCTTTCCAGCTACTGGCCCTAACGCTAGCCTTGGACTTGGGGGCACTACACCTCCTTAAACTCCTTTTCCATTTGGTGGTTCTCATATCCCCCAAACAAATTCTAATATAGGAAGTGTTCCTTTTCTAAACCCTGGTTCTAATCCTTCTACGACTGGATGGAACAACCCAGTTGGCGGACAAGTTCCGCCCTATATCTCTACCTCCTCGGTGTCTATTCTGACCAATACTTTTGGCATGATGAATACAGTTCAATCCTTCGGGTTCCCACTTGGAGGAGGTCAGTCTTACACTTTGGGAAACCCCCAACCCGGATCCAATCTAGTTGGGGGAATTTTTCATAACCCCCATCCTGGATCTAATCCGGCTGGGGGAAATTTTCACAATCCTTATCAGAACATTCCTGCTGGAATGATGCCCAACCCACCCTATATGAATCATCCCGGAGGAGGGACTTATAATCCCGGATAGGGCTTTAGGTCTTACCAGAATCCTGGGTGGAATGTAGTTCCCAACATACAATATTTTGCGGGAGGATGGGGCCAGATGTCGCAACCTTGTCTTCCTTTTTTGGCCACACTAAATCTTCCATATTTGTCTAAGTTAATGAACGACCCGGTGAGTCGTGATCCCCCATGGCCCCCTGTCCCCACCAAAATTCCTTCAGACATTCCAAAGTTTGAGGGTAAGAATGGAGAGGATGCTGGTGAACATGTTACTACCTTTCACCTTTGGTGCTCATTGAATTCACTGAACCATGATTCTATTAGATTACAATTGTTTCAACACACTCTCATTGGAGTTTCTTCACAATGGTACATTGAGCTACCTAGGGGGACATATGGGTCATTTAATGAGTTGGTGGTAGCCTTTCTAAACCACTTTCAATTGCCCATTCGATATTATGCTGGCCTCAAACTCTTGTCGACTTTACGCCAAGACACCGCCACTCACATCTCGGATCATATCTAGGAATGGCGTAGACAAAGGTAGTTGATTAAGAATCTTATACCCCCGACCTTTCTCCTAGAATGGTTCCTAAAGTCCTTGCACCCTCCTATCTTGAAGGATGTTGCTACTTTCGGGGTCTCCAACGAAGAAGAAGCTATCTTTAGAGCTCAATAGTTAGATTTAATATACGCTTAGTCTGGGATGTTATATCACCTTCTTCGAGAAGCACCACAGTCAAATTACTATCCTAGGAAAAATCCCAGACCTCATGCCGATGGAATTGTAGGGTCCAACAATGTAAAGTCCACAGACTCAGCGATGAAGTCTACTAGAGGATCAACTTCATCTACATCCTCCAAACCCACCCAATCGACGGATGTACATTCCGTGCAATCGTCGAAGAACCCAAATGGTGATTAGAAACTATATGGGAATAAAAGGAAAGGTCGAAACAATCGTAAGGGTGGAAAGAATAAAAGTAAACCCCAGGACAAGGATAATAATTGGAAATAGAATGATAATGCTGGAGAGGGCAAGAAAGAGAAACGTAAGGTGAAGTTTCCTTGTAAAATTTGTACCGATGACCACCTTACACATTTATGCCCCAAACTTATGGAGGCTATGAGGCTTTTAAATCTACCACCCGCTGTGCTGATGAATCCATTCCCACACAACCAACACTTAGCCTCGAGTTCTTTGAACGCCAAAAATTCTCCCAGTGGAAGTCAAAAACCACCTTCATAAGATGGCGACCGTGTTTGTATCAATATGGCCGACGCAAAAATTGATATGGCCACCCACTCTCGAGATTATATCTCTTCAAAAGATAGTACCAGTCTAGAAGCTCCTCCTCCCCCTCCGAAGATGAAATTACAGATTGAGAAACTAGAGACACCGCCTCGTATTCTAAAAGGAGTACTTAAGCACTCTACCCACAATACTAATGCTAGAGCCGCCCATAACTACTCTATTGTTGAATATTTGGACCAAATCCCTTGCGCGATGTCGGCTTTGGAGGTGCTCCAGACGTGTCCATCATAGAGGAATGCCTTACTCTCTGCCTTAGGAGCTCTAGAACCTAGTGGCTCGAAAGTTATCATGTTTGACATCATGGATGTGAAGCCTCGCTTACCCTACCATGTGGCTTTCCAAATCCACCTGGAGTATTCCAAGTATACTATCAAACGAGCAGTCATTGATGAAGGTGTTGCCACCTGCGTGATGTCCTTGGTCTGTTGGAAAGCTCTCTATTCTCTGATCCTTTCCAAGTTGTCAAACATGTTGACTGCGTTTGACGGTCATTCCTTCCGCCCTCATGGTATTCTCCCCGCCTTTCCAGTCCAATTAGGTGGGAAGATGGTAGAGGTGGAGGTAGAGGTAGTTGATGCACCTCTCGATTATAAATTGTTACTCAGTCGCAATTGGACCTATGATATGGTCACTGTTGTATCATCCGTGTTCCGTATACTTTTTTTCCTCATCAAGGGGATATCGTGACTATCGACCAGTTATCATTTGCATACTCTAGTCATAACACATCCGTTGGACCGTCGATCCCTGTGATCGACAATTCTCAACCGACAACTGAGAATATCGGTGTCAGAATGTATTATTCCCTCATGGGTACTTTCGACATCTCACCAATGATTCACCACGTTTACACGATGTCTAGTAGGCCTGCTTCTGCAGGGAGGTCCATTCCTTTCCCCACTTCCTATTTTAGTGATCCATGGACCCTACCTTCTCCAACTTCGTCATGTGAATAATAGTTGCATGATAGCATGTCTATGCCACTATCAACATCAGAGATTGTGTATCTACATGTTCTTGACTCTTCTGCCGATCTTGATCCTGTTACCTCGCAGATGGACAAGGAGGATCCTGTTCTTAGGCCTATATGGGCCTATAGGATCCCGTTCACATGATTTCTTAGATGAGACTTTGCCTTCAGATGAAGCCATCCTCGAAGCCATGAATGGTTCCAAGAGACCTTGGGATAATATGCATCATCGATCCTATTTTCTCCCAAGTCTTGAAAGAATCGAGCAAGATGAATTTCGGTCTACCTTGAGTGAGATAGTCGGTCACGTCGTAGTTCCACTTGATACGCACAACATTTATGCTGAAGGAAATATGGAGAGTATTTCTCCTACCATCTTGATCGATATATCTCATACCCCTGGCAAGATTGAGAACGTAAATATAGGTGCAGATTGTTTTCCAGAAGAAATTTTGATCTACACCGATCTCTTCAAAGAATTTCAAGATGTATTTGCTTGGTGATACGAAGAGATGCTAGGGATCGACCCTCGGATTGTCGAACATGAGATTAGAACTTACCCAGATGCTAAACCTGTTTGACAACGTCTTAGAGTTTCGAATCCTAGGAAGGCTCTTGCTATTAAGGCAAAGGTTGAGAAACTGCTTAATGTTGGCTTCATCTACCTGGTTCCCTTGACCAAATGGGTATCCAACCTTGTTCCTGTGAATAAAAAGAAAGGAACCATCCATGTGTGTATGGACTTTCACGACCTGAACAAGGCTTGTCCTAAATATAACTTCCCCATGCCTTTCATTAATCATACTCTCGATGAGTGTACAGGAAGCGAGATATTTTCTTTTATGGATGGATTTTTCAGGCTATAACCAAATCTAGATCAAACCTGAGGACCAACACAAGACAAAATTTATATTTCCTTGGGGTAATTTTGCATACTGGAAAGTGCCTTTTGGCCTTAAAAATGTCGAGCAACCTTCCAACGTGCCATGAGTTTTGCCTTTCACAATCTCAAGAACATAGTCGAAGCCTACCTTGATGATCTTGCTACTCACTCTCGCAAGAGAGCGGATCATGTTACACACCTTCGGCTAGTTTTTGAAAGATTTCATTGCTATAGAATCCGGTTAAACCCTCATAAATGCATATTTTTCATTAAGTCAGGTCGTCTCTTAGGATTTTTAGTTTCTGAGACCGGTATCATGGTAGATCCTCTTAAGGTTGAGGCAATACTTCAGTTGCCTCCCCCGCGCACAATTAGACAACTTCAAGGTTTATAGGGGAAAGATAACTTTCTACGTTGTTTCATAGTGAATTATGCCAATATCACTAAGGGTTTCATGCGCCTCTTGAAGAAAGACACCTCCTTTATCTGGGATGAGTGAGCCCAGGAGTCTTTCGACACTTTGAAGAAAGCCTTGGTATCGACCCCTCTACTGAAATCTCTTGATTATAGTAGAGATTACCTGCTGTATATTTCCGTGTTTGTAGAGACGATTGGTATGGTTCTAGTTCATGTAACACCCTGTTTCCCCTAGTTTGTAAAAATAACTGGACTGGCTAAGAACTATGGAAAACTCATAAATGTGAATATGTGATGTAAATGGACCTTGAGGAAAAGGTCAATGAATGTGAATAACATTATGAATTTTATTGCAGGACTACTGAGAGGGGATGTGCAGAAAAAGAGACCACGATGGCAGTGGAAGGCAGCTGGAAAGGTGGCGTTAACTTCCACCAAGAATTAATACCGTATTTGGACTCCACTGGCCCGGAGAACCAAAAGCGGCTCGCTGGCCGCGAATTAAATGTCTTACAGGCTGGCAGGTTGATGGCTCCTCAGGAATTAATGAGGGATGGGGAGGTGAACCGCCTATCCGTAGAGCCATCATGACTGACCAGCATGAGGGAAATCGCACCACACACAACCTCGCAAGAGGATAAGGCGTGGGGTAGAAGCGACTAGGGAGACGTGAGTGGAGACCTCTGGAAATACACAGAGTGAGTGATAACAGAGAGGAAGGAGAGTAACCTTCACTCTTGGTCACTGGCAGACAAAGATGCAGTCTCACAACATCATGGTCTCATCTCGGAGGTGGCTAGTGGTAAATCCACTGGGAGTCACTAAGCTTACGGTTGGTTGGAAAAAAGCACTCCTCTCAGTAGTTGCTTGAACCCCTAGTGTTATTTCTGATAAGTGTTTTGCCTCTGGAATCTTGAAATATATATATATATGTTTATTCTGATGATTATGCCCATAAGCTGTGAAACTGTGAATGATTTCATTATAAGAATGTCTATGTGGTATTTTGATCAGTACTAGTAGTTGTATATTTGTATGGAAGTACTATGTATGGCTTATGTCCTTAGGAATCATTATTTATATGCATACTGATCTAATCCAGACTTCACATCTGGTTCTCGGGTGGACAATACCCTTATTTGCCTCATATAGTACCCTGAGTGAATCTCCCCATAGAGATACCTTCCTTGAAAATCCCATCAAGAACCGGGAAGGAGAATGAGAAGGCGTAAGGCCTTAGTAACCCTGCACGAAGAGGAATGACCCTCTTGAGAAACTCGAGATGGCAGCATAAGGATGAAGTAATGAATCGACAGATGATATTTCATCGGGAAATCTATGGTCACTCATGACCGTTAAATTTGATAAGAGGAAGATGGAAAGTCAAGGGCCTTAACTTTGATAGATGGTAAATGACGGACGAGATCCCGTCGGGAAATTTGCGGTCACTCACGACTGTTAGATTAGTAGGAGAAAGTAGGGCGATAAATGCCTTAACACTTTGTTTTCCTGTGTCTTCGTGGGTAGCGAAGAGTTTAGGACCATAGATCCCCAAGGTCCATGAGAGTATCCAGACCGTGGATCTTTCCACATTCAGGAAGTCGTGGGAGAGCCCACAAGTAGGGAATCTGTCCGAGCCATCAGATCTCTGCTGAAAAACCCAATAGCCATTGGATCTGTCAGGAGTTACTCGAGGGTTAAGACCCCAGTGTGTAGTGGTGAAAAACCCCCGAATAGATATAAGCCGTCCGATTAACAGAGGCCATGTGTTAAGATATCACCCATTTCGGGAAATCGGGAATCGCGAAATCAGGATTTTTGTTGACAAGAGTTCGAGATTTTCCATGGTGAAAACCTCGAGATAAACCTGATCCGTCCGATTGACGGAGGCCATGTGTTGTAAGATCTACCATTTCAGGAAATCGGGAATCATGGAATCGAGATTTCTGTTGACAAGAGTTCAGGATTTTCCATGGTAAAAACCATGAGATAGACCTGAGCCGTCCGATTGACAGAGGCCACGTGTCATAAGATCTCCCATTTCGGGAAATCAGGAATCGCAGAGTCGGGAGCCCTGGCGACAAGGGATCGGGAATTTCCTGGGTGGAAACCCCGGAGCAGTTGTGGACCCTCCGATCTAAGGGGGGGTGACGTGTCGAGAGATTACCCGTTTTCGGGAAATCGGGGATTTGGGAGTCCCGATGACAAGAGGTCGGGCTCTCGCCTTGATACGTCTCGACGGAAGAGAGAGTGTGGTCATATGGGAAGGGGTCATATTGACCCATGCTTAAACCAAGGGGCTAATCACCGATTGAGGTTCGTCCATCACTTCGACATTTTGGCATTCGGGATACCGAAGGGGCATGTTTCCCCGTGCTCTCAAACCCCGAAGTCCAAACTTATAAAACCTCAAGATGTTAGCATGTGGTTAGGCTCTGATGAATGGTTAGTATCCTCTCAGAGGATCCTGGGTCTGGGATGACCGTCAGATGTGAGGAAGAGAAGCCAACCTTAAGTTGGGGTGCGAATACGCTTTTGGGTAAGTAACGAGCAGATCTAGATGACCAGAGTCCACGCGCCTATATCTACGGCTGAGGATGCATTCCAGAGGCCCCTTGCCATTCTTCCTTTAATGTGGGGGCGGTCTGGAATTGGACGCGCAACTCTCGAAGGGTATAGATTTATTCATCATGATCAACGACGCTCAGGTGGATTCTAGACCCCCCTTTCCATTCTTCCTTTAATGGGGGGGGGTCTGGAATAGTGTGGCGTGTGAAGTGGGGTCCGCCTCCTATCCTGTCAACTACTATGTCACATTTCCCTCTCTTCCACCTATATTCCACTTAACCGTGCAATGGGGCCGTTTCTCATTGGTTGTTCTCTAGCCCTGTTGGGATTTGTTCCTATTGGCCATTTGCTGACCCTGTAGGGATTCGTCCCCATTGGCCGGTCGCTAGCCCTGTCGGGGTTCAATGGTTGCCAAGTCAAATGACTCGACATCATTGTAGAGCCGAGGCACGAAATATGAAAGAGGTACTGCGTTTAATTGGACTGTGATCATGACCTGCGACCACATGGGAGTGGGGAGAAAGAAAGATCTAGCTTACGCTGGTCCTCCATGGATGTTTAGGGCTTCTGATTCGACAGAAGACCAGAAAAATATGATTTAGGTAGTGGGTATGTGACAAAGTGGTATCAAAGCATGGTTACAACACTCGGACTGATTTGGCTCATGCACGATTTGTGCATAATCTCTGTTCGAAGCACTCCTACGAGGAGTAACCCCCTAACTTAACTCTCTTATCCAGTATTAAAACTTGGAAACGAGAACCCGACTGTGTATGCATGTGAAAGAGTTATAAATTTATGCACAGATTATAAAATGTATTTAACTCTTGACTAATAACCAGCGTTTTTCTTTTCACCCAAGTGGAAGATCAGCCGTGGGAATTTACAGACGCAGAGAATGGTGACTCCCCAAGAGATGGGAGAAGGCTCCTGCAATAGAGACGAAGAGTCTGACGAAAGAAGATCAATGGGAACCCCTCCAAATCTAACCGAGACTGTGAGGAGTCTCATGGTTGAATTGCAAAGCTGCAAGGCCGACAATGAAAGGATGATGAAAGAACAAGAAAATGAAACCGAAATTAATGCAGTTTTACTACAGAGCTTATCCGACCTACAATGACAAATGCAACATGAACTCGAGATGCAGAAACATGGTCGTATCAGTGGCCATACTGAGAGGAGCACCTCAAGAAAGGTCCACCCCAGAGGTAAAGGACCAATGCCAGACGATTCCACTGAGAAGGAAGCTGGCGATTCATAAGGATCTTCCAGCAGTAGGACCAGTTCCTATTCTCGAAGAAAACAAAAGAAACAAAAGACTTCCAAGGGTCATAAATTTGAAGAATTCAGAAAGGCCAAACCTCCCTCCTTCGACGGTGAGATAAAGAAGGGAGAGGAAGTCGAGGCCTGGCTACTTGGACTGAAGAAATATTTCAGAGTCCATGATTTTTCAGAAAATTTGAAGGCCCGAGTGGCCACTTTCAATCTGAATGGAAAGGCTTCCATCTGGTGGGAGGATCTTAAGAATATGAAAGGGGTCCATGAGGAGGACCTGTCTTGGAAACAGTTTGAAAAGTACTTCCAGAAGAATTATTTGTCGGAAAGGTATTTCGACGAGAAGGCTAAAGAGTTTTATGAACTCAGACTGGGACAACTCACTATAGAGGAATATGTCAACAAATTCCTCGAATTATTGAGATATGTACCCTACATCAAAGCAAAGAAGGCGAAGGCGCAACGCTTCATCAGTGGGCTACCCAAGGAATACCAGAACCGAATTGAATTCGACGATCCAAAGACCTTAGAAGACACTATTCAAAAAGCAACATATTGTCATGAACAATATGGACATCGGGTCTCATGGAGACTGGAAGCATAAGAGTGGTTCGAGATTTAAGAAAAAGGGGATCAAATCCTCAGGATTTAAGAACTACAAGAAGAACCCCAGAATGAACTTTCCATCTCGGAGTGTACTCCAACAGAGCTTTCCCTCGGTGGACGGAAGTAAAACTTCTGGACCTATACCAGTGAAGACTAATAACCCAAAGAAAGAACCTCTGAAATGCTGGGGTTGCGGAGAAGAGCATCTCCTGAGAGACTGTCCACACCGAAAATAGAATAGTTGAAAAGTTTATAACATTCAGGAAGCTCGCACAGTCAATGATGTGGCAAGGAATGTGCTGCAGATTTATGCAGCATTGGATAATAACCAAGCTGACCACCAAGCTTCAGTGGTGGAAATAGAAGGTATGATTTTCAACCATCTGGTGTCTGTTTTGATTGACCTTGGTTCAAATTTGAGTTATATAGCCCCTAAAAGATGTTGATAAGTGTAAGCTACAACCACGAAAGAAAACTAAGACATGGTTGGTACAGTTATCCACTGGCACCAAAAGAAAGGTAGTAGAGGTCATACCAGCCTGCCAATTAATGTTGGGTGAATTCCCCACCCAAGCAACCCTTAATGTATTACCCCTGGGATCATACGATCTGTTGATTGGTATGGACTGGCTGGCCACCCAT
>ML779728.1:173091-203024 GCA_009831015.1 Picea engelmannii
AGGTGGATTCTGGACCCCCCTTGCCATTCTGCCTTTAATGGGGGGCGGGGGGTATGGAATAGTGTGGCGTGTGAAGTGGGCCCCCCCTCCTGTCCTGTCGACTATTGTGTCGCATTTCCCTCTCTGCCACCTGTATTCCACTTAACCATGCAACGAGGCTGTTTCTCATTGGCTGTTCTCTAGCCCTATTGGGATTTGTTCCTATTGGCCATTTGCTAACCCTGTAGGGATTCGTCCCCATTGGCTGGTCGCTAGCCCTGTCAGGGTTCGGCGGTTGCCAAGTCAAATGACTCGACATCACTGTAGCGCCGAGGAGCGAAATATGAAAGAAGTACTGCGTTTAATTGGATTGTGATCATGACCCGCAAACACATGGGAGCGGGGAGAAAGAAAGAGCCAGGTTACACTTGTCCTCCATGGATGTTTAGGGCTTCTGATTTGGCAGAAGACCAAAAAAATCTGATTTAGGTAGTGGGTATGTGACATTCAGGAGGATGATGAGCTCCATGAGCACATCATCTACTATCTCAGTCGAAATTTTGTCGATCTTGAACTTAATTACTCTCATGTTGAAAAGCTAGCTTTGGATGCCGGTCACGTAGTCCAACGATTACATCACTATATATTAATTTGCAAGACTACGGTGGTTGCTGATGTCAATCTATTTCAATATGTCCTTACTAGACGTATCATCGGAGGGAAATATAATAAATGGATTGTCATCTTACAAGAATTTGATCTCGACTTTGCTTCGACCAAGTCCAAGAAATCGCTAGTTTTTGCAGAGTTAATATTCAATTTTCCACGATTAGATGAGGATGTTATCCATGTTGATTTGTTTGCAGATGAACACATTTTCCTTGTCTTGTCGTCTGACCCCTGCTATGGAGACATTTGTTTATATCTTCAAACCTTGAAGTTCGCTCATCACCTCTCACGAGATGATCGATGATGTGTTCGATACCAAGCCAAAAAGTATACCATCGTCGATGACACTTTATATCACTGAGGAGTAGATAATATCTTGCATCATTGCTTAACTCACGAGGAAGCCGAGTCAGTCCTAAACGATTGCCACAAAGGGGCCTGTGGTGGTCACTTATCCGGGCTTGCAACAACCCAAAAACTCTTGCGAGTCGGTTATTTCTGGCCTACTATCTTTAAAGATTGTATCAAAGCAGTTAGGAAGTGTCACCCCTACCAGGTGTTCACTCGAAAAATGCGCTCTCATCCAGCCGCTCTTCACCCAATCATTATTGTGGTCATCAACTACTTTTCTAAGTGGGCCGAGGCCATGCCTACCATAAAATATGATGGGAAGACTGCAGCCTTCTTCGTGTTCAACCAAATTATTGCCTGGTTCGGTATCCCGAGTGACATTGTCACTGATCATGGAAGTCACTTTCAGAATGAAATGATGGTAGAAATAGCATCTAAGATGGGGTTCAGACATGGTCATTCATCCCCTTATTACCCCTAGGAAAATGGACAGGTAGAGGCTTTCAATAGGTATCTCAAGACCATTTTGAAAAAAACTGTCAGTCGGAGTAATTCCAATTGGCACATCATGCTATATCCCGCGCTTTGGGCATGCCAAACCTCGGTTAAGACTGCCACCGGTTTTTCCCCTTTTTACTTAGTGCATGATGTGGAGTCGATCCTTTCTGTTGAATGCAAAATCCATTCTCTCAAGTTGGCAGTCGAGATCCTACTTGACACTTCAAATTTAGAGCGACACCTTGTGCACCTAGAGAGTCTTGACGAGCAGCGTCGAGACACATTTACGACTATCAAGGCAAATGAGAAATGTGTCAAGGTTCAGTACGACAAGTCTGTTTGTCCCCAGTTGTATGTTGAGGGTGACTTGGTCCTCTTGTATGATCAAGCCAAAGAACCTCTAGGGGAAAGCAAGTTTAAACCCATGTGGCACGGTCCTTACATCGTGCGATGTGTCCTAGAAAAAGAAGCCTACAAATTAGAATATTATGAAGGGAATAAGTTGGCCAAGACTAGAAATGGGCTCTACTTGAAAAGGTAATATACTTGAGCCCTAGGATTGGGTGAAATGCTTTGTATACTAATGTAAATTTATTGTATATACATCTATTCTCTTCTTTTCTTTTGCCTTTAACATTCTTATCGAGTTTTCCCTTTGTTGGCAGATGTCAACGGAGTCTTCGTTCTACCTAGGATTCGCAGACAGAGATAGTCGTCATACACGAAAGTTGGCTTCTGCCTCTTGGGTGGTTTACTCACCCGAGGATCTGATGGTATCTTCTAGTGGCGCATGCCTAGGGCCATCCATGAATAATGTGGCCAAATATAGCGCCGCCATAGAACTTTTGTGCGATGCTATCTCACATGACATTCGCTCTTTAGAAGTTATCTTGGATTCCTAGTTAGTAGTATGTCAGTTGAACGGTCATTACCGCGTGCAGGATCCTACTTTACTCCGTCGATTCCTACAGGTATGTATTTTAGAATGACAATTTGATTTTATTACATATTATCAGATTCCTAGGATTTCTAATCATGTATCTGATGCCTATGCTAATTACGTTTTAGATTGACATTTGTCACATTAATAAAGAAAAGAAAGCCATTAAATCAATGTACACATTGTAAGATATAAGTAAAGCCAAAGATTCCCTTTTTTTATATATTTCAAAATATGTTGTTTATATTACAAATTTGGGGCTAAAACCTTCAATACACATATACATCCGGTATACATATCCTGCGATATCTACACTTGTGGCTCCAGATTTGTGTCATGATAGAAAACCATGACGTTTTTGAGACATCGAAAGAGTCGTACCCATGCTCTAGGTACACCAACCACCTGTCGCTGCATGTCTTCAGGTAGATCCTCTACCTGAACCATAGGAATCCTCTCTGTCAAACGAGACAGGTTTCCTTGCATGTTTTGTAGGACTCTCTCTGCTTCTCCTCCCACCGCCTCATCTCCCTGATTCCTCCATCTATGTCATAGGAATCCCTCTGGACATTGCGGACCCATGTCTGCGATTACACAAGTGTCTAGTTAATACTCAAACACCATCCCAAACATATTTTTGTTCCTTAAATACAAAAATACAAAAATACAAAAAAAATGAAATATTTAAAAATTTGTTACCTATATCACCATAGGCGGCCCCTGGTGGAAGTGGTATATCAAGATCTCTTCGAAAATTGATCCCCGCATAGGGATAATCGTCCAGAGCAATGATCTTCCGCTGCCACCAGAAGAAAAAATCATAGTTGTAGGCTGTTGAAACCCTACCCCCCCCTTCCCTCTCATAACCTCGATCCACCGTACCATGGATGGATCGCGTGGTCCTCTAGGAAGAACCTCCACTCTAGGTCCTAGACCTTAACAAAGGAGACCCGCGTACACCGAAAATCCTAATTTACGCCCTCAAAAAATAAAAAATGGAAACTTAATTCAAAAATGTAATCCACTGAATTTGAAGAGGATGATATGAAGAGTTACCTGATCCGGACGGTTCATGATTTCGTTGCTCAATGCTCCCGCAATCGCCATTTGAATCTTGGAGATATTTTGGTCCAAATTGCACTATTTGGGTAAAGATCAAAATGATACAGTAATTTTCGATTTTATTACTATTTATAAGCTATTTTTACCCACTTTATATAGTTTCATGCTATTTTTTAACCTAATGGACTAATTCGAGAGTGGTTTTGAGCTGGTTTGTTGTAGTTTTGACTCAGTTTTCTTGTGGATTTCAACGTCATGATTGGCTGTTCGTCACCTCGGGCAGGTATTTTCATAACCTAACATATAGGATAGGTATCCACTCCATCGTGCATTTTTGCATTATCCTTCAACTAACACATTTTTACGCCTTAGGTACGGACCCATTTGTTGCGACAGAAAACCTTCTTTTTGTTATAAATAGTGTCGCTAATAACTGGTAGAGACTTACCAAACATGGGTGCCCTAGTTAGATCCCGTTTGTCATTTGGTGCCCATGCCGAGTTTTTCCTTAGGACCGGGAGTCCATTATAACTTGATACATGACCTTATGATGTGCCTCATTTCTCATTCATGCACATACAACCTTATTCCTCGCGGAATCCCAAAAATAAGTCTTAGTTAATCTTTTTTATGACTCGTCTAAAAACCAAAAATATTGTCGAGTGATTTGTCCTCTTCACACTCGTTAAACTGGATTTGAAAGGTCACAAATCTCAGTTATCAAAAATAGAAAAGATTGCCGAGTGAACTTGTCTTTTTTCACACTCGTAAATTGGATTTGAAAAGACGTCTATTTGGCACAAGTTTACCCCTTTTTCACACCAAATAGACTAAAAGACATAAAAAAGGATATTTTTTGGCGTTTAGTTGTGATTGCATCTCATGCCCTCGCTTGCATTTGAGCCTTTAGCTGGTTCTTGCTTTGCATTATATACCATTTCCTAAGCAGTTTTGCATCCTCAACCAAGCAGAGCCTTGTTTATATCCTTCACAATTTGACACCCTATACCCTAGAGGAAACATCACCCCGAGTTTCCATCTCCCGCCTTGCATTAAGCATAGGTACATTCCACTACTGGAACTAATTTTGCTTACTTGCGACACTCATTTCCTCCTCTGTATCATAGCATTCATTTTTTATGAAAAAACAAAAAAAGATGGACGGGAAGGGAGTACGATATTATAATTGGCAGCAGTCGTGTCTCCTTTGAACAGATAAATTTTTTATTGAGTCCTTGTGTCATCATAATTTTGGGTTTAGCATGGACTTAGGAAGCTGATCTCGTTACATAGTTTTCTCTACCGACTGGTTACTCTTCCATTCCCTATAGAGGACATTATTGATGCCTCCTGCATCTAATAGTCACATCATTTAGCTTATGCTACCGGAGTCCACCATATGTCTCATGCTCTTGTTCAAAGGAAGTTTATCAACCTGTGTCGACTAATCCTCAAAAATATTGACTTTGCATGTCGGCCATACCCTCAGTTTTTCTTAGAATCACATGATACTATGGTCTTATCATGCACCCTGGCCCTACTTGCATCATCGGTAGGTCACCTTGAACCCAAAAATCGACATTTCATCATTGGTCATTGACTAGGTGGTTTCCCTTGTGTTCGACGACAAGACATCTATTCACACTTTGGGATTCATGCAGTGTCTTGGATGCCATTAGCCTTATTGGTCATTTACTCGCATTTTTCAGTAGTTTTCATCATTGGATTCTATTCAGAGGGTCTTTTTTGTGTAACGCTTGCATTTGATACACATGAAAGATGCATAGGTTCATTGGTTCGTGAACATGTTCTTCGTCCGATCTCCACCAAATCATGAAGCTCCTGATTTGTTCCTTGTGCTGACTGATGAGAGATGACTTAATGCTCTCCTTTCAGTGGGTCTCTTTCCATCGACTTCAACTCATTTATTCTGGATATGAGACCTAGATTTTTATGAGTACCTTGAGGCTTGTAGTCATTAGTGGCAGGCGCTCTCGCCATTGACAGATGGGAATACATCAATGTATCCTGATCAATGGATTTCTCAAGTGTTCGACACCAACTCCTTTATTCACACTTGTAGGAATGTACTTAGTGCCTTGATACCTACTTTCATTATTGGTAGGTTGTCTCATGTTTGTTAACAGTATACCTCAATGATTGGTAATCAAATGATGTCTCATTATGTTCAACCTCAAATACTTTATTCATATGATGTAGACTTGCACCCTTAGCGGATAGTGTAGAAGACTTGAAGACATCACTATGTGGCCGCAACTTTCCTGAGCTGTTACTTCCCTTTCATTGGACCTACACCTGTTCGACTTTAGTGATCATGGGAGATCAAATTGCACTCCATGGTATACAAATATCTTCATATTGGTTTTGAGACTAGTTTCACTGGGCCTTGTTCATGACTATGAAAACTTTTGGCATATAACCACAATTGTATCTGCCTATTCATGGCCACAGACACTTATTTGGTATATTTTCCACATGGATCTGCATTGTATTCTTGGTAGCCATGTATGCAAAGTCAGTACAAACTGTAATGAGCAATTGAGTTCGTCCAGCTGGTTCTCTACCACTCCACTCCTGGGTTATTTATAATGTATTTCGGCCATCGTAGATACTCCTCTGATCTCACACATTAGGGGGCATTAGTTATAGAAATATTTTTCTCACCATTGCTATCTTGCATAGAGGGCCTTTTTCCATTTCCCTATGCAGGCTTATCATCCCTTTTTGATTAATCCAGAGATAAAAATACACATTTTTCTACATATACGCACCCTATCAGCTATACAACAAGCGTATACACAGGCTTCTCCACTACAACCAATGTACATCGGGATTTGTGCCAGAAAATACAAAAATGGAGTCAGGTTTCCATGTCACGTCATGAGATATCTAATCTTTGGCCTTCCATATACTAGAAATGTTCCGAATTGACCCTTCAGTTTCATTTTGAAGGATATAAAAGAACAATTCCGAGCTATGGAAAAGAGGAGAAATCATTCAACTTTGCGAGAAAAGTTGCTCTAGAGAAATTACTTCATATTGAGTCTGCATCCCTTTGTCCCTCAAGTATGAACACAGTGTTCAACCCCCAATCTCTCTCCCTATTGTTGAGATAACCTCATTGTCTCTCTCCTTTGAGCTTGCCTTTGGTGGAGGATTGAAGTGGTGGAGGCCCAGTTGGAAGGAACTTGGTTTCTTGGTTTCGAACCATGTCGACACGGAAGTTTGTAATGTTGTCACTTCTGCTGATCAATTATTAATAGAAATACTCCTTTCCCATCCTATTGGTATTGTGAAAATATATGATTATTATCCATGGGCATGTTTGTAATGTTTATTAATGGGTTAT
Source organism: Picea engelmannii (assembly GCA_009831015.1). Taxonomy (NCBI): domain Eukaryota; kingdom Viridiplantae; phylum Streptophyta; class Pinopsida; order Pinales; family Pinaceae; genus Picea; species Picea engelmannii. Next base: position 179,961 of record ML779728.1, read on the forward strand.
GTTATCTAATGTGCTAACCCCTTTATATTATCACCATGTACTTGCTATGCTTGTTTGTTAAGAAATTATTGCGGGTATAAATCTTTGGGTTGAAGTGCTCAACGGTGGAACATCATCGAATGTTGGATTGAGGTAGGCATATTTATTATCTTGCAAATTAGTTTATATAACATACAATGGAATTGATTTGATTTCTGCAGTCATACCTGTCTGTTGTGGTTTTCCCTTGGCCATAGAGAGTTTTTCCCTCGTAACAACAAAGATGAGCCAAAAATCGAACATTGTTGATAATACACCAACAATTCAAAACAACCAACAGTATCCCCGATGGCTATAACAATTTCCTCTATCAAAACCCGGGCTTGAGAAATCAAGGGTTTTCTCTGTGGACCAACATAGGGATACATGGAGTCGACTCCCATTATCGAGTGAGAACCTCTGAGACCAATGGTGCACACACAGGGTATACCACAAATAAATTCACAGACAGGGTGATAATCCCATGATAAGAGAGATTATGAACAAAGAATCAAGGATTCATTCTGGTCCTATGACAACCCTTAGAACATGTAGGGTATAACCCCTATGGTTTCCCAATCAACCCGAGAATGCTGAGATAAGACAGGGTCGAGAAATAACAATCACCTTAAGTAACCCATTTGGAGAAACAACCATCACAACCCACTGCGCAACATTAGTAGAATGAACAAACTCATATCCAGGTGAAGCAAAGTGCAGTGACACAAGGTGTTTAAAACTAGTAAACCCCATAAGAGAAAAATACTAGGCATGGAATATGAATGCGTGGAGACAACCAACCACTCTAAACCAAATGAAACCCTCCTACTAAAACCAATAAGGATGACATAGAGCCTTTATGGATACCAACACTCAGAATGACCAATAACTATGCGACTTCAAACTTTATTGCAATGAAAACCACCAACGATTCAAAAAATATCACCAATTAACACAATTGCCCAACTTAAGGAAAGCACAAACCCATACATACCGAGCCACTATCTATTTCATAACCAGAGAAAATTCATGGATGGACAAAAATACATACCTGTAACCAAGAGCACCTTAAAAATGAGAATTGGCTGAGGGGATTTCCCTTTGCGTGAAAGTCAGAGCCTAACCACAACAAACAGAGTTGAACAATAACTTGGCTAGGGTGGCAGCTAGTGGAAAGAGTAAGGGTGACGTGCAGTAAATGCATGTCGCCTCCACCCCCAGTCAATTAATTCCTTAGTGTTAGCACTAGAATTCACCCTCATATTGCATAGCAGGTAGCCCGATACCCATCAGTTTATACAGTAAATGTAAATGAGTTTTAAGATGCCAAATAGAGAAGACTCAATGAAAATAATGTTCTAACTCAGAAATTTGGACTTGTATGCACAAGCAATTGACGCCTTGGATCAACTTCAGTTAGTAAGTTGGATTAAAGGTGAGTAGGAGGAAGAATTTGTTGAGAAAAGTGTAGAGTTCTTCCATGAACATCAAGGCTTCTGACAAGCTAAGGAAGAAAAACTTAAACACAAGATCCTCTTGGATTCAAATTTCAAGGAAATTGAAAGAATTCATAACAACATTATAATCAAACATTCATCATAATACAGTCACAACAATCCATGTGAATCAATCAATCATGAAATCTCTCAGTATCATAGGAAAATAAGATGGAGTAAGAAAGCTGAGTTAGATTAATCAAGAAGTCTCAAATCAAGACATAACCAAAGAACCAATGTTCTTCATCAAAATATTACAATAGCAGGGAGCCTAGCTCAACCATTCGACCTTAATAAAATATCAAAACTGCCTATATATTCTAGAAATGTTGCAACCACCAGGAATGTGATCAGACCCCCACATTCAATGTTTCGAATCGATGCCTACTCTGTTAGCCTATGCAGGCCTTCTTATGTCAGACATGAGGCAGACTTAGTTATGTGCTTTGCAGGAAAATTTGTCCCTTGGGAAACTTCGGATTGACAATCTGCCCCCACGAGAAATCTCAATATTCTTTCCATATATGGGGTGAGACGAGGTCTCAACTACCGTCCCCATTTCCATTAACTACCTTCATCAGGATCGGGACGAGGCCTGACATCCATGAATGTTCCAGGGGGTGCCCACAACTTTTTTGAGTCAATCTCGACACCTCGAGGCCATGCATATCTTCTTCTGTGACCAATACAGATGATTTTGGCCTTTGGCTCAACTCCTCTCCATCGCTCCTTCTTCAATGTGACCTAGGGCCATGACCCTATACAATTGCAAGATTGCGGGTGCGACCAAGGGTGGTTTGAAAGCAAACCAGATTTGTCCCTGCAATTCACCATGAACCCCCATGCACCCCTTTCTAAAAACCATGGTTCTGATTATGGCCCGCTCTTGAAAATTTAAAAATGTGCGCACTTTCCGACCCCACAATGGAGCGCGACCATTGATATTGTTATTTGAGATGAGGCTTTCTGATCAATGGCCCAGTTCTAGTGCCTTTTAGATTGATGGATCAGATTTTCTCTTTTCAAATCGACAGTCGAGGACTGCTTCGCGATTCAGGCTTCAGACTTCGGGAAAATAAAAAATAAAACCTTTTCCTTCAACTGCTTTTACCTAGAGCTATGGATCTGATGAAGCATTCTCTTGAATCGAATGACTGAGAATCACTTCGGTGCTTCGACACTTTGGCAATTCCACACACTTCTCACTTTGAAACTCCCGAAGCTTATTTCCCTGAACACTTGGATCAACTGCCACCTATCCCTTTAAATATCAACGGCTCATGCTCTCTTCGAGCCTTTTCCTCCAGTGCTATACTTAACACAACTTTTAAGATTATGAATGCCCGCGAGCTGTTAATCTGAACTCCACATGGAATTCTCGCCATTGAAAGCTAAACCTACCTTTTTTCTTGATTCGAGTCTAGAACGAACCACTTTGAGTGTCGCGTTTTGATCCTGCGGATGTGGTATGTGTAAACAAAAAATTGGACGACTAGATAGGGGCTGCAAAAATAGGGAGACTGGGGCACTTTAAACACATAAGGGGGAAAACGAAAACAATTTTACAAGCCGAAGGGGAAAAAAATTAAGAATTGGTCTGCAAAAGGAGAGAGACAGGGAAAAACATAGACTTAGGTAGAAAAAAGAAACCCACAGGAATCTGAAAAGTTTGTGTGATAACATTTGGCTCCATAGGGGATGGCATGCTCCCTGCAAGCTACCAGGAACAAGTAGTTCCAGTGCCTTAGCTGTTGGGTTATGGAGTCACTTATAAAAAAAAATAAAAAAAATAAAAATAATATTTACAATGTCATGGGAAGCCACTCATGGCTTAAGTAAAACATTTCTTCAGAAAATGCCCATTTATTGGGTTACCAAAAACTTCAACATCCTCCAAATCCTGCAACTTGTAAGTGTTATTTGAAAAAAACTCATAAAATTTGAAGGGGCCAATCCATAAGGCCTCAAATTTACCATGCTTTTATTTATCTCGTTTAGGTGCATCCTGTTGATATTATGGTAGCTGTGGGAGGTATTTACCTCCACGTGTAAACCTGACGAGAATAGAATACTCCAGAAAGAAAGAAGAAACCCTAATGAGTTGGCTAATAACCCTAGAAGACTTGTCGGCTCAAGAAGATAATTTATATTAGGTTATTAGCCTCCAAGAGAAGAAGTCAGCCATAAATAATAATAATATACTGAACAGACAAGAACCCAGAAGGATAAGTTGGCCCCAGTAAGTCTGCCAGAACCACTATAAATACATCGCACTAGTCTCTCATTTGACACATCTCAGTAGTTGCAGAGAGCCAGTTCTACGCAATGCAGTTGCAGTCTTGTGCGTAGGTTTGGAGTAGAGCTGCTGGTGCAGCTGCTGCAGCTAGGAGTTACGTTTTGGCTTGGACTATGTCTTGGCTAGGGTTTGGACTATCTAATCATCTCTTTGTGATGCACTATCCTTGGGGAAAGGTGTGCTACCCTATGTATGGCTATCTATCCTAGGGTTTTCTTCTAGAATGATTCTCTGTCAAGGTTAAGGTGCTCGGAGGGTGGATTTGGCCTATGGTTGTGTGACAAGGTTGTTTTCAATGGTAAAACATGAAAAAATCCTTCATATTCTAACAGGTTATGGGCCCACACCTCCTTCATCCAGTCTAAACGTTGGAAGGAAACATAGCCTCTAGGATATTGAGCTTGTTGAGGAACTGCCGCTAGGGTTACTAGTAGAAGCAGCTTCCAAGACACTGCCGCTAGGGTTACTAGCAGGAGCAGTTGCAGAAACCCTAATCCTCTTGTTGAGGTACCTTAAGTGAATGGATTGACCTAATCTCCAAATAGATCAATGTGCTCTAGCCTAGCGCATTTCCTGGTACTCTCAGAAAGCTAAGACGTGAAGTTTGAATTTCTGGTCAAATCTAGGGTTGACCAAGTCAAGCAACCATGACTTACTCTATGAATTTAGAGAAAAATTTAGATGGAGCCTCTAAATTCAGAATAAAGTACTGGATATCGTGAAAGGAAAGATCGTGAATCTAGAGTTTGAAGAAGGGAAAAGAGAAGGAACCGTAGAGCATTGCAGTTATGGAGAAGTTCAAAGACAACGATATCAATGATATGAGTATCATAGTGGAATCCATAAAAGACCACTTGATACCCTACATCTCCCATATTGACTCATCGAAGAAGATGTACGATGCCCTAACAAATATCTTCTCAGTCAGAAACATTGGACAAGTAATGAGTCTGAAGAATGAGCTCTGTGACATGAGGATGAATGATGACGACAACATAACATCATACTTTGTGAGAATCTCTCAGTTAAGAGATAAACTACAATCTACTAAAGAAATCATCTCAGAGAAGGAGTTGGTAAACATAGTACTCAATGGTCTTCCCAAGACGTGGGATGCATTTGCTGCAATAATGAACACAAGAATGGTGTATCCGACATTTGAAGAGCTTTGGAATTGCTGTGCTGAAGAAGAATCAAGGATGAATGCAAAAGAGAAACCCCAAAAGAAGTACGATGATCAAGCCTTCAGAACAATATTCAAGAACTTCAGGAACAAAAGGAAGTTTGGTTCAAGGAGGAAGCCAAATCAAGAGAAATACATTTCAGAAGTACAATGCTTCAACTATGGTCACTACAAGAATCATTGTCTCGAGCTAAAGAAAAGGAAGGAGAAACACGAAGCATCAATTGCCGAAGAAAAGGAACCTACAAAGAAGACTAAGTAGGATGGAAGAGACTTCTTCTTCTAAAGGTAACATAACTCTTATTATTTCTTGTACATATCCTGTTTTCATCGTCTCTGTACATATCTTGTATATCTATCTCTTGGAAGATAATGTGTTGCAAGAAGAAATATACCTATGGAAGAAAAACAATATAAGAATGGATATCATTAGATAATACACATGAAAGGATGAAATGCAAATCATGTGGAAGCTATTGCAAGATAAGTCGAATCAATCATGAAGAGACTCAGAAGAAGCAAAGACATAAAGAAGTCAACAATCGAGAGGAAATTGGAAAAAGACTTATGACGTTTTGTAGAAGACAACAAGACAGAAGCGTGGACTCTGTTAGACAAGAGAGCCAATTATATATTGTATAAGACAATAAGGATGCAGATGGAAGCGTGGACACTGTTAGACGGAGGGAGCTGATTATATGCACTCATATATGAAGCAAGGATTAGGAGGGAGCTAATCCTACGATCCATTGAAGATGATGAAGTATATATCCATGATAGTAGCCATGAAAGACAATACGTATTCTTCAAAGAGAAGCCTTAAAGTATCCCTGGTTGTCCATCCACATCCGTGATCCTATGATGGAATCTTTAGGGCATGGAATCTATAATAAACTCCATGGACCCGAGAACTAAAGAAACACATGAAGATTCCAAGAAAGAAAGAGAAACCAGAACAACCAATCATTGTATCAAGAATCAAAAGATTGTCAGCCTGATATAAACTCAATAAAAGAAATCAAGAAGAGGAACATAAAGTCATGATGAAGAATAGTGTATGGAATACTTATGAATGAAAGTATTGCGAGATCCAAAACTAGAGTTTCTCCGAGATGGAGGGAGAAGACTATGATGATTACTTGTTCCAATAAACCAGACTTATCTCTACATGAGTCATTATATCATCCTCAACATCCATGAGTTGGAGTTCTACATCAGATGAATGCAAAGAATGTTCTCCAGAAAAATTGAATAAAGAGCAATCTCAAGACATTGAGGCATACCAGAAAGAGACCCTTGTATGCAGATAGAAGAAGATAATTTGGTGGAGAACCTCCAGTGCACAACAGAAGCGTGGTGAAGGTTTCCTATAACATCAAGATGATTACTTAGTAGATCAGATCTCATGATGACAGAAGAAGTGCCACATGGATATGTTCCAGTTTTCCAACAATGATATACTCTACTGCTCAGAGATACATAAATCCTTGACAGAAAATTATTATTCCAGACTAAAGAACATTTGAAATCAAGCATTACATTATCTGTGATGAAATCCAGAAAGGAGAAAAGTGGTTCTCCAATACATATCTCCACAAACGAGAAGATAAGAAGACATTTTGGTAAATCTTCTATCCAAGATGAAAAATTTTGCATACTCAAGCTGGAGCTCATGGAGACGAATTCCTTATTGAAAAAGAAAGAGATGAATCCCAAGTTGGGAGGGAGCACTGAAAATATTATCGAAGACATTCATTTTCAAGATTGAAAAATAGTCCATCTTGGATAGATGCTTCCCTGTTCGGAAAGTGGATTGAGATTTATGACAGACAACGATTTCCCATTGTGGTTAACATGGGAAATGATCCAGATTGCTGATGTATCATAGACAACGACTTCCCATTGTGGTTAACATGGGGAGTGGTCTAGGGAAATCTCTCTTCTTGAGGGTTACTCAATAATACTGGCCCGCCTCGCTAGACAATGATTTCTCATTGTGGTTAACATGAGGAATGGTCTGTTTTGGAGGTTGATACATGACAATATTTTCCTCTTGTGGTTAATAGAGGAAATGGTCCGGACAATCATTCCTTAGGGTTTATACATTCTCTCTAGGGTGCACTTTGATTAGTGTAGGAGGAATGGCCCAGGGTGGGGAATGGTCTAGGCTCAACAATCAGGGACAGGTATTCCTTAGGGTTTATACATTCTCTCCAGGGTGCACTTTGATTAGTGCAGGAGGAATGGCCCAGGGTGGGGAATGGTCCAGGCTCAACATTCCTTAGGGTTTATACATTCTCTCTAGGGTGCACTTTTATTAGTGTAGGAAGAATGGTGTAGGGTGGAGAATGGTTCAGGTTCAGAAAATAGGACAGTTATTCTTCCTTGCTTGAGAAGAATAGTCCATATATCTCATTGTTCTACTATGAGGGAAGATATTATTTCAGATCTCACAGATGTGAGTGAAAGATTGGCCCAGATGATTTATTTTATATCATAACATTGTTTATGTGCAGGTTGCTATCAGATGTTTGTTATGAAGACTGTATGACAATAGATGTATACTACTCTAGTGGATATGTTCCACTATTCGTGACTATATGTTGTTGATTAAGTACTTGTGTGTTACTTGGTGTGGTAGTGTACCACTGGATTGTAGTTATATACTACTATGGGTAGACACATTTGTGTTCTATTTTGTTCTGATTTCCTTGAAGACTATCAACAATTTATTGGAGATAATCATCAACCGGATTAATGATGAATAGAGATTTTCAAGACCGAAAATAGTTCAGAGCATTTACTCTTCTAGATTAGAAGAATGGATCTTCTATCACTCTGTGGAGTGAGCATCATGTTTGATTACTCAGATAGAGTATGGTTTCGAGAAATGATGCAACTAATGACACTGATGGTGATGGTGATGCTCTTGATCTAGTCATGAGATAGTCTAGACGACTATGTTGATGCTATCGGGTGAATGGTGTGTTTTTGTGCTCAAGACCATTACCTGTAATACCTCCCTAGCTAGGAGGGAGTGTTGATATTATGGTAGCTGCGGGAGGTATTTACCTCCACATGTAAACTTGACGAGAATAGAATACTCCAGAAAGCAAGAAGAAACCCTAGAAGACTTGTCGGCTCAAGAAGATATTTTATATTAGGTTATTAGCCTCCAAGAGAAGAAGTCAGCCAAAAATAATAATAATATACTAAACAGACAGGAACCCAGAAGGAGAAGTCGGCCCCAGTAAGTCTGCCAGAACCACTATAAATACAAGGTGCCAGTCTCTCATTTGACACATCTCAGCAGTTGCAGAGAGCCAGTTCTGCACAATGCAGTTGCAGTCTTGTGCGCAGATTTGGAGGAGATCTGTTGGTGCAACTGCTATAGCTAGCAGTTATGTTTTGGCTTGGACTATCTCTTGGCTAGGGTTTGGACTATCTGATCATCTCTTTGTGATGCACTATCCTTGGGGAAAGGTGCGCTACCATTTGTATAGCTATCTAGCCTAGGGTTTGCTTCCAGAATGATTCTCTTTCACGGTTAAGGTGCTTGGAGGGTGGCTTCGGCCTATGGTTGGGCGACAAGGGTATTTTCAATGGTAAAATGCGCACACATCCATCATATTCTAACACATCCCACTTGAGTATTAGATCTCCTAGCTGGAAATTCTCTTTCCTCACTCTTCTGTCGAAAGCCTGCTTGATCTTCTGTTGATGGTCATGGGATTTTTCCAATCGTTTCTCCCTCGTCTATTGCGCTTCTACCAGCCATTGTATTCTTCTAATCATATTATCTGGTTCTCCTTGATAGTCTTGGAAGAATTTTTCCACAAGTAAGGCGAGTTGAGAGGGAAATATGGCCTCAACTCCATACACCAGTTGGAAAGGAGAGACACCAAGAGATCTTTTTGTTGTCAATCTATCAACCCATAAATAAAATTTAATCTTTGTATCCCATGCCTTCTTGTTGTCCTCTAACAATATTTTGATGATATTAATAAGGTTCTTGTTAGAGGATTCTGCCAGTCTATTCCCTTGGGGGTAGTAAGGAGTAGAGTGAATCAATGTGATTCCAAACTGTTCACAAAACTTAATCAATGGTTCAACCTTGAAAGATGCAACATTATTAGTGAAAATGTTGTTTGGACAACCAAATATTGCTATAATATCCTCAAGAAAACCAATGATTACCCTGTGGGAAGCATTTGTTGTGGGGATGTCTTCTATCCATTTAGTAAAGTAGTTTGTGGAAGTCAAGATCCATCTATGGTGACCACTTGAAGCAGGATGAATTTCCTCAACAAAATCTAGGCCCCACTGTTGAAAGGCACCTGAAGCTACCACAGGTTTCAATGTTAATGACTTGAGTTGTTTCTTTCTAGAGAATTTATGACACTTGTCACAAGACCTGATTTTTGCACAGATATCAGTGAAGAGACTAGGCCAAAAATACCCAGCCCTGATAATCTAGTAGGTCGTGGTTCTCCAGAAGTGATGCCCCACACATAAACTTTCATGAAAATAATACATAATCCTTTGGTCTTCCTGTGGGTATAGACATCTCAAAAGCACTCCTAAAGGGTCTTTCCAATACAAAATTTAATCAATAAGACAATATTTAATTATTTTGATCTTCAAATCTCTCACCTTGTTCTTTTTCATACCATCAAGAGGATGCAACTTATGTAGGAAAAATATAATGTCCTTGTACCAAGTGTATCCTGCCAATGGAGGGTTGAGTTGAGAACCTTCATCAGACAACTCAACTGGCTTATTTTTTGAACAATTGTTGATGAAATGGAACCCCAAATCTTTGCAATTAGATTTAGCCAACAACCTAGATAAACCTTGGATTTTAACCAATTTGGTGGGATTTATCTCAAGATCAAATTCAAGGATCTTGGCAAACCACTTGCTCCTTCTTCCGTCTATGTTAGGTTGAATGAGGATATCCTTTATAGAAGTTGAAGGGACATATGCAATGAATTTTGAATGCAACACATAAACTCTGAAAGATTTGAGAGCTTTGACTAAAGCATAGGCTTGCTTTTCCATGATGTCATACTTTACTTCAACGTCTCTCAGTGCCCTACTAAAAAATAAAATGGGTTTCTCTAACCCTTCAACATTCTTCTACAACAAAACAATTGCTACTGTGTCAAATGAAGCAAAGGAGAAAATCAGAAAATCTTTGGAGTAATCAGGATTGATGAGCATAGGTGCTTCAGTCAAGGCCTTCTTTATTTGATCAAAAGAGTTGCGAGATTCAACATTCCATTTGATCTCATTCCCTTTCCTCAACATGGTTGTGATAAACTTTACCAACTCAGTAAAATTTGAAACAAACCTTCTCAAACAATTAATTTTCCCCAAGAAAGACTGGACTTCTTTCTCGGATCTAGGGAATGACAAAGTTTGGATAACTTCTACTCTGATTGGATCAATATTTTCTCCCTCAGCTGACACAATGTGTCCTAACAATTTCCCCTCTTTCATGGCAAATAATGACTTTTTTGGATTTAAAGAGAGACCAAATTTTCTTCATTTCAAGAAGACCCTTCTTAAATGACCATAATGTTCTTTACATGATTGTGAGAACACTGTTATTTCATCCAAATAAATTACCATAAACTTGTCCTTCTCTCCAATAAAGTATATGTCCATGGCTCCCTGAAAGGTCGCTCCTGCGTTCATCAACCCAAAGGGCAACTTAGCATACATGAATGTACCCCAAGGAGTGGTGAAGGTTGTCTTCTCTCTATCTTCAGGCAAGACAAAGAATTGATTGTAGCCAGAAAAACCATCAATCATGGACATCCTAGATGCACCTGTCACCCTCTGTAATATGTGTTCCATATTTGGTAAGGGGTAGTTTTCCTTTTTATAACTTCTATTCAAATTTTAGAAATCGACCCATAGTTTGATTTCTCCATTCTTCTTTCTAATTGGACCAAGTTGTCCACCCATTCAGAATACCTCAAAGGAATGATAATATGGGCATCCAAAAGATTTTTTACCTCTTTCTCCATAATGGGCAGCAACATAGGATTTATTTGTCTCAACTTCTGCCTAAATGGATTGGACTCTTCCTTCAATGGGATTTTGTGCTCAATTATACTTGTTTCGTATGTTCTGAGATCTTCATATGTCCAGGCAAGCACGCCAACAAACTCTTTTAACATTTCAACATATTCATCCCTTTTATCTCTTGACAAGTTGCTTGACAACTTGACAAATTTGGGATCCTCTTCTATACCAATATTGTACTCAGCTATATCGGCATCATCAGTTGAACCTTTAAAATTTACCGTCACTTCATTCTCATCAAACAACCTTTCTAATGGAGCTAGTCCCTTTGGAATATGGTTGCTAGGTAGCTGGACAATATGGTGATTGGCAATTTTATTTAAAAATACATCTGCATGAGGGTTACTTTCATAATTATGATCCTGATCAATATGTAAAGCAGAGAAATCATCAACAGACTCAATAAAATTTTTGATCTCATTATCATCCTCAAACACCTTCCAATTCTGCACATTGTCAAGTATAGAGGGTCTATATTTCACCTCTACATCATATTTGAGTTTGGGTGACAATGGGACTCTAAAATGTCTTGCCAAGACAGACAAAGAATCAACCATTGTATTCTCCTCTCTTGGAATAAATGAAATGTTGAAAGCTAGGAAGAAACTGTTAACTAGGTCTCATACTTCATTTATGTAAGTCTTAAGCCTAGGGTTCTTGGATTGATAAACATTTTTTATCTGATGAACAATTAGTTCTGCATCCCCAAATACTGATATCTCTTCAATCCCCATGTCTCTTGCATCCCTTAAACCCAAAACATGAGCTTCATACTCTGCCACATTGTTGGTAGTTTCAAATTCTAGTTTGTAGGACAAAGGTATAGTTTCTTGACAAGGTGAAACAAATACCACTCCTGCACCAACACCTTCTTTAGAAGAGGATCGATCAAAGAACATCTTCCAAAGAGAGGTAGTTGGAGGAGGGATTTCACAAAAATTAATGGGTTTCTTTATGATTTCAAGAGGAGTTTCAGAAGCATCAGTGAGCTGAAATATGTTGGATCCCGAATCAGTGTCAAAAGAAAAAATAGGATGGTTGGTGGGGTTTGATTCATCACTGATGATGTACGGAATCTATGCTTCCCTGTAAAGTCTCCTTTGTTCACCCCCGAACATAGGAATGGTGGTGTAGGAAAGGTCCATCAACAAGGATCCACCCAGTCTCTTTATCCAAGATCTAGATAGTAGCATCCCGAACTTAGGGGGAACATCAACCATTACGATATCCATGGCCACGCTCTTCATTGGCAGCTGGAATAGAGAAATGGCTAGGTCTTCGATAATGCCAAGGCACTTCACCTTCTTGGAGTTGAAAGAATACAGGTCGTGGCAGGACTTTGTAACCTCCAACCCGATCTATTCCATGAAAATCTTAGGAATAAGATTGCGAGATGCCCCTGAATCCATCAAGAATTTATGCAACACCTTATCGTTGTTGTTCAATGAAGTGTATAAGGGAGGGGAGGAGTCGTCTCTATCCTCTACCAAAGGCCTTGATATGACAGTTGGCCTTTCATCTTGAAAGTTAACTGAGTATGTGGAGTGAGACGCAGGTTCGTGCTGAAATGTTTTTGATAGGCACCTTTTGAAATCCTCATGCTTGACTAACTCTGAGAGAGGTACAAGGATTCTAATATTTTGAATCTCATGCTCAAACCTATAAGGGGAGGGAGGTTTTAGAATCTCCTTCACCTCTAGGATAGGACTTTTGACCACTGGTGGGGGGCTTTGTGCCTTTCTTTCTTTGCTGTTGTCTACTATATCTTTAGCAGGTTTCTCAGCTCTAGCAGGCCACTTGGGAATGTCAGACTTTCCTTCTTTCTTCTTGGATTTGAAGTCATATCTATTCAGATCGCTGCTATTTTTTTCTCCTTTACTCATCTCATTCAACTGATTACTCATGAGGGCCTCTTCATATGCAGGCTGAGTTAAATGAGGGGATGCAGAGGTATCTCAAAGGCAATGGATCTCAGGATCAATATCTTTTTCCTCTTCATCTTCATCAGTAACCAGGTTATTTTGGAGAGGAGTTTGTATTTTCTTATCATCTATGTCCCTGATTCTTTGATCTCTTTGGATGTTCTGAGGGGCATTAGTTGTTATTTTGAAACTACCCCTATTATCAACATTTTGGGGATTCCTATAACTCTTCTTTCCTTCCAATTATAGCCTTTCCACCTTAGTAGAAAGTGATTTTAGTAGCTTGGTCACTTCATCCATTTGAGGGGGGGTAGTAGAGGAACTAGAAGTCAAAGTTTCAGACCTACCTTTTCTTCTGTCTCTATCAACCTTACTCCTAATCTTGTCAGCTACCAATATATTGGATTCTACTTCAAGGGCTGCATCTTGCATATGATCCAAGGATGTAGCTCTTCTTTCTCTCAACAGGAGGCAAAAATCAGGGTTAAAATCACTAGCATAAGTCATATTGGTGGAGGTTTCTATAGGTTTAATTTCATAGGGAATATTTTTATACATCTTATTAAATATTTTCAATAAGTCTGAAACAGATTCCCCTTCTTCTTTCTTAAGTGCCCCAAATTCTGTAATATAATAAAGGAGATATTTTTTATTCCCCCAATTTCTTAAGAATGAATCATCCAAAGTAGCAATCTCGTCAATAGATCTAGAAGGCAAGTCCTTAAACCAATCCATGGCATCACCATCAAGGCTATGTACAAAATCTATCATCCACACATCTTCATTTTTGATGACCTGAATCTCTGCAAATCTATAAAAGGATGGAAGGTGCTCTTATGTAGTCACGTCTCCCTTCCCTCTGAACTGGGGCATGTACTTAAGGTAGTCCGTGGCTGGGATATCATTCATAGGTTGAGATAAAACCAGAGGGGCATATCTAGAAGCAAATATCTCAACCATCCTGTTCTTAGGAGGATTAACACCTGCCATTTGGACGTGAACTGGAGGAGAACCAGGAGGAGATGGAGTTTGGATAGGTGAGACTGGGGCTGTGCTTCTGGGAGAAAAATGAAAAGGTTGAGCATTAGGATATAAAGATGAGGGGCTAGAGGGAACATAGGTTTCCCCTTCCGTAACTGCATCAACTCTAATAAGGGGAGGAGTGGTAAAGCTTGGAGTGGGAAATCCTTCTAAGGTATCGGGTCTAAACCACTTCACAAATTTAGGGGAGATAGGGGTGTCAAAACTCTCTCCTTCCAAACCAAGAATAGGAGGGGATAAATCAATAGGAAAACTCCAAAAATTCAAATTTCTTGAAACTCCAGCAAACGGTATAACATGAGAATAAGAAGCAACTACTAGAGTTTGTAAAGAGGGATTAAGAATATTATCGGGATCACCTGGTACAACAATTGAAGTACCTTCCTGAGTGGTTTTTCCTTTTATGATCATTTTCTCTGGGTCAGCTTCAAGTGTAGCTAGATGCATCTGTGGAGTAAATCTCATGTGTCTGCCTTTCAGAGACACAACTAAAACAATGGACTCGAAACAGTGGAATCACCAGGTGCAAGCTTCAATCTTCAATGGTACTGATATCTGATGCACCTTCCGAATTAGAGCTTCTTTGTCGTTCTATCCCAGAGAAAATTCTTCAATTCGTTCCCTAACAACGACACCAGAAATGTTATCACTAGAAGTCCCCCTCATATTGCATAGAAGGTAAGCCCAGTAACCATCAGTTTATAAAGTAAATCTAAATGAGTTTTAAGAGGCCAAATGGAGAATACTCAATGAAAATAGTGTTCTAACTCAGAAATCTAGACTAGTATGCACAAGCAATTGAGGTCTTGGATCAAATTCAGTCAGTAAGTTGGAGTAAATGTGAGTAAGAGGAATACTTTGGTGAGAAAAGTGTAGAGGTCTGCCATGAACATCAAGCCTTCCAACAGCCTAAGGAAGAAAAACTTAAGTACAAGATCCTCTTGGATTTAAATTTCAAGGAAAGTGAAAGAAATCATAACAACATTATAATCAAACATTCATCGTAATACAGTCACAACAATCCATGTGAATTAGTCAATCATGGACTCTCTCAGTATCAGAGTCAAACAAGATGGAGTAAGAAAGCTGAGTTAGATTAATCAAGAAGTCTCAAATCAAGACATAACCAAAGAACCAATGTTCTTCATCAAAATATTACAATCGTAGGAAGCCTAGCTTAACCATTCGACGTTAACAATATATCAAAACTACCTATATATACTAGAAATTTTGCAACCACTATGAATGCGATCAAACCCCCGCATTCAAAGTTTCCAGTCAGTGCCTACTCTATCAGCCTGTGAAGGCCTTCTTATGTTAGAAATGATCCCGACTTAGTTATGTTCTTTGCAGTAAAATCCGTCCCTCAGGAAACTTCAGATTGACAATCTCCCCCCACGACAACTCTCAGTATGATTTCCATTTATGGGGTGAGATGAGGTCTCAATTTCCGCCCCCATTTCCATTAGCTACCTTCATCGGGATCGGAACGAGGCCTGACATACATGAATGTTCCAGGCAGTGCCCACGACTTTTTCGAATCAATCCTGAGGCCTTGAGGCCATGCAGATCTTCTTTTGTGACCAATATGGGCACTTTTGGCCTTTGGCGCAACTCCTCTCCATCGCTCCTTCTTCAATGTGACCTAGGTCCATGACCCTACGCAATTGCACAATTGTGGGGGTGACCAAGGGTGTCTTGAAAGAAAACCTCCTTTTTCCCCGCAATTCACCATGAACCACCACGTGTCCCTTTCTAAAAACCATGGTTCCGATTGCGGCCCGCTCTTGAAAAATTAAAGACATGTGCACCTTCCGACCCCACAATGGAGTGCGAACATTGATCTTGTGATCTGAGATGAGGATTTATGATCAACAACACAACTCTGATGCCTTTTAGATTGATGGATCGAATTTTCTCTTTTCAAATCGATGGCCGAGATCTGCTTCGCGATTCAGGCTTCAGACTTCGGGCAAATTAAAACTCAAACCTTTGCCTTCAATTTCTTTTACCCGGAGCTATGGATCTGATGACACTTTCTCTTGAATCGAATGACCAAGAATCACTTCGGTGCTTCGACACTTTGGAAATTCCACACACTTCTCACTTCAAAACTCCCGAAGATTATTTCCCTGAACACTTGGATCAACTGCCACCTGTCCCTTTAAAGATCAATGAATCATGCTCTCTTTGGGCCTTTTTCTCTGACGTTATACTTCACACAAATTTTAATATTCCAAATGCTTGCGAGCCACTAATCTGAGATCCACATGGAATTCCCTCCGTTGAAAGTTGAACCTGCCTTTTTGCTTGATTCAAGTCCAGAATGAACCTCTCTAAGTGTCTCATTTTGAGCCCGCGGCTTTGGCCTGTGTAAAGAAAAACTTGGATGTCTGGATAAGGGTTGGGAAAATAGGGAGACCAGGGCACTTTAAACACAGAAGGGGGCAAACGAAAACGATTTTACAAGATGAATGGGAAAAAACTTAAGAATTGGTCTGCGAAAGGATAGAGACAGGGAAAAACATAGACTTAGGTAGAAACCACAAACCCATAGGACTCCGACAAGTTTGTGTGATAATACTTAGTACACACCAACCAACTTCCCATTAACTCATTAAATTAAACCATGTATCAAAACCATCACCCACTAATTTCCAATAACGCAACCCATATCACATTTATCCATTTCCAACTTATGCCATAACATAAATCAGCCATGTTTCATACAACTCAATCAAATTGCATAGCTATTAACTTGTTAGCTAGGATTATCAATGATCATTTCAATTTCGATGCATGTAGAGTAGTATATTAGCATAGTTTAATTCCTTCCTTTTGCATTTGTTTATATTTCTTTTTCCTTTTTCCAACTGTTCTTTACGTACTGTTACTAACATGTCTGTTGTTCAGGTGTCAAAGTAACGAATCCAAGAACAGATAGAAATGGTAGCAACAGATAACATAGGTAATTCTAACATGCGATTAGATCTTAGAACAAAACATAACATGTCGTACCCATCATTCACTTGTCTCACATAATAGGCCTTATTATTTTCCAATAAATACTCAGATTTCATCAATGATGTAAGCAGTATCGAACAACATCATAACCATGAAGTAGGAACTAGACCTGATCTTCGAATCTATAAGGGGGTCCCACCAACTAGTATTATTTATATTGTTATCTTATAATAATATTCTATAGCAATACTTTGCGGGCAAAAAACCTCGTTGCGATTTTAATTGTCAATAGGTGGTAGAGGCCATTACAAAGGATTAGGTATAATGATGCCTCAATGATCAACACAAGATAACGAGTCTGATGTGATAGGTGGAAAATAAGGGTGTCTGGAAGGGGGGTTGGGTCCATGAAAAAATAGGATAAAAAATGATAGGTACCATGACAATCATGAAAAAAAGAGGAATCCAATGGGAGAGGTCCCAAAGGAGGGTGTCGGGAAGGGGGCTCGGATCCACGAAAAAAACAGGATTAAAAGTGATAGGTACACTTCAATCAGGATAGATAAATGAATCCAATGGTAGAGGTCCCAAATAATGGTGCAGGTGGGACCACTATACTCTATGTTTTTTACTCCTACAGAGTTATACTCCAATATGAATACTTCTGCATCATCAGAATGCCCAAATTCTTAACAGTAAAAATTGTGTAGTCAATTCGCAACCAGAATGCTGAAAGTAAGGTTGCGCGGCCAAAAAATCTTGTTTGTACCTTGTCTGGTATGTTCCCCCCTCGTTAAGGTTTGTAGGGTACCTATGGACAAGGGTTTTCCTTGTGTTATAGCTATATGATATACATGTAGGACCGAACATTAGTACTTGGCCAAATACCTTAGGGAACCAACTAATGAGGCTCGACCATACCCTTAGCCATACTACCTGATTACCTAGGTAGTAGAGAGCATATTCCCAAGTTTTTTTCTCGATGCCACTATAGAAGTTAGGCGGTTGATCGATTGATCTATGGAGGGTTTCAAGATACCTAGGCCAGTCCACATACATGTGTTTTCTGATGCGCTACCATTCGAAGGGGTACGAACTAGGGTTACAAGGGTGTACAACAATGTGATCTTGAAAACCTCTTGTATTCCATGTGTGTATTCTTCCCCGATCGTAGATTTATGTGTTGAATGACAAATCATTGTAGCTTAAAGACGTCAGAATATGTCTCTACCCTGAAAAAATTTAACCCACAATTCCTGCCCAAGAAAGAGATCTAATACCACTTGTAAGGTACCAACTGTAATTTATTATGTAAAAACAAGAATATTTAGTAATTACCAGAGGAATAACAAAATATTGAGAGAGAAATACCATAAATAATACCTTTATTCAAAGAAAACAATGTTCACTTGCCTCTTCGATGGGGCAACCTCCAACAGAGCAAAGACCTATTACAATACTTTCCTGTTAAGAACCAAATATCGATATAGCATAGAAAAACCTCAGAAAAAGTACTCAACGCCTTGAAAAAAAGATAATTTCAGATAATAAGCCTCTTCGAGGGGGCAACCTCCTTTTACCCCACTTAAATGTTCAAGTAGAAGATGATTCAAAATGAAAATGTATCCTTGGTATATATAGGAGACTAGGAGGTATAATTACAACTAATGGCCTAAAGCTCACATAAATAAAATAACATTACTAATATAATATGCCCGAATTAAGGGGTAATGAGCCAATATTAGGGCTTAACATGCCCCTCCCCTTGAGACAAGCGTTGTCTACAATGCTTGAGTAACTCTGGATGCTTCTGTATAAAAGACTCATCCTCCTAAGTGGAATCTTCAGCCGGTAGTTTCCTCCATTTAATGAGATACTCTGAAATGGATCTATTCCTCAGCTGGCGAATTCTTGTGTCAGTGATGGCTTCAGGCTCCAATATGATTTTTCCTTCCTCGTCAAGTTCTGGAAATATGTTTGAACTGGGTTCTTATCGCCTATAACCTTCTTTAAGCATGAAACATGGAAAACTGGGTGTACATGTGAAGATGCAGGCAACTCCAATTTGTATGCCATAGTACCAATCTTTTGCAACACCTTATAAGGGCCATAGTACTTTGGTGATAATTTATTATCCTTCTTGGCTTGCTTGACGGACATTTATTTGTATGGTTGTAGTCTTAAAAACACCCAATCCCCTACTTCAAAACTTCTTTCACTACGATGTTGATCTCCTTGTTGTTTCATGCGATTTTGTGCCATGGTCAGGTTGTATTTTAAGATTTGGAGAACTCGTTGTTGATTCTCAATGTGATCTTCCATTGCTTGAACCTTAGATTTTTATTTTAGAGAAGAAGTGATGGAAGGAGGGTGGTATCCATAAAGTGCCATAAATGGTGTCATTTTTGTTGCAGTATGAAAGGAAGTGTTATACCACCATTCTTCCAAGGGTAACCATTTGAACCACTGTGTCTGTTTATCAGAGACAAAGAAACAAAGGTATCCTTCCAGAAATTTTTTCACTATCTCGGTTTGTCCATCAGATTGAGGATGATAGGATGAGCTATGAGCCAATTGAGTACCTGAACAAGAAAATAATTCTGTCCAAAAAGTCCAGTGAAGATGGGATCTATGTCACTTACAATAATCTTTGGGCTTCCATGTAGCTTTTGAACTGTCTCCATGATTGTGATGGCAACTATACTAGCTTTGAAGGGATGAGAGAGTGCACAAAAGTGTGAGTACTTGGTCAGTCTATCAAAAATCACCATGATGACACTCTTTCCTTCAGACTTTGGTAACCCTGTGATGAAATCCATAGAAACCTCCTCCTAGTGCTGACTTGGGATGGATAATGGTTGTAAAATACCTAGGGTCTTAATTGTTTCAACCTTATTTTGTTGGCAAACCAAACATTCTGCCACAAAACTTTGAACATCATTTTTAAGGCCATCTCCAAAAAAATCCTTCTTGACTCTATGGTAGGTTTTCAAAAATCCTGAGTGCCCTCCTATTGGAGAGGTGTGCAATTCCAATAGTATCTTTTGTTTGAGTTGGGAGTTCTTACATAAATACAAACGATCTTTGTACCATACTGAATCATTTTTCCATGTAAATGTATCTGATGCACTGGTATCCTTCTGCAAACTTTGAATGAGAGTCCACACTTTTTCATCATTCTTCCATTCATCCCTTGCTTCTATTATCCAATTGGGTTGGATGATCGAGATAGCACAGAGAAAGGTCTCAACATCTTCATCCTTTATTGAGAGTGCATCTGACACAACATTTTGCTTCCCCTTTTTATAAACGATTTCAAAATCATAACCCAATATCTTGGTTACCCATTTTTGTTGTTCTTTTGAAGATAGTCTTTGTTCCAAGAATTATTTAAGACTATCATGATCTGTTTTGACCTTGAAGTGCCTACCTATTAGGTAAGGATGCCATTTCTTCAATGGATGTAGTATTGCCATCATTTCCTTCTCATAAATGGGTTTGTGGAAGTACTTTCCCTTGAGTGGTTGACTTTCAAAAGCCAGGGGTCTTCCTTCTTGCATTAGGACAACACCAATTCCATTTCCCGAGGCATCACATTCCACAATAAAGGTTTTTGTGAAGTCTAGAGTGGTCAATACAGGAGCTTTACACATCACCTCTTTAAGTGGTTCAAAAGCTTTAGTTGCCTCTGGAGTCCATGAAAATGCATCCTTCTTAGTTAGTTCCATTAAAGGTGCTTCTATTCTTCCATAGTTCCGAACAAACTTGCGGTAGTAACCTGTCAAACCCAAAAATCCTCCAAGATTCTTTAATGTTTTGGGAATCAACGAGTCCATCATGGCCTTAATATTGTTAGGGTCTACCTTGAAACCTTCATGAGATACAATATGACCCAAATAATCTACCTCCTTTTGATCCAGGTGGATATTGGTGGCCACCCACCTTTTCCAACTGGCTCAAAACAACTTTCTGGCAATTTTGACAATTTACTATTTTTAGCAGGTTTTAACTTCCGGGGCCATTTTGAGGGACTAAATGAATGTTTTTCAAGATCTAGGTTCTAAATGATAGTCTAAGGAATAATTGAGCCCCCAAAATGAATCTCCTCGATGATACCTTTCCAATGAGCTATCATACGCCTAAAACAAAGATCGTATGCAAAAGTTACGACCCCGGGAAGTTGATGTACTAACTTACCCAAACGGGGCCCACATGACTTTTGGCGCTTCATCTCCTAGAGTTAGGTTTTTGGATGTATAGGAATTTTGGCATTCCCGTTTATTGTAAAAGGTCCTTCAGATCCTCATTTTAACCATCTCCTTGCGAATGCGAGTAGCCATCACATCTCTTCTCAGAGATAAGATGCCACCATTCTAGCGAGTCTTTCACTCTGTATTTTACAGTCTCTGTACATTTCTTTCATTAATAGAAATAGTGTATTACTGTATATCTATGTTTATGGTTGCATATCTGATACATTTCTGTTATATTATTGAATATCTGTGATATCTTTGTGCATTTCTTTATTATATCTCCGCTCTCATTTCGTGCCGAAAATAATCTAGATCAGTGGTATCAGAGCAGCTTGCTCTTGATCGTTTTTTTCAGTGCATGTCCCCGACGAGGTCCGAGTATATCAAGTTGGGTCTCGAGCTTGTATCTCTTGAAGACAATCGCTCTCACACACCCAAGAAACCCTCAATGGTGGAAGAAAAGAAAAACGACGGAGCAGACGATCCTATAAATCTGTTGCTTGAGCAAGCTCTTACGCGACAGAGGGACGAAATGATGGAGAATTTTGCCCACATCCTTCAATGCCTACCGATAGCATCAGGCACATTTTCATCAAGCGACAACTTTGGAGGCACCTCGCCTTTCAAGGTACAAGTTAATTTTTATATTCCTGTATTTGAAGGACAGATAGATGCAGAAGCCCTAGAAAAATGGTTAACTCTGCTGGAAGGTTATTTCTCTGTTCACAATTTTTCTGACAAAGAAAATATCACCTTTGCACTCCTTAAATCTCTCACTCATGTCAAACATTGGCGGGAAACTTTCTGGGAGAAAAGTTCCACAGAGGAGTCTGGAATATATGGGGCCGATCCCACTTGGGATTTTTCTTGTGGATGCGGTAAAAGAACAGTATTATCCTGTTGGAAACTATGAGGACCAATACATGAGATGGACAACATTGCGGCAAGAGAGGGGCCAAGCAGTTCCGGAGTTCACCAATACCTTCCATACCTTGCGCACCAAGATGGGTATCAAAGACTCCGAGCGACATTTGGTTCTGAAATACCGTGGGGCTCTACACAGATACATCCAAACTGAAATGGATTTTCTAGACATCTCATCACTCAGTGATGCTTATCGATATGATGTTAAAATTGAGCAGAAATTTAAGCACCAGAACAAACGGAAATTTTGGTCTGCAAATCCGCAACAACCAAATCATGACAAAGGCGTCCCTAACGAGCAGTCTACTGAAAACCAGTCCAAGACACAAGAAAAGAAGGGTCATGGGAAGACAAAGAAGGACACCGGAAAATGGTGCGAGTTCCACAAAAGCCCCTGGCACAACACTAATGAATGTCACTCAAAACAGTCATTGGTGGCTGAGATCAAAGACAAAGAGCCAAACCCTGACTCAGAATCTGATTCTAAAAATAATGGTAAAGGACAGATCATTGGCGTAGACCCCATTGTTATTGTCGTGACCGCAACAATTCAACCAAAAGAACCAACAGATCCTGAAGAGGGGGAGCACCTTTTTCATTCACAGATGTGGGTGAATTGGACCTCGATGCATTTTATTGTTGATAATGGAAGCCAAAAGAACCTCATCTCAGCAGAGGTTGTCAAACAGTTGGGATTGTCAACAACACCACACCCACATCCATACAATATCGGGTGGCTTTGCCAAGGACGAGATCTTCGTGTCAGCCAGCAGTGTCGATTGTCATATGGCATCCAACCCTTCAAGGATGAGGTATTATGTGATGTTGCCCCACTGGATGTCTGTGATGTTCTCTTGGGCCAGCCATATATGTG
>ML779728.1:206869-227183 GCA_009831015.1 Picea engelmannii
AATGAAAATGTCTCCTTGGTATATATAGGAGACTAGGAGGTATAATTACAACTAATGGCCTAAAACCGACATAAATAAAATAACATTACTAATATAATATGCCCCAATTAAGGGGTAATGAGCCAATATTAGGGCTTAACATTTCCGAAGACAACCTTTCTTATACCTCCTACTCTTATTTATACTAATCATATCTTCTAAAGAACATTCTAGAGGAAGATCTTTCTAGAAGCGAAAGTTTCTATTAAGTCTTCTTACATTGACTTGTTCACATTTATTTAATAGGCCTTACTAACTAATGTTAGCATTTATTACATGAAAAATATATCATGCTAACTAATGACCAACTAAGAGGGGTTAGGGTCAGATCCTAAAGATGGTAAGATGAGTTGTGAGGCAATTGAGTACCCAGACAATAAAATAATTTAGTCCAAAAATTTCCAGTGAAAATAGGATATTTGTCACTTACAATAATATTGGAGACTCCATGTAGCTTTTGAACTGTTTCCATGAATGTTGTGTCTATTGTACTTTCTTTAAAATCATGAGAAAGAGAACACAAATGGGCATACTTTTTCAGTCAATCCACTACTACCATGATGCCAATATTTCCTTCAGCTATGTGTAAACTTGTAATAAACTCCATTGAACCTTCTTCCCAATAGTGACTTAGTATAGTTGTTGGTTGTAGGAGACCTGGCATATTGATTTTCTCCCTTATTCTATTGGCAGACCACACATTTAAGCACAAAATTTTGAACATGAGTTTTAAGACCTTACCCGAAAAAAATCCATCTTGATCCTATCGTAAGTTTTCAAGAACTTTGAATTTCCTCCTATAGGAGAATTGTGAAATTCCAAAAAGACCTTCTGTTTGAGTTGGGAATTCTTACATAAATATAGGTGATTGTTATGCCATAACAAATCATTATTCCATACAAACTTATCTAATGCACTAGGGTCCTCTTGTAGTTGTTGAATGTTCTTGCATACCTCTTGATATTTCTTCAATTCTATCCTTAATTAGTCCACTCAATCAGATTGTGGAATAGAAATAACACATAATGAACCCTCTGTTTCTTCTTCTTTCCTTGAAAGTGCATCTGCCACAATATTATTTTTTCCTTTCTTGTAGATAATTTCAAAGTCATAACCTAACATCTTTGTAACCCATTTTTGTTTTCTCTTCTGAATATAATCATTTCTCCAAGAAGTACTTCAAACTATCATGATTTGTTTTTACTTTGAAGTGTCTTCCTATTAGGTAATGGCACCATTTCTTAACTGCACGTAGAATGGCCAACATTTCTTAACTACATGTAGTATGACCAACATTTCTTTGTATTTCAAAGATATTGAACATATCTTGAGATGACCTGACCAAGATATTAACTAAGATGAGGTGTACATATGGTTAAATATTGTCAAATATAAACATAACACATAATCATCCTTGAGTTTTATATGTCCAACTCAACTATTATGGTTGAGTCAATTATTTGAAATTCTATTGGTTATTAAATTTCCAACTCAACAAGAACTGTTTTTCTTATAAGGCCCATTTTTGGAGCCGATTTCCTCTAATGCCATGACTCAAAATTGAGCCTCATTCTTCTCTCTTCATCTATGTTCTGGCCATATCCTAAGGGGGTTCTTGTTACTTTTATGTCACTTTATAGTCACATATTCATTTTCCGTTTATGTCTTGGTGCCTACTATTGTGTTGTTGTTTTCCTTGATCTTGCTTACCGCTATTGCAGTCACACTTGACCTCTAGTGATTTGCATTATTTTTACTCCATTTTGTGATTATCACCCATGGAGAGAACCGCTGCTATGAGTGGACCTCACTTTCTAGTACCCTGTTGCATTCACTTGTTTAGTTCAGTTCCTTGCGCTTGGAACATACATGCATGTTGTTAAGCCACTTGTTCTCTCCAGATGAGCTTACTTTTAACTCTTTTTCGTGCTCATTAAAGCATGAAAAATACACATAATGAGCTCACTTTTAAGTCTTTTTTGTGTTTGTTAAACCATGAAAAAGACACGCCGGGAGATAACTTTTAACTCTTTTTCATGCTCATTAAACCATGAAAAAGACACCCGATGAGTATAATTTTACTTCTTTTTTGGGCTCATAAAATTGTTTGAAAAATAAATTATTAAGCACACTTTTATCTATCTTTCACCCTAATTAAACCATGAAGGAGACACTAAAAAAAAGAGTGGATATTTTTTTTACCATTGATCTCTATTTATAAAAGAGGCAACATTAGTCGTGTGGCTCTTGAACAAGGCACCTTTTTGCGTCATTGTCTTACATTTGGGTTATAGCTTGCCTATGAGTCATATACCTTTTATATGAGTCACATATACTCCTTTGGCTGGTTACTCTTCCAATCTTTATGGACAGTGCTTTAATGTCTCATGTGTTGTTGCACTACATCCATGGTGCTCTTGAGAGTCTTGTTTCCAAGACCTCATTTTGTCGTGCTATATGTTCAAGGGAAGTTAAACCTCAATCGACCATCTATTTTCTTGTTGACCACCCACGTCAACCATCCTTGTGTCAGTTGTACTTGAGGATTATATCTCTTCACATCATCTCTCAGTGTATGTTTCACATCAATTGATGGGGAATACATTAAGACCCTCCTTCGATGGATCTCTTCCTATCAAATTCAACACATTATCTAGGAGAGGGAGCTAGAAACCAACTAGTACTTTGGAGCTTGGAGTCCTCAGTGGTAGGATTCCTTACAATTGATAGTGGGTTTACATCATTGACTTCTAATCAATTGATTCTATGAGTGTTCGACATAAGATCCTTTATTCACACTTGTTATATTGGTGGATTCACTCACGTCTGTTAATGGTATACCTTAATGATCGGTAAACAAACTGTTTCTACCATGCTCGACATCAACTCATTTATTCATATGATGTATAATCATACCATTTGGGTTTGGGACGAAGACCTTTGGTTTGGGGCCACATCATTCATTCATGCTACACCTCCCAAGTTGTGATGGAGTATATCAGTACTGTATGAGTACTTTGAAAACTATGGGGGCACTCTCAATGGTGCTAGATTTCTTCCTGATATATACTATGACATTGATCCACATTGTATTTTCTTATGGCTTTGATCTCATTGATGACATGAATCCATCTTGTAAGTTTTTGTGGCCATGATATTACATTTCATTTCATGGCTTCATGGTGTATTGTGTTGGTGGCCATGCTTTGTCTCTCTTTCGAGCATGGTATGCCTACCTCTGGGATGATCTATATATACTCAATGTATGATTACAGGTACTCCTTGGCTTCTTGATATCTTAGCTCCCTCATTACGCTACCTCACATTGGTGACCATTATCGTAATGTGTTTCAGCCATCGATTCCTCTTCTAACCTCACACATTAGGGGGCATTTGTTACAACCTTATTTTCCACCCTAGGGAATCATGGAAGACCCATTAAAAATTCACTAATGAGACACACTTTTATGCCCTAGTTTTCACTCATGTTTAAGAGATATCACACCTCAACAGTTTGACAGAGCGTGACTAGTTGCTAGCTAAATCATTGGTAGCCTGCAACCAGTCGTTGGATTCATTACTGCTAGCCTGCAACTGCCCCTGTACCTTCTATATTTGGTGAGTTCCGAGGAGATAGGTGCAACTTGGGGAATCTCAATCCAGTCGAGGTTCCCGAGTTCTATAGATCTAGAGGTATCCCCTAGCCTCCTCCACCAATCTATATAAAGAAGGCATTCCATGGGCAAGAGGAGGAGGAATCGTTTATAGGTACATGTTGTAGAAATTCCAAAGGATCTATTCTATAGAGATCAACCATCATATCAAGTTATCCTTACTTGTGTGAGGGCTAAGGAGGAGATAGAGAAAGGGTCAAAGGAGCACTTATTTCATGACTCAAGGTATGCTTACATGATTGATGTACTATTATCCATTGATTATTATAGATTAACATGGTTTTCCCTTTCCAATGCTTGTGTATTCAATGATTAATACTTGCTTGTGATATATGTAATCTTTCCTTGAGTAGATTAGGCTAGATCTAATCTAGGTTTGCATTCCTTAAAAGATTGAAGAGGTTTGAGAAAGGTCTGTTTTGTCTCTTTGTGTGTAGGTAGTAGGTTGCAATAGCTGGAGCTAGATAGTTGGAGTTGCATCAGCCAGGATCATGCGAGGACAACCTTCATAAATAAGGCATGCCTTTTCATCTCACTTCACTAGCATAACTAGAAAAATTTGGTAGATTTAGGGAGAACTTTTACATGGTCTATCCCGCTGTCTAATTTGGATCAAGGGGAGATCCAAGGGAGGTATTACTTATCTGTAGGTGAGATTTATATACAAAAAAGGTGGGCTATGTTCACACTTTACTTTGTTGACAATTTTCTTACTCCTTTACTTCACTACAATCCTAACTTGTTCTAGGGAATAAAAAATCCTAAAAGAGACTAGTCCCATAGGAAGTTTTCTACTAAGAATACAAAAGTTAATAAAGAAGATAACTTTAGAGTATCTCCTAATCTCTTAGATGACTTCAACATTCTAATAATTCAACTCCATTTTCATCATAACTACTTCACAATAGTTATATCTCCTAGGGGAAGGATACAATACTACCATACTTGTTGCATGTGATCCTTGTAGTCATAGGTAAGCTCAAATTCATCTTCGCAGTTTCCTTTTCAAAAGATGCAAGACTCTACCCTCTATTTCTCAAGACACCTATAGCTCCAGTGCAACCCATGTTTCAAGTTCCTTTCTCTTATCTAATCATCCTTAGGATGGATCCAATTCAATAGAGGATTTGAGTTATTCTTAATTTGCTATAAATTAATGGGATAATATAAGATCTAGTGTTTGTTTCCTGATATTTTATTTTTTTTAATTTAATTTTAATACTTTCTAGGGTCTTATATGTTATCCCAAAAGATTGGAAGTGCATTTTAGTAGAGTATAGTTTTATAAAAATGCCTCAGCCCTAGCCTAAAAATGAGTGGGAGCTAGCTTCAAAATGACAAGAAACTAGGAATAACCAAAAAACGTTTCCTTGGTATTTTAGGGTATTTAGATTTGGAAAATGTTTTGAGTGAACAAGAAACATTGTTTGATGAAGAGTTCAAGGTAAACATTGAATTGAAAGGAAAGAACCTTAGACTAATTAACTTCACCAATTTTTTCTATGCACATGCCTTTAACCAAAATTCTCTCTTCTTTCTTTATTCCTTCTACCTATTTGAATTCTTAGTTATTTGTGTTGAGTTAACTTTGTAAGGTTGTAGTTTTGATTTCAAGCATACAAAAAATATAGCTAGTAGTTAGACATTTTCTAAATTATTGGGTGGTTGCTTTATATATCTTTAGTGATCACATAATCGAAGTATGGAGTTTTATTGGTGTACTAGATTCTGGTAGTATTAGGAAGTCAATCGAGCTATTATCATAGGCTAGAATTGTAGATCATGGTAAGGCCATCAATTCTATGGTTGTTTCTCCAAACTTATGGTCTTACTTTTACTAGTTCTTAGGTTTGCTAGACTATGAATTTATCCTTATATTTGCAAGAACTTCTAGTAGAAGATGACTTACATTGTAAAATGATTAGTTTTTCCCCCAAGTCTTATGCCATAATTTTAAACAAGATAAAATAGCTTGTGTAAGGAAATTACCATATTTGGTACCAATACTAGTGCTAAGGGGCCACAAAAGAGGAGTTTGGCATGTGGAACTTTCACTTTTAGATCTATGTGTGATGACAACATTTGGTGAGAAGACAATCAAATTATGGGCATTAGTAGACGACTCTTTCTCAAAGACATTTGAATGTCATACTGCAAATGTACTGTGAGATTTCTTCCTCACTCGTGGAATGTAATTTGTTTCTTTTGGTATAACCTCGCCCCTTGCATTTTTAGTTCTAATTTAGTTTCTTATCCTTGTCCTTATAATTACACTTTTTAGAAGTAATGATAAAATTATTTCCTTTGCTATTTGAAACCTATTTTGTTTATTCCAATCAACCAAGAAAGACCAAGCAAGGAAATATGATCCAATAAAAAAATATTTTTTCAAAATTAAATAATTAAAAAAGGTGCTGAAAATAAACATAGTATATATTAAAATCTTTTTAATTAAAAAAAAAAAAGGTTTCGGAAAAGAAATAATTAACAACACCAAATGTCATTATGAATATTCATCTATAATTCCAAAATTTCTAAGCAAAAGGGTGCAAATCTAACTATAATATAGCTTGAATACCAAAATGATATTGTCAAAGATCACAATGCAAAGTTGCAGCATATGAAAGATCACAACACGACCTTACAACACATGTGGGAACATACATAAAACAAGCTTGCGATACATGTAAGATCATAAAACAAGATAACAAATTCATAGGGCCATGGTTGTGGATACCTAAAAACCTTGCAACCCATGTGAAAAAACATGGCAACATTCATGTTGCAACCCATGTTGTGGAGGTGACATAGAAATGAATAAACATGTTGTAAAAATTGGGAGTCTCAACTATAAAATATGAAAAGGCCACACTTATAGAAAAGGAACCACATAGACATGTTTGAAATTTGAATGACCATTGAAATAACATTGATGTTGTAGTATTTAAATTGAATTCCACACTCAAACCCAAGTTCTTATGAGTGTTACTTAAAATAGACCATAATTGATTATTTTATTTTCTTATTTAACATAAATAATAATGATTATTATTTTATTATCTTATTTAACTTAAATAACAAAATTTCATAATTAAAATGTGATTTAGAATTAAGGTAAGAAAGCCATGTAAAGCAAATAACAATTCTCTTTTAACATTGACATTAGTTATCAATCAAATGGAGATATATATGACAACTTTTCGACCAAAAATGAAATGTGAGTAAAACAACACACAATATAGCTATAGTCAAGTCTAATTATGCAATGCCACAGTGACGATCCTGCCCTCCATTTTTAGTATACAACTCATCATCGCTATCAAAAATCACAGTACGACTCCTTTTGCTACCAAACTCAAAGTCTCAACTGTCACTGGATCCTTTTAACATGTTGGGCTTTTGGTGACAGTTCAATAGAAAAAGCACCAATGAAGAGCTTTTATCCCAACTCATTTCCTCTCTAGTATCGTGCAAATTTAAGATGGGCAGTTAATTTTGGGATTTTTTTGGGACAAATTCTAGATAGGTGGCTCGCAACTTTCTTGTATTTTTGGGTTTTTGCATATTTTGTATCTATTTAATATGGGCTTTGCATATTTTGTATTTTTGGAGGTCACAGGTTCAAATTCAGAAGAGTAGGGTATGTATATTTTAGCAGTCAAATCGCTGCACTGAGGAAGTCCCTTGTCCCACAAACAAAGAAGTCTCATACATCAATTTCTTGTATTCATGGGCTTTGCACATTTTGTATCTATTTAATATGGGCTTTGCACATTTTTTATCCTTGGAGGTCACAGGTTCAAATTCAGAGGGGTAGGGATACTTTAGCAGTCAAATCGCTGCACTGAGGAAGTCCCTTGTCCCACAAAAAAAGAAGTTTCATACATCAATTTGGTGACCTTAAAAATAGATTATTATTATTTTGATTATCATTAATACCACTAAATTCAAAATGAAAACCATTCATAATATACCACTAAATCCAAAGTCTACACCATTCACAATCTCCAATACAAGTTCAAAGTTACTTATGCCCAAAGTGTTATTCTGAATATAATCATTAGCCTGAAAGAAACAGACAATACTGTGAGCCACACAGAGTTCAATTATTGTTCCAATATATAGCATGCAAATAAAAAGCAACATCGAGCTTGTATGTCCACTGTTCAATAACGTAGCCACAGAGAGCACAACCTGTGAAAGAGCTAAAAATAACCCAATTGACCATGCCTACAATAGTCATAATGGTTCTACATTTTCAAAGATCACTGACTTTCAAAAACTACAACGAAGTCAAAACTAACAAGAGGAAATGGACACTCATGACATGTATAATAGTTTGTAGCATCTTCTTTTTCCTGTGTTCATTCCTCCTCCATTTCAAACATCACTGTATTTTGCGAGCCCTTTGAACATTATCCTCCTCTTCTACTTATCAGAGAGCTAAAATTATTGTGCGAAAATTTCAACATTTACAAGTCACAATTCAAATTTATTTTCTGTCAAAATTAATGTTGGAGGACTCATTGAGTGAGTGCGTGCTTCACAATAAAATCTAACACAGAAAAATAATGTGTGTATATGTTGAAGTTGTTGATGGATGTTTTGATTAGAATAACAAAATGGAAAAAGGAATCATTTGTATTCATTTGAGAGTTTCTAAATGGTTCTAAAAAATAATGTGTGCATATGTTCTAGTTGTTGATGGATGTTTCGATTAGAAGAACAAAATGAAAAAAAAAATCAATTGTTGAATATTTATCTTCTTGACAGTTTTTAATGGAATTGGTTCTACCAAAGAGGATAGGCACAAATTATTTCTTTTCTACACCATATGTTTAATCATTCAGCAAGAGTCACTGATAATCACAATTACTGTAATTCAGATTAATTGCATTTAGGAATCTCATCATTGTAGGAATCTCATCAGTGTGCAATCTCCTCTTTCAAGTTAATGACCAAGACCAAGCCTGCAACCATATGCACAATAAATTTTTACTCAATTACTGTAATTCAGATTAATTGCATTTAGGAATCTCATCATTGTAGGAATCTCATCAGTGTGCAATCTCCTCTTTCAAGTTAATAACCAAGACAAAGCCTGCAACCATAAGCACAATCAATTTTTACTTGTGAGCAAAGATGAATGATATTATTTAATGTAATAAGATCAGAAAACTTTCCCTAAAACCCAAAGAAAACTTCCCCATCCCCATCCTTATCCACTGCCAAGTATATAACTCTATTATTTCCACCAACACCTCCTCCTCCTCTTCTCACATTTAGTAATCCATTCTTGCCAATCTCTCTCAACCACACCTCAATAATCCCAGATTTGGGCCCAGGAATATGAAATCATTATTTACTGCAATACTTCTGATCTTTGTTGTTGTTGATAGAGAACCCGTTAGCACTTAGTAAATTTCCTAGAGGTTGAAACAGAAGAAATTTACAAAGGTAACTTTATCCAACCACTTTTAAAGCTGGGTTTGGATGAGATCGAGTATGAACTTTCTTGGAAGCCAAAACTCTTTTTGGTTATATATATATATATATATATATATATATATATATATATATATATATATATATATATATATATATTTAAAATTTTGCAAGTCTGAAAATAATATGTACAAAGTTTGATCAACCTCTAAACATTACTTTCTTCTCAAATTTGAACGTTCTTTTTAGGGGAAAGAAAACGTGAAATTATCAATTTTTATTTCTTCCCCAGTATGGTCGCCATTATGTTAGCACTTAGTAAATTTCCTAGAGGTTGAAACAAAAGAAATTTACAAAGGTAACTTTATCCAACCACTTTTAAAGCTGGGATCTAGCCCTTCTAGCTTCAGAGAGGGATCTCTCTATATGATTTAGCTATGTTTTCAATTAGGCTAGGTAAAGAAATAGGTAGGTTTTGTGGTCAAAGTGTTTTTGAATTGGTTGAGACAGTCTACACCTCCATTGGGATATGGGGTCTGTATTTAATTAAATATGAAATACAACCAGAAACGAGAAAAGAAGACTTCCACAGGGCGAGATAATATACTCACTGGATATTTTAGTAGCTTAAATGATGGACAGAAGAAGAGATGAGAAAGATAAATTCAGCTAAGAAGCAGTTAAGAATTTCTTAATTGAAAACATCAGAAGATAAACATTAAAATATTTAGAGTCGGAAACAGGGTATCCAAGATAAATCCTGCAACATACATTACTCTTAAAGATTAGTTTCAGAAAACAATATGATCACAAAGCAAGAATAACATTCAACTTAGAGAATAAACATCACCAGTGAATACACACAAGAATCCTGTAAAAGTGCCTCCTTTTTATTAATGGTAGATCTCCTAAAAATGGTACCGTCTGATAGCGTCAGGGTGTGAAGATCAACAACCCCCAATACTTCGAAAGGTGAAGTATTTATAACTCAAATTACAAACGTTCCTGTCATAACTGATCGGGACGTGCTAATTCTATTTTTAGCCTAACTAATTTAACTAATCAAACTGCTTGATGTCTTGGTGCAATTGCATGCGGAATTTCTGGGTAGACCGTTGATGAAGCCTTTGCACGACCTCATCTGACTGGACAGGTGACTGGACCGGGACAACTCATCTGCTAATCGAGAAGATCGCGGAGTTCTTCCCATCTGAGATGACTAGGCACAGTAACTTTGAGCAGTCTCCGATACACTTCGTCCATTTCCGTATACTTGGCGAATGTGGGCTTAGTGAGGAATATGTATCGAATCTCATGTTGGATACTGATGTCCAACTGAAGAGCGTCCAGGAATGCTTTGTCAGTGATGCTCCCTTGTATGCCAACAAACTTTGAACTGTCCTTAGACACTTCAGACAGTCTCTTTTTGTAATCTGGTTGTGTCACCAGTTTATCATTAATAACCTTCAGACCGGGGAGACCTTTCTTCTGGAGAGCCTCGATCTTGCTGAAGAATTTTTGTACCCCTAGGTCCATGGTCTGAACCTTTTCTTCTAGTTGAAGCATTAATCCTCTCTTGGTCAAAACTCTTTTGACCTCAAGGATGGTCTCTGTTCTGTCCTCGATTTTCAACTCTTCTAGTTCTTCTCTGGTCTTAGAATTGAGGAATTTGATGATATCATTTTCCTGAGTTGGTCTATCTCCCAATTCTACTCTGATCTTCTCAATGGCATGTTTGCTCCTCTGGACCAACTCATTCCATTCAAACATAATTTGGATCATGGGCCATATCTCATTTATGGACTTTGTGATGTCTGTCCATACATTCTCTTTGACCTCAGCCAAAGTCTTCCCTGCCACTGTTTGCTTTTGGAGCTGTTGTAGTTCCTTTTTGAGTTGTTCAGTTACCTACTTTTCTTTGGAGAGATTATTTTGGAAAGAAGTTTTGAGTTCCTAGAGGTTCTCAACTTCTTTCCTAAGCCTGCTGATTTCTGTCTCTTGCGGGTTCATCTTTTCCATGGATTTGGCGAGGTCGGTTGTCCACTCTTGTGGTGTCACTGGTGTTGCGGATGGGATTGTTGTTACTGCTGTTGTGCTTGCTCCTGAAATCGAAATGGAACTCAATCGAATGACTTCCATTGGCTTCATCTGCTCCTTTTATTTTAATAATATCTCCATCTCATCTTCCATTTCTTTGAGCTGTGCATTCTGCTCCATGAGCAGCTTGAGCATTTCGTCCTTCTCGCCTTCTTTCTTTGCTATCTCCTTCTCCTGTGAGTCCTCTGTGGGCGGGAGCTTCAGTTGTTTCCTTAAGGAGGCGATGTCTGCGTTATTCTTCTTTATCATTTCCTCTGCAACTTTAATGTTCGAAGGATCATAGCCGATCTTGAGGACCAGCTCCTCCAAAGTCTTGATTCTATTATCCTTCGCAAAGGATGATATCTTCTCCAGCTTGAGCTGTGTTTGAGAATTGTTGAGCGACACCTACAATTTGGCTGCAGAAGCAGAAGCATGTGCCAATGTATGGAATACCATCTCCCCTGTCTATTTGTGCAGATCCATCTGATCTACTAGGTGCACGTCCTTCGTCTGGAATTCGAAGGTGCCCCTCTTGTAATCTGTAATCACCTTGGGTTCTGGTACCTGCGCCTGGAGGAAGGCCATGTGCATCCTTCCCTTTTCTATGTCAAATGCAGACATCAGCCTGTGCTGTGCAGTCGACGTCTACTTCCAAAACTGAGCATAAGTACTGCTGGTAAGAGTCTGATTCTTTTTCTTAATCAGCTCGTACTTCTAAAAAATGCTCAACTTGGGCCCAGTCTTGCCCGACTGAGTGTCCAGTGGGGAGTCTGAGGATTTATTTGGCACTGCTGGGGTGATGTCCTTATATAGGTATGAGCCGAAAGGTGGGATGACAGACTTGACCACTGTGGTAGGCGGGATTTCTTTCTCCCCCGTAGGGCCAGGAACTGAAATTGTCTTGGGCCTCTTGGTGTGCAACTGGACCTCTTCGGACGACACCTCCGTCACAGGCGGAGATGATTCTTGTCGAGGCCTTTTTTCCTTAGGGACCTGTGGCGTGGTAGTTGGTGGCACAGTGGTTGGGGGAACCTGTTGTTCCACTTTGATCAAGGTGTCTGGAACCCACACTATCTGATTGGCGAATTTTTCAATCTCGGGCTTGGACTCATGAACATATGGGATGTTTTTATTTTTTACCTGCATTTCTGAAATGATCCCACATGGATCATAGTGCCATGGGAAACTCATAAAGAATTTCATTTCTTTCAACATCCTATCAACTTCTTCCCCGACGCCTCGACTATTGCAGATGAAGGAGCCAATCTGCCCCTTGATTCTAAGTTGTTGCTTTTTCTTCAGGGATACAAAATGGATGTCATCTGAATTCATGATCTGTCTTATATACTCTAACGCAAAGATTCTTACTGGCACATAATTTGGTAGCTTGTAGGGTGCCAGCTCGCACCCGAACACTATGATCTCGGTGTGGTTTTGATACAGGTACCAATCCCTGGTCTTTGTATTGTCTGAGAGATGCAGAATTCTCTGGACTTCGTCGTTTATTCGAGGCTCGGGCATGCTGCTCAACATGCTTACCACAGGGTGGTAGAACAGATCGATGAATTCTTTGAAGCTGTATTCTGTGGAGTTATGCTTCAACAAAGAGGTCCATGTTGTGACTGGCCGAGGCCTTCCATCTGCGTCCATTTTCTACATGGAAAAACTAAACTTATCTGCTTGATAGAAAACAAACATGTAGGCCAGTATAGACGAATATCTGAACATGCCTTCTGTGCCAAAATTCACGAACTATTCGTGAATATTGTCGGCCAAGAAGGTGCTGAAATCAAACTGTGTGGTGGGCTTGTCATGAGTGGAGAAAATGGATAGAAAACCCAGAATGGGCTCATCTACCCACTGGTCAGAATAGTACCCTAACAGAGCACAAAGGGAGGAAATGACATGGTTTCCTTTGGTGGAGAACATGGACGACGGGTAAGGGGGATTTGTGGAAGGGAATTGAGCGGAGGTGGGAAGAAAAAGCTCAAATATTTGAGCTCTCTGGGGGAAAGTCATCTTCTGATACAACTCTGTAAGGATTTTTATGTTTAAAGGAGAAACAGAGTCAGCACGGGGAATTTGCATCATTTGGTCTATGTCTTCGGGCGTGATGAAGAACAGGGTGTCTCCGGATGAGGAGACGATGACCTTCTGTTCAGGAATATAATGAGCTTGGCATTTAAGGGCGAATTCGGGAAAATGGTGGATCTGGGGAAAAAGGTAAAAGGGTAAATTGGACTCCCAGAGTCCAATTTCATCGCTCTGGTCCAGGAAAACCTCCCAGAGCCATGATTGGAGGTCTGAGAAATCAAAATTGCATTGGGTATCTGCGATCAATCGGTCTTTGTTGACCAGTGGTATCTTGTCCAGGTTGACAGGAGGCGGGAGAAAAGGATTTTCCTCTCCTTATGCTTGTCTGGGCTTTGGTGCCATCTCTACAACAATACCTGCAATAAACACAAAATTAGTGGGGTCGACTAACTGTGGACGAGGGCGATGGAAATGCAATGGATGAGTAAGAGGTAAATTTTCTGGTGCGATGGGTGAAGCCACCTGAAATTTTGCTTGATCTCCAAAATCTTTTTCATCCAAGACTGCAAATTTAAAGCTCTCAGCTGGGACTTTTTGACAAACCAGTCAAGAACAACCATAGAATCACCAACCACCATTAGATCATGAAATATGTTTATTGTAGTTATTATTGAGCACCATGGAAGCAATTCATAAGTTGTCTCTAGTTAAAGTACCCTCCACATTCTCATTTATATCCTCATAGGGAGCTCAAAATCCCATTTTATAGGTCTTTATGTTATTCTTTGTCTTGGTATTAGAGTTGTATTGAATGATCTTTAGCATTGTAAATATATCATTTTGGAACAACCTAATGGCGTGCAGAGAAATTTTACAATTCGCTTCAAGTTATGTGTAACACACCCGACCCCCTAAACTTACTTAGGCTGGTGGGATGTCAAAATTCCTCATTATCTCACCCTAAGGTCGCGAGTCTATATCTCCAATTGCTTCGACACCTCGATCCACTCGACAACTATCACACCTCTCATTACCTATTCATCACATGAATATGTGGGGCCCTTGTTAGATCTATGAATTAGATTACACTAGAAATATTTCTCGCAAATCAACGGCTCATAACCACTCGGGGTCCTTTGCCATCAGAGTGCAACCACTTTGAGTGATGAAAGATTGTTCTGATTAGCGCTTTTCGATGAGTTCATTCCGATGGATACAACGGTCCTCAATGCCTCCCATATAACGATCAGGGTTCGTTCGGGGTCCTAAAGTTGCACGATAGTTAACCGATTCTTTTCTTCTTCTAAGTCTTCTTCGTCGGATTGGATCGTTCAAGATCCAATGGCTAGGAATCTATTGGCATGCCTTCCGATAGATCTACAATCCATGCATCCTTGGAATCTTTTTCCATTAGAATCCTCCATCGGGCTTCTCCATTGGATACCCTTTCTGTGCCTCCCTTCCATACCTCCCCTACCATTCACCTTCTGATAGGCTTGTTGGGGAGGTATAGGGCACCTACAACCTATATCTCATCGAATTATTTTCTGATAGATCGACGACCTAGAATTACTCAGGGTCCTGCCATCGAAGTCCCTTTCCAACCTTGTAGCTTGGATGCTCCGATGATATCTCCTTCCGATAAATGGTCAATATCTTCTTCCTTCACCAAATCAACGATTGTCGATCTTTCTAGTTCAAATATGGGTTTTCATCATAGTTAAAGGATAGTTCCAAGACTTAACCATTCTAAAGTATTTTCAGGCTTAGTTACTGGCATGCTTCCCATCTTCCTTGGACACTCCTCTTCTCTATATCCGACTAAGGCACTTCTACTCCAGAATTCCATTGAATATTTTGCATCTTGTAAACTTTCCATTTCAAAAGAAGGAAAGTCACCAAGTTATGGGGTTCCTAGAATCACACATGAGCTTCACTAGAAATTAGGGGTATCTTTTCCACTCACCCAAATTAAGGTTTATATCCTGCAATTTTTCCATTCAAGGGGCTAGCGATTTGCAGGGATACTACCTATAGTAAGATTTCTAATTCATTCATACTTAACATGATTGATAGTGAAATAAAGTCCTACTTAATCCATTTTACTCAGGAATTCAACATTCTTTCATTTAATCAAATCTTCAATAAAATCACAAAACAACTTATCTTCAACATTAAGCATGTAATAGACATAACAAGTTAAAACACTTATATATATTCAGTGAAGAATTTAACCAGCCAACTGACTGAGGGGAAATGCCTATCCACCCAACCATAGGCTATGTTGCATAATTTATTTCTATAACATGCCAGCCCTATGCCAAGCCATGATACCACTAGGGAACTAGTTCAACTAATTGCCAAATTAAGAGATGGGTCATGAAGGTTAAACTCCTTCACTCCACTGGCAACAACAAAAGTTTCGGTCTTCCCACTGAGCTCAAGAAATCCATGAGTTTATCAGGTACCTTCCCAATCAATTTTCATCTGCATAAGGGTGCCCCTTCTATGCTACAGAATCCATCTCCCCTTACTGGTGCCATCTTCTCTCTAGTAAGTACCAAGTCACAGTCCACTTTTGATCCAGTTTGGATGAGGGTCTTCTCTTCTCCAGGGTAACCATTCATTTCTTGGGAAAGTTTCCTATTTTCCTCAAAGAAAACTTCCCAATTTTTTTTTTCCTTAGAGCTGCAAACATGAGTTCTTCTACTCACCCACCATCTATTTGTGAGTTTTCAACTCACTTTGTTCATGATAATACTCCGTGTGAGTCCCGTCTTCTTTCACCTGCGAGCTAGTTCTCGTTTACTTCACAAGATTTTGTAATGTTCCTTTGCGCATTCTCCTATTCTCTCCATTTCCTTCTTTGCTCATCTACTAAAAAATTTGGTGTTTTTTTCACCTTTTCCCTCTTCTTCCTCCTATCCTTGGGATCGTCGTTTAGTTGTCAAACACAAGCCCTTCCATCAGGCTCCCAAATTTGAAGGGGAAATCTAGCATGTCCTTTTGACTGGGGTCTCATTCGACCCTTCATTCCTCTAAGTACCAAATATGACATCAGTTATAACTTCTCAACCACCCAATATCGATCACCATAAAATGATCCCGTGGCTCTATGAAGTCCTGGTATGTTGGCATGTGGTGTATTCAATTATTTCAATTATAGGATGGATTGCTAAGTAAGATTCATATTTTCTTCATTGAAACTTTCCAATTCCACCTCACTAGTCCCATTTGTGGTATCATGGCCATTGCTCAAGGCTTTCTTCCCAGTCAGTTGTCAGGTGTGTGTGTTTTTCATTAATTATAAACATAATCACATGCTTCATAATTCACAATACATGAAGTATTAAAATAATTACAGTCATGGGGGAAAATAGGGTGTTACACTATGGAAGAAAATTGGGTAGACTCATTTGATCAAAAGGGCAGTGCTTTGTTGAAAAAAAGAAAGGAAAATGATGTAGGCCTTAGTGGACAAGAAAATTTTTCATCATCTAGCGCTTCCACTAGTACTCTAAAGAGAACTAATTCTATGAAGACTAGAAGTCAAGGCCACAAGAGAAATCCAATTGAGCACGCTTCCAATCTAAAAAAATTAAGCAGGCCATTGGTCCCAAATCCACAAATATTTTTCCTTTTAACACACAACGTAAAAGGTTATTCTTAAGTTTTTTCTAGGATTTACTTTTTCCATTGGGGAGAATAACCGTATAAAATATTTTTGAGACACTGGATGATAAAAGTAGGAGGGAAAGGAACACACTTGAGATGAAAGAGGATGATAAATGCCAGAGTGCAACAAACTATGATATTTCAAATTCCTCATCACAACCTTTGGAAATGAGTGACTTTGTTGGAACCTTCAACAGTACTAAGAGGGGGGGGGAGTGAATTAGTATTGGATACTTTTTATCTCTTTTTAAATTAAAGCACACCATGTAAACATTAAACATTAACAATGTCATTCATCATCACAAAACATTATACAAAGAACACAATGATTTTTATGTGGAAACCCAAATGGGAGAAAACCATTGAATTCTTTTCTTATATTCATCAATATTACATTCATTCAATTTACCAACACCCATTGGAAGGAGGATACAACCCCTTGGATTTAGCAGCTACAACTGGAAGGAAACACCCACTCCCTATATTACAGGCACTAACCTACAGTGAGGACACCTATCGTTTGTGAGATCCTACTCACCCTAGCACCACCCTTCCACCCTAATCAAAACAAGCTCCAACCTGTAAATAATAGACATCAATCTTCCAAGGACTGACTGTCGTTTCCCAAGCACCACCCTAGCTCCCTGAAAATAAAACAATTACCAGAATATCAAACATACACTTCACTGTTGTTCTTCATAATTATCACCTTGGAATCATGTTGTATATAACCATATAATCATATCAACTACTTACAACATGTCTGGAGAGCACTTTCTACTTCCTTGCTCACACACAAACACTTGCAGATCCATCTCATCTTCTTAGATAGATAGACATACGCAAAATGATCTCCATTGAAATCCCCTCAAAACCGTAACATCGTAATGCTCATCTCCACACCCACTTTAAGTAGTGCGCATCCATACTTATATAATTTTTTCCCAAGTCCACCTTCCTATATGTGGACATGTGAGGGTTAAAATGTGGACAAACTTTGTATATATCAAAATCCCATTAGTTATAATTTGTCTAAATAAAGTATGGTGGCTATATTGTGGACAACCTTTGACCAAATCAAGATCTTGCCAATTACAATTTCATCTAAATAAAGTATGTATAAATATGACAATTACATTCAGGACAAAATTATGTTATCGAACATGCTTTGACTAAATCAAATAGACCAAATCAAATAGACAAATTTCCGTCATAGTCCATTCCGTGCGGTCAATACCGCACAATACATACTGGTTAATCGATACTGCTCAGTTCCATACTTCTCACTGTTTCACTGTTGCAATCCATTCAACGTAGTCCATACCGCAAAAACCATACCACGGAGCTCATACTGCTCAGTCTATGCCTCTTAGTTCCATACTTCTCAGTTCCATACTTCTCACTGTCACACTGTCACACTATCACACTGTCACACTTTCATAATATCACACTATCACACTGTCGCACTGTCACACCATCACATCGTCGTACTGTCCCCTGTCGCACTATCACACCATCACACTTTCACACTGTTTAACTATCATATTTCCACATTATCCACTGTCACACTATTCATTATCACACTGTTGCACTGCTTGTGCAACATATTGTATGTGCAATAAAAAACCACACAATTCATTTTTTCACACTTCTACTGCTTGTGCACCATACTGTCTATAGGTCATGTACATTATAATTGAAACTCTATCTCCTCTTCTCTTTTCTGTACTTTGTCTCATCCAGGGACTCTGTCTTTTCTCGTTAATATCAATGACAACATAGTCTGCTCACAACTACACGCTTTGATGTCTGTAATGGTGTCTTGCCTTTATAAATGTGCACTTTCACAACTACGCACTATAAATGTGCACTTTGACATCAATGACAACACCAACTGCACACTTTGATGTATTCCTGGTGTCTTACTTTTATAATTGTGCACTTTCACAACTGCGCATTATGACTATGCAATTTGACATCAATGACAACATCAACTGCATGCTTTGATGTCTACATGGTGTGTTACTTTTATAAATATGCACTTTCACAACTGTGCATTATGACTATGCACTTTGACATCAATCAAAACATTGGTCTCAACATTCTCCCCCTTTTTCATTGATGGAAACAAACACCTATTGTTTCTCTCTCCCTTTGACATCGATGACAAAGGGATACTCTTTGTTTGTATCGAATCCTCCTTGGAATGTATTTGCTCCCCATGAGACAGATCTTCCTCAAAATACTTCAAAGACTACTGCATAGATCTCAAACTCAATCTGTCCTTGAGTTGCAACTCACTCTTATCATGCTCATGTTCTTGGTCTTTGTCAAGTGGCTCAACAAACCTGCCATATTCTTCTTGAGAGATATTTCTCTCCCTTTGGAAATAATGATCCGGATTATTTTCGGCATGAAATGAGAGCAGAGATATAATAAAAATATGCACAGAGATATCGCGTATATCCAGTAATATAACAGAAATATATCAGAGATGCAACCATCAACACAGATATACAGTAATACACGATTTCTATTAATGAATGAAATGTACAGAGACTGTAAAAATACAGAGTGAAAGACTCGCTAGAATGGTGGCAGCTTATCTCTGAGAAGAGATGTGACGGCTACTTGCATTCAAAAGAAGATGATTACAATGAGGCTCGGAAGGCCCTTTTACAATAGACGGGAATGCCAAAAGTCCTAGACATCCAAAAACCTAACCCTAGGAGATGAAGCGCCAAAAGTCATGTGGGCCCCGTTTGGGTAAGTGAGTACATCAAGTTCTGTTGTGGGGTATTCTACCCTACGGACTAACAAGCTAGGGATTTAAACTTGTACGCAGATCATGACCCTTCAAGAATAACTTTTAACCTCCTACCCAAACCTATAACCCTTTTTCTCAGGCAAACACAGGAAGAATCAACTAACCTTTTTATGGACGGTTGAAGTAGATCCTCCGTTGATCTTTTATCTCCTTGCTGCTGCTGCTCCTTCCACAAAGCTTCCTGCAATCAAGACAAAACTACGCATGCATGCTACTGATCTA
Source organism: Picea engelmannii (assembly GCA_009831015.1). Lineage (NCBI taxonomy): Eukaryota > Viridiplantae > Streptophyta > Pinopsida > Pinales > Pinaceae > Picea > Picea engelmannii. The sequence goes on from ML779728.1 coordinate 226,865, forward strand.
CTAGAGGGTTAGAGATAAAACATAAATCAAATAACATAGATGAGACTCATGTATTTGGGACGGGAAAAACATCTTTTTCATTAATCTCAATAGGAATCAACTTACAATGATTTTAGAGACCGGCCACCGTTCCTTGATCCTGATCCTGGGCTCCTCCTCTTCTTTTGTCCTCCAATTGTTGTTGCATGAATTTCTCCTAAAGCTTGAGGCAAGGCTAAAGGGTTGGGACAATAATGGACTTGGCAATTTGGCAGAGTTTCTTTGCTATGATTTTTCCTCCTTGAATAGTACCCCTACCCCTCCTTTTATAGGCTAGAAG
>ML779728.1:253520-264370 GCA_009831015.1 Picea engelmannii
ATGTTTATAACTCTGGATTTCACAGTTAAGACTCACTGCCACTAAGATTAATGATTCAAAGTTAAAAATGAGAGTAAATTGTTAATAAATCTACACTAACTGATTCACCCCCCCCCTCTCAGTTAGTTCATACCTGTAACAGGGAGAGCCTTAAGGAGTGCGAAGGTGATGTTTTCCTTGTCTGAAAAATTATGAACAGAGAAATAACCTTCTAGCAGATTTAACCATTTATCTAGGGCATCTGCATCTATTTGACCTTCAAATATGGGAATATCAAAATTAACATGTACCTTGAAAGGCGAGGTGCCTCCAAAGTGGTCACTTGATGAAGATGCACCTGATGCTATCGGTAGGCGTTGAAGGATGTGGGAAAAATTCTCCATCATTTCATCCCTCTGTCGCGTGAGAGCTTGCTCAAGCAACAAACTGATAGGATCGTCTGCTCCATCGTTTTTCTTTTCTTCCGCCATTGAGGGTTTCTTGGGTGTGCGAGAGCAATTGTCCTCAAGAGAGACAAGCTCGAGACCCAACTTTCTATACTCGGACCTCGTCGGGGACATGCAATGAAAACCGATCAAGAGCAGCCTTCTTTGATACCACTGATCCAGATTATTTTCGGCACGAAATGAGAGCGGAGATATAATAAAGAAATGCACAGAGATATCGCGTATATCCAGTAATATAACATAAATATATCAGATATGCAACCATAAACACAAAGATACAGTAATACATGATTTCTATTAATGAATGAAATGTACAGAGACTGTAAAAATACAGAGTGAAAGACTCGCTAGAATGGTGGCAGCTTATCTCTGAGAAGAGATATGAAGGCTACTTGCATTCGAAAGAAGATGATTATAATGAGGCTCGGAAGGCCCTTTTACAATAGACGGGAATGCCAAAAGTCCTAGACATCCAAAAACCTAACCCTAGGAGATGAAGCGCCAAAAGTCATGTGGGCCCTGTTTGGGTAAGTGAGTACATCAACTTCCCGGGGTTGTAACTTTTGCATACGATATCCATTTTAGGCGTGTGATAGCTCGTTAGAAATTTATTGTCGAGAAGATTCATTTTGGGGGATAAATTATGCCTTTGGCTATCATTGATAACCTCGATCTCGAAAAACCTTCATTTGGACCCTCAAAATGGCCCCGGAAGTTAAACCCTGCTAAAAATAGTAAATTGCCAAAATGGCCAGAAAACTGTTTTGAGCCATTTGGAAAAGGTGGGTGGCCACCGATATCCACCTGTATCAAATAATGATGAAAGGATTTGCATTTTTCATCTCTCCCTGCAATTGGTCTTTTGCTTCAAAGATTTTTCAGGATCTACTTCCTTCCAAAGGGATGATTCCTCCTGTAACCAACAAATCTTGTTATTGAACAATTTCTTCCCCTCTTGGAAACTGTAACTTCCCCTATCAACAACACTTTGTCCTATGATATTCAAGTGACGATTATACATGGTCAAAAATATAAGAGATATAGGTCCTTTACCAATGTTCCTTCACATATCAACTCTTTCTGGATGATTTAACTGCGCTGCTTATTTATTGTGACCATTGTCTTCTATTAGGAGGATCCCTACTCTTGACGAAGATTGTGCAATTTATTAATAAGGACATGTCTCCCATTTGTGAAAAGAGTTAGAATCTGGGTCACAAAGGCTTCCTTCAACATTTGTTTACAATTCATTGCTATTTTGACCGATGGTTAATGTACCCTAACTACTGAAAACACTACTACTGAGAACTTTTGTTTGTGTTGCTAAAATTTTATGATGCTAAAGAATCTTGTATTTATTTTTCATATCAGCGCCAAAATCTTTACTATCTTCTCTAAATATTTAAATGATGATTCATATCTGTCCATATTCAAACCTCAAAATATATGCCCAAAGTAATTTGAAGTTTTCTCAAAAATCACATGGATGATGGTACCCTTAGGGATGGTTTGGAATGTTGTTCATGACTTCATAAATCAATTGTTGGAAATGATAAATTTTATGAAGGTAGAAATCCTACAGTCATAACCTCAATCTCTTTCATTATACCTTCTAATTCCACCTCAATTTTGAGGTCTTCCTCATTTTTATATATTTGATAATCAATTATTGGGACATAGAGGATTATATTTTAAATCCTTATCATATAGAACATTTTATGTTTCATCATCGATTGTAAGAGAACCCTTCATTTCATACTTCAACACTATCTTTGTTGTCTTTCTTCAAGAGAAGATACTTGGTCTAATTCCCTATCTTCTGACTTATACATCCATTTTTAGCATATGTTGTTGATCCACGTTCTTCCTTTTTATGATCTTTTGACATCCTCCTCCATACTTTTGTGCTATTTTATTTCTTAGGAAACTTCATTGGGCTCTTACAGTCCTGATATTTATGAGCAAAGTTGTTGCATAACATCTTGTTGTATGACAAAATCTGGCAATGTGTCCAACTTTTTTGCACTTCTAGCACTTTAAGGCATTCTTGGTGCCTCTATGTTTCCTTTTTGCATAATATTTACATTCCATGGCTTTATGATCAAAAGTATTTCATGAAAAACAATATCCATAAAAAGGAGTTTCATACATGATTGCATAGTTCCTGCTTGATGATATATCATTTTTGACTTCGTTTGACACCGCTGAATTTAAACTTTGGGAAACACTCCATCTTGTTCTTTTATTTTCTCCAGTATGAATCTGATTCCTTTCTTCATATATCTATTGTGAGGAATTTAAAACCATTTCATTGATATAACCTAGACCAAATTTGTCAGATGGTGACCTTTGGTGGCTTAAGATCTCATCCAAGACTTCAGTGCTTTTCATGAATCTATCTGTTGTCTTTTGCTATGTGAGTGTCTTTTCCATTTCTTCTTTTAGATCAACAACTTCAGTCTTTAACCTGTCAATATCATCTTCCTTTTTCTTTAGTAGTGTATTTTGATCATCAATGACTCTTTCAACTTCTTCCATCATATATGCCACATGTCTCTTTGAAATATGATCATCTTCTTGACATTTTTGCAGGTGACCTTTTTACAATTGTTTCTCCTTTATAGTTCAAAGAATTCTACTTCAACTTCTTCTTCAACATTGGAGGTAGACTTGGTTTTCTTTTCTTCTTTTAATGAATTAACATCAACATCCTTTTCTTTTAGTTGTATCATGAGGATTTGTTAAATTTCCATAGCTCCTTCTAACTGCATCTTTAATGTATCAACATCTTCCTTTTGATAGAGAATTTATTCATATTCTAACAAGTCTCTCTTAAGGTGTTCGTTTTTCTGTTTTTCCTTTCTTAACTCATCTAGGGCACTAATAAGTTATGCTTCCAAGTCAACTACAACTTCTTCATCCTCAAAAATTTCACTTTAACTCATATTAGGTAGACAACACGATTCATTTGCATAAGCATATTTATCAAAACAAAAATGAGTTCTATCATAAGAGTACTTATGGGGTGCTTCCTCAAGATTTAATTTGGACTGATCTTCATTTGACTTATTTGAAGCTACTTCTTTCTTACCCATGTAGAGTTTTTCAAGCTTGTCCCAAAGCTCTTTGGCTAAAGTATACTTACCAATTTTTCTTTTCACAGACTCACATAATCCTTCCAAAATGGCATCCATTGCCAATTTGTTGTTTCTCTTTAGTTCTTTCTTGGATGAAGACTTCGGTGGTGTTTTTGGGGGGGTGTAACCAGTAAAAAATGATTTCCAAACATCATATCCCATTGGCCCCAGAAATTTATTCATTCTTATTCTCCATGTCTCATAATTTTTCTCATATAATATGGGTGCTATATCAGGGGCCATGCCAAGAAGAAAATCCATGAGTGCTTGTAAGGATCTTCCTTCCAGTGGTCAAACTATTCCCGAAGGAACCTTACTCTGATACCAATTGTTGGAACCTTCAACAGTACTAAGAGGGGGGGTGAATCAATACTGGATACTTTTTTTTTATCTCTTTTTAAATTCAAGCACACCATCTAAACATTAAACATTAACATTGACATTCATCATCACAAAACATTATATCGAGAACATAATGATTTTTATGTGGAAACCCAAATGGGAGAAAACCACTAAATGATTTTCTTATATTCATTAAGATTACATTCATTCAATTTACCAAATCCCACTAGAAGGAGGCTACAACCCCCTGGCTTTACCAACTGAAACTAGAAGGAAGCACCCATTCCCTATATTATAGGCACCAACCTGCAGTGAGGAAACCTAGACTCTGTGAGATCCAACTCACCCTAGCACCACCCTTCCACCCTAATAAAAACAAGATCCAACCTGTAAATAACATACATCAATCTGCCAAGGAATGATAGTCCTTTCCCAACCACCACCCTCCCCCCCTGAAGATAAATCAATTACTAGAATATCAGACATACACTTCATCATTGTTCTCCATCATTATCGTCTTGGCATCACGATGTATATAACTATAGAATTATCTCAACTACATACAACATGTATTGAAAGAACTTTTTGCTTCCTTACTCATGCACAAACACCTGCAAAGCAATATCAACTGCTTAGAAATATAAACATATGCAAAATGATCTCCATTCAAATCCTCTCAAAACCGCAACATCATAATGCTCATCTCCACACCCACTTCAAATAGTGCACATCCATACTTATATAATTTTTGCCCAAGTCCACCTTCCTGTATGTGGACATGTGACAGTTACAATGTGGACAAACTTTGAATATATCAAAGTCCTGTTAGTTATAACTTTTCTAAATAACGTATGGCAGTTATATTGTGGACAACCTTTGACCAAATCAAGATTTTTCAATTATAATATCGTCTAAATAAAGTATGTGGACATATGATGATTACATTGTGGAAAAAATTATGTTATCAAATACTCTTTGACTAAATCAAATACACCAAATCAAACGGAAAAATTTTCGTCATAGTCCATTCCATGCAGTCCATACCACATAGAACATACCACGCAGTTCATATTGTTCAGTTCCATATTACTAAGTTCATACTACTCAGTTCCATAGTGCTAAGTTCCATACTGCTCAGTTCCATACTACTCAGTTCCATAGTGCTTAGTTCCATAGTGCTCAGTTCCATAGTGCTCACTGTCGCACTGTTGCAGTCCATTCTGCACAGTCCATACCGCATATAACATACTACACATTTCATACTACTCAGTTCCATACTACTCACTATCGTACTGTCGCACTGTCACACCATTTCACTTTGAAAGTAATGTTATTTTATTTATGTCGGCTTTAAGCCATTAGTTGTAATTATACCTCCTAATCTCCTATATATACCAAGGAGACATTTTCATTTTGAATCATCTTGTACTTGAACATTTAAGTGGGGTAAAAGGAGGTTGCCCCCTCGAAGAGGCTTATTATCGGAAATTATCTCTTTTTCAAGGCGTTGAGTACTTTTCCTGAGGTTTTTCTATGCTATATTGATGTTTGGTTCTTAACAGGTAGAGAGAAAAAAATCAAAAGGTAAATTCCCATCTCATGGGTTTCTAAACAACTGCAAAATTTCGATTATGGAGCATCAAAGGAGAAGGAATTAAGGCCTATATTCTTTGTGGTTTGCATGTATAATGTCCCTACCCATTACTCCCAACCTTCGGATGAGTAACCACAAATAGGTATTTCAAATTTCGTCTCTCAGAGGCGATTTTCCCTATAATACTAGCAAAGACAACTTCCCTAGAAGGGCCAGAATGAAAAAAATGCATCCATAGTGAAAATAAATGAATGCAACGAAATCAAACTAGCAAAAATTCTTAGAATTTCATGTTAGTAAAATTCCCATTAACAAAATAATATATAATCACACACAACATGCATAGTACACAAGTTTATATAACAATGAATAACACTAATTTTGCATATTCATAAACAATGAAAAGGTATTTATATTTTAATAGCAATTGGTCCAAGAAATTAGCTATGTGAGAGAAATTTTCCACCCGATTATAGGCATCCAAAATAGATTCCACCCCCAAGTTGGGATATGAGGCCACTAGGGTGAAGGAAACAAGGTACAATATTATCTCTCTCTCAACCCAACTCATCTACTTTCATGCTTAGTCAATATGCTCACCACAACTCATTACATGCATCTCATTATGGCTTCCACAACTAAGGAACTCTCTTCCACTATCACACAAAACAAAAGGAAGATATTCTCTTTCTTTGTTGAATAGTCCCTTAGAGATATTCTTCCTTCTAGTTCTTTTCAATGTGGATAGAAAGAGCCCAATCTATTGTATGCTTTATGAGAATTGTATGCAAAATCAACACTTGAAACTCAAGCATCCAAATAGTAGATAATGAATTTGGAGTGATGAATTCCTATCCTTCTCGGTATCTATGATCACCTACAACCAACTATATTCCATCCCAAATCTATAATTTTTCTCTTTCTGGTGTTGAATTTGGTTAATTTCTAGATTGATAAAAGTTCGCAAAATGGAGAATGCAATGTGAACTATGTAGAGAATTAATTATAGAGTTCTCTCTATTACCACTTAAAATATTTCTAGAAGGGAATGATCCAGGTGGAAATCGGTGGCCACCCACCTATTCCACTGGCTCAAAACAAGGGTTTTCACCTTGGCAGTTTTTCTATAGTGTTTCAGGTCCTAAACTTCTGGGGTCGTTTTGAGGCCCTAAACAACATTTTTTGCGCCTACCACATTCACATTGTAGGTTTTGTATAGAGTGTGATGGAAAAATGTGTATTCCTTAGATATAATTTTCAAGTGAGTTCTCATGTGCCCCAAATGATGATCATATGCAAACGTTACGCCCTTAGGAAGTTGGTGCACCAACTACTCACATCGGGGCCCACAAACATTTTTATGTTTCATCTTCAAGGGTTAGGGTTTTTGTTAAGAACCAAATATCAATATAGCATAGAAAAACCTCAGAAAAAGTACTCAACACCTTGAAAAATATATAATTTCATATAATAAGCCTCTTCGAGGGGGCAACCTCCTTTTACCCCACTTAAATGTTCAAGTACAAGATGATTCAAAATGAAAATATCTCCTTGGTATATATAGGAGACTAGGAGGTATAATTACAACTAATAACCTAAAGCCAACATAAATAAAATAACATTACTAATATAATATGCCCCAATTAAGGGGTAATGAGTCAATATTAGGGCTTAACATGCCTCTCCCCTTGAGAAAAGTGTTTTCCAAAATGCTTGAGTAACTCTGGATTCTTTTGTATAAAAGACTCATCTTCCCAAGTGGAATCTTCAGCCGATAGTTTCCTCCATTTAATGAGATACTCTGAAATGGATCTATTCCTCAACTAGTGAATTCTTGTGTTAGTGATGGCTTCGAGCTCCAATATGATTTTTCCTTCCTCTTCAAGTTCTGGCAATATAGTTTGAACTGGGATCTTGTTGCCTATAACCTTCTTTAAGCATGAAACATGGAAAACTGGGTGTACTCGTGAAGATGCAAGAAACTCCAATTTGTATGCCATAGTACCAATATTTTGCAACACCTTATAAGGGCCATAGTACTTTTTTGATAATTTAATATCCTTCTTGGCTTGCTTGAGGGACATATGTTTGTATGGTTGTAGTCTTAAAAACACCCAATCCCCTACTTCAAAACTTCTTTCACTATGATGTTGATCTGCTTGTTGTTTCATGTGATTCTATGCCATGGTCAGGTTGTCCTTTAATATTTGGAGAACTTGTTGTTGATTCTCGATGTGATCTTCCACTGCTTCAACCTTAGATTTTTCTTTTAGAGAAGAAGTGATGGAAGGAGGGTGGTATCCATAAAGTGCCATAAATGGTGTCATTTTTGTTGCAGTATGAAAGGAAGTGTTATACCACCATTCTGCCAAGGGTAACCATTTGAACCATTGTGTTTGTTTATCAGAGACAAAGAAACGAGGGTAGCCTTACAGACATTTGTTCACTATCTCAGTTTGTCCATTAGATTGAGGATGATAGGATGAGCTATGAGCCAATTAAGTACCCAAACAAGAAAATAATTATGTCCAAAAATGTCCAGTGAAGATGGGATCTCTATCACTTACAATAATCTTTGAGCTACCATGTAGCTTTTGAACTGTCTCCATGAATGAGGTGGCAACTATACTAGCTTTGAAGGGATGAGAGAGTGCACAAAAGTGTGCGTACTTGGTCAGTATATCAACAATCACCATGATGACACTCTTTCCTTCAGACTTTCGTAACCCTGTGATGAAATCCATGGAAACCTCCTCCCAATGCTAACTTGGGATGGATAATGGTTGTAAAGGATCTGGCGTATTAATTGTTTCTTCCTTATTTTGTTGGAAAACCAAAAATTCTGCCACAAACCTTTGAACATCAGTTTTAAGGCCATCCCAAAAAACATCTTTCTTCACTCTATGGTAGGTTTTCAAAAATCCCGACTGCCCTCCTACTGGAGAGGTGTGCAATTCCAATAGTACCTTTTGTTTGAGTTGGGAGTTATTACATAAATATAAGCGATCTTTGTACCATAGTGGATCATTTTTCCATGCAAATGTATTTGATGCGCTGGAATCCTGCTGCAACCTTTGACTGAGAGTCCACACTTTTTCGTCATTCTTCCATTCATCCCTTGTTTCTATTATCCAATCGGGTTGGATGATCGAGATAGCATAAAGGAAGGCCTCAACATCTTCATCCTTTCTTGAGAGTGCATCTGCCACAACATTTTGCTTCCCCTTTCTATAGACAATTTCAAAATCATAACCCAATATCTTGGTTACCCATTTTTGTTGTTCTTCTAAAGATAGTATTTGTTCCAAAAAGTATTTAAGACTATCATGATCGATTTTGACCTTGAAGTGCCTACCTATTAGGTAAGGACGCCATTTCTTCAATGCATGTAGTATTTCCATCATTTCCTTCTCATAAATGGGTTTGTGTAAGTCCTTTCCCTTGAGTGGTCGACTTTCAAAAGTCAGGGGCCTTCCTTCTTGCATAAGGACAACACCAATTCCATTTCCTGAGGCATCACATTCCACAATAAAGGTTTTTGTGAAGTCTGGAGTGGTCAAGAGAGGATCTTTACACATCACCTCCTTAAGTTGTTCAAAAGCTTTAGTTGCCTCTGGAGTCCATGAAAATGCATCCTTCTTAGTTAGTGTCGTTAAAGGTGTTTCTATTCTTCCATAGTTCCGAACAAACTTGCGGTAGTAACCTCTCAAACCCAAAAATCCTCTAAGATTCTTCAATGTTTTGGGAATCGGCCAGTCCATCATGGCCTTAATATTGTTAGGGTCTACCTTGACACCTTCATGAGATACACTATGACCCAAATACTCTACCTCCTTTACTCCAAATAAACATTTGGATGGTTTGGCATATAGTTGTTTCTCCTTTAGTAGTTGTAGCACCTTGTCAACATGTTGCACATGATCCTCCCAAGACTTGCTATAGATTAGTATATCATCAAAAATACTAACACAAATTTTTGAAGGAAGGTCTTGAAAATGGAATTCATCAACCCTTGGAATGTGGAAGGTGCATTTATAAGGCCAAAAGGCATGGCCAAAAAATCATAATGGCCTTCATGAGTTCAGAATGCTATTTTTGGGATATCTTCTTCCTTCATTCTGATCTGATGATACCCTGAACGTATATCCAATTTTCTAAAATAGATTGCTCCATGTAGTTCATCTAACAATTCATAAATGATGGGAATGGGAAACTTATCTTTAATAGTGATCTTTTTGAGCTCTCTATAATCTAGACACAAACACCATGGGCTATCTTTCTTGAATACCATTACCACTGGTGCAGAGTAAGAACTTTGGTTAGGTCTAATAATGCCAGCCTCTAACATTTCTTCAACCATGCACTCAATTTCACTCTTCTAGGAGTAAGGGTATCTGTATGGCCTGATGTTAGGAGGAACACTCTAGGAATTAGGTGAATTTCATGATCATGATTTTGAGTGGGTGGAAGACCTTTGGGAATATATTCAAATACTTTGGAATGCTTATCAATGATCCTTTGGATATCTTGAGGAATAGATGTCTTAGATGTTTGAACATCTAGTGAGCATATTTGTGCAATAACGCCTTGATGCCCCCTTTTCAATAATTTTTTCATGCCATTAGAGCTTATCACCTTACCGGGTTTCCCTGTGATACCTCTTAACTCAATTTCTTTTCCTTCCAATGAAAATTTCATGAAAAGTTCTTGAATATTAAAAGCCACTATTCCTAATGATTGTAACCATTGGATTCCTAGTACAACATATGCACCACCCATGGGTATAGCAATGATTGGAATATTCATTACATATTCCCCCATAGTAAGATTGATATTATCGCATTTTCCTGAGCAATTGATAGTTCCTCTATCTGCAATCATTACTTGAAACTCTGGTGCTGGATATACAAAGAAATTGAGAGCTTTGGCTAATTTATAGTGAATGAAATTATGAGTACTACCAGAATCAATTAGGACTATTACCTTTTTCTTTTTGATGTATCCTTTGATCTTGAGGGTTTGAGGAGTGCTAATTCCAGCCAATGCATTACACGATATCATGGGAGTCAACACTTCAGACAAAATTGCTTCTATGTTTTCATCTTGAGATGGTTCTTGTTCTTCTTCCTCTTCACAATCTATGTAGAATAATTTCTTCTCACCACACTTATGTCCCTTACCGTACTTCTTGTCACAATTAAAGCATAAACCTTTTGCTTTTCTTTCCTCCAATTGTTGAGGTGTCAACCTTCTAGGTTGAGGTGTTTTAGAAGAAGGAGCATTGTTCTCTCTATAGATGTTAGGATTGGTCCTTCTAGTAGCCATAGCCAT
>ML779728.1:264420-293160 GCA_009831015.1 Picea engelmannii
ATACATCAATCAAGTGCTCATCTAGAATATCGGTTACCTTTATATTCAATCTTTGGAAGTTCTCAATGTGCTCGGTAACTGAACCCTTTTGCTTGAGATTTATCAATTGGCTAAAGAAGGTATTGCTCCTTGTATCCTCATAGAGTGTTATCATTTCTTCCATGAAAATTGTCCAAGTGACGAGTGATTTGCGAGAACAAATCCATCGATACCATACAATTTGATTAGGTTCTAAATATAAAGAAGCAATTCATACCTTTTGTGTATGTGGTACATTATGGAGATGAAATAATTGCTCCATTTGAATTATCCATGTGATTGGGTATTTTCCATCAAACTTCCTCATATTGATCTTAGGAACATGGTTGGTCTTCAAACCAAAGTTGGAGTTTCTCCATTCTTGATTCACCTTCCTTGTGTCCTCATCATGAATTTCATGGGATGCATTTTCACTTTCAGGTGTCATCCTTGTTACGAAATTTTTCAATACTTCCATGATCTTCCCTTTTAAACCCTCCATCATCTCTTGTAGTTCATCTTTTGTTACTATCTTCTTTTGTAAATAATTTATGTCCCTATGCATTTCTTCAAATTCATCAAGAGTCTAAGTAGGATTGTCTGGAGGCTTATTTGGTGTAGAAATTCCCTTTTTGGGTGGCATGTTGGCCAAGTATCACTTTTGAACCTTGATTTTGACGTGGTTCTACTAGACAATATTTCTTCAGTTGTATCTCCCAAGTTTCGGACCTTATGGGTATGAAACTTTATTTTATGTAGTTCTATGATATTTCTTCTCTACAATGCCACAGGTCTGATCAAAATTGGATGTGCCAAGTGGAATTTACGGTAAATTCCCCACAAATTGCCGATTTTTGGCCTTTCCCGGAGATCTCACTTGTATAGCGTTTCCCACACAAAATAATTGATATAAAATTCTGAAACTCACACCAGAAATACTACAGACTGTCCACGATCCAATGCAACTAGTCCCACTCAATTTGGATACACTAGGAAGAACTTATGATTGTTTTACCTGGAACACCTTCTTAAGACTAGTCAATAGGACTAGTCAGATACCCTATCTTACACATGGTGTATCTACAAATTTAAGATGACACAGAAGATGAAATTTTTACCACATATACCTTATTAATTTCTGTGAATAGCCTCTAGGGTTAAAGGTTTGAAATGTTACAGAAACGTTTTTATAGTGAAAATTACGCAATGACTCCATTCAGGATGATTCCAGAACCCTATATTGTACAGACTGTATATCTGAAAGTATAAGGCCTGAGGAGATGAATTTTGAACCCAACGTACCTTGATCTGTCTAATAAATATATTCTAAGCTGTTCCTTTTGAAACGTTGTAGAAAACAAGTTATAGCGAAAATTCCAATGTGTCTCAGATGTAGCAGCGAAACCCCAAGACCTTGAGCTCTGATACCATATGTTACGAGCCAAATATCAATATAGCATAGAAAAACCTCAGAAAAAGTAATCTAAGCCTTGAAAAAGATATAATTTCAGATAATAAGACTCTTTGAGGGGGAAACCTCCTTTTACCCCACTTAAATGTTCAAGTACAAGATGATTAAAAATGAAAATGTCTCCTTGGTATATATAGGAGAATAGGAGGTATAATTACAACTAATGGCCTAAAGACGACATAAATAAAATAACATTACTAATATAATACGCCCCAATTAAGGGGTAATGAGCCAATATTAGGGCTTAACAGTTTTGGATTTTATTTATGTTAAAAAAGCCTTTAGCACCTCATTGTAATCATCATCATATAATTGCAAATGAGTGTAGCCATCACATCTCTTCTTGGAGATAAGCCTCCACCATTCTAGTGAGTCATTCATTCTGTAATTTACAGTTTTTGTACAATATATCATTAATAAAAAATGTGCATTATTGTGTCTCTGTGTTTATTTCAATATCTGATCCGGATTATTTTCGGCACGAAATGCGAGCGGAGATATAATAAAGAAATGAACAGAGATATCACAGATATTCAATAATATAACATGAATGTATCAGAGATGTAACCATAAACACAAATATACAGTAATAAACGATTTCTATTAATGAAAGAAATGTACAGAGACTGTAAAATTACAGAGTGAAAGACTCGCTAGAATGGTCGAAGCTTATCTCTGAGAAGAGATGTGACGGCTACTCGCATTCACAAGAAGATCATTACAATGAGGCTGTGAAGGCGTTTTTACAATAAGCAAGAATGCCAAAAACCCTAGACATCCAAAAACCTAACCCTAGGAGATGAAGCGCCAAAAGTCATGTGGGCCTCGTTTGGGTAAGTGAGTACATCAACTTCTCGGGGTCGTAACTTTTGCATACGATCTCAGTTTTAGGCGTGTGATAGCTCGTTGGAAAGGTATCATCGAGGAAATTCATTTTAGGGGATCAATCATGTCTTTGGATATCATTTAGAACCTTGATATCAAAAATCCTTCATTTGGACCCTCAAAATGGCCCCAGAAGTTAAAACCTACTAAAAATAGTAAATTGCTAAAATTGCCAGAAAACTATTTTGACCCATTTGGAAAAGGTGGGTGGGCACCAATATCCACCTGGATCAATCCTACCTCCTTAGGAATAAATTGTCTCCATTGTGTTGAGTTCTCGGGGGAGAGGGAAAAGCATTTGTTGAATCTGCATCTTGGTGCGTTTCTTGTCTTGTTGGAGACATCACGCTGCTCAGTTTGTGGAAATATGTCACGAACTTGTTGAGGTTGAGGCTGTTCAACAATTCAAGATACATGAGAGGAATATGTGAAGAAGGAATCTTTGTGCTTTGCTACAACCTTGTCAACCTACTTTTGTTTGATAGAAGGTGCTTGGGTTGAGACTGTAGTGGTTGTAGTGTCCTTCTGTTCCCCTTTTGAACAGATTGTGAAGAAGCTAAATTTTTCAGTATGAGATACTACCTTGCGAATTTGTTTTGGTGGAACAGTAGTCGGAACTACCTCTGGTATTCTGTAGAGATGACCCCCCAAAGTAACAATGACACTATGGGGTCGAGACTCATAAACAACATGGTGTCTCCACATATATGGTTGGCTCAAGAGAACATCACAGACATCCAGTGGGGAAACATCACATAATAGCTCATCCCAGAAGGGTTGGATGTCGTATGGCAATCAACACTGTTGGATGAAACACAGATCTCATCCTTGCCGAAGCCACCCGATGTTGTATGGTTGCGGGTGTGGTGTTGTCGACAATCCCAACTATTTGACGACCTCTGCTGAGATGAGGTTTTTTTAGCTTCCACTATCAACAATAAAATGCAGCGGAGTCCCCTTCACCCACATTTGTGAATGAAAAAGGTGCTCCCCCTCTTCAATATATGTTGGCTCTTCTGGTTGGATTGTTGCGGTCAAGACAATAGCAGTGGGGTCTGCATCAATGATCCATCCTTTACCAGTATTTTCAGAATCAGATTCTGAATCAGGGTTTGGCTCCTTGTCCTTGATCTTGGACACCAATGACTATTTTGAGCGACATTCATCGGTTGTGCCAGGGGCTTTTGTGGAAATCACACCATTTTCCGGTGTCCTTCTTTGACTTCCTGTGACCCTTCTTTTCCTGTGTCTTGGACTAGTTTTCAGGAGACTGTTTGTTAGGGCCGTCTTTGTCATACTTTGGTTGTTGCAGATTTGTAGACCTGAATTCTCGTTTGTTCTGGTGCTTAAATTTCTTCTCAATTTTAAGAGCATATTGATAAGCAACACCGAGTGATGAGATGTCCAGAAAAATCCATTTCAGTTTAGATGTATCTATGTAGATCCCCACGGTATTTCAGAACCAAATGTTGCTCAAAGTCTTTGATACCCATCTTGGTGCGCAAGGTATGGAAGGTATTGGTGAACTCTAGAACTGCTTGGCCCCTCTCTTGCCATAGTGTGGTCCATCTCATGTACTGGTCCTCATAGTTGCCAACAAGGTAATACTATTCTTTTACCGCATCCACAAAAAAATCCCAAGTGGGATCGGTCCCATATATTCTAGACTCCTCTGTGGAAATTTTCTCCCAGTAAGTTTCCCACCAATGTTTGACATGAGGGAGAGCTTTAAGGAGTGCGCAAGTGATATTTTATTTGTTGAAAAAGTTGTGAACAGAGAAATAACCTTCTAGAAGAGTTAACCATTTTTCTAGGGCTTCTGCATCTATGTTTCCTTCAAATACAGGAATATCAAAATTAACTTGTACCTTGAAAGGCAAGGTGCCTCCAAAGTGGCCGCTTGATGAAGATGCGCCTGATGCTATCGACAGGTGTTGAAGGATGTGGGAAAAATTCTCCATCATTTCGTCCCTCTGTCGCGTGAGAGCTTGCTCAAGCAATAGATTGATAGGATCGTCTACTCCGTCGTTTTTATTTTCTTCTGCCATTGAGGGTTTATTGGGTGTGCGAGAGAGATTGTATTCAATAAAGACAAACTCGAGACCCAACTTTCTATACTTGGACCTCGTCAGGGACATGCACTGAAAAAATGATCAAGAGCAGCCTACTCTGATACCACTAATCTAGATTATTTTTGGCTCGAAATGCGAGCAGAGATATAATAAAGAAATGAACAGAGATATCGTAGATATTCAATAATATAACATGAATGTATTATAGATGCAACCATAAACACAAATATATAGTAATACACGATTTCTATTAATGAAAGAAATGTATAGAGACTGTAAAAATACAGAGTGAAAGACTCGCTAGAATGGTGGCAACTTATCTCTAAGAAGAGATGTGACGACGACTTGCATTCGCAAGAATATCATTACAATGAGGCTCTGAAGGCCTTTTTACAATAATAAGGAATGCCAAAAACCCTAGACATCCAAAAACCTAACCCTAGGAGATGAAGCGCCAAAAGTCATGTGGGCCCCGTTTGGGTAAGTGAGTACATCAACTTCCCGGGGTCGTAACTTTTGCATACGATCTCCGTTTTAGGAATGTGATATCTTGCTGGAAAGGTATCATCGAGGAGATTCATTTTGGGGGATAAATAATTTGGACCCTCAAAATGGCCCCAGAAGTTAAAACCTTCTAAAAATAGTAAATTGCCAAAATTACCAGAAAAATGTTTTGAGCCATTTGGAAAAGGTGGGTGGCCACCGATATCCACCTGGATCAATTTTTGTATAATATCTCATTAATAAAAATTGTGCATTATTGTGTCTTTGTGTTTATTTCAATATCTGATCTGGATTATTTCAATATCTAAAGACGACATAAATAAAATAACATTACTAATATAATATGCCCCAATTAAGGGGTAATGAGCCAATATTAGGGCTTAACAGTTTTGGATTTTATTTATGTTAAAAAAGCCTCTAGCGCCTCATTGTAATCATCATCATATTATTGCAAATGAGCATAGCCATCACATCTCTTCTTGGAGATAATCTTCCACCATTCTAGTGAGTCATTCATTCTGTAATTTGCAGTTTTTGTACAATATCTCATTAATAAAAATTGTGCATTATTGTGTCTCTGTGTTTATTTCAATATCTCTGTATATTTCATTGTTATATCTCCATCTTCATTTGGTCCTAAAAATAATCTGGATCAATGGTATCAGAGTAGGATACTCCTTTTTGTTTCTTAGTGCATGTCTGCGATGTGGTCAGCGTATGGAGAGTTGGGTCTCGAGGTAATTTCTCTTGAGGAAACCCACTCTCATCATCCCAAGCATCCTCCCATGGAGAAAGAAAAGAGAGACACAAGAGAAAAATATCCCATTAAGTTGTTTCCCACAGAATCCCTCGCACAACAAAGGAACAAGATGTTGGAGAATGCTTTCTAAATCCTTCAACAATTGCCAATTATAACAAGCATGTCTTCATCAAGAATTCTCTTTGGAGACACTACTCAATTCATGGTACAAGTTAATTTTGATATTCTTGTCTTTTAAGGTCATATCAATGCAGATGCTTTGGAAAAATGGTTAAATTTTCTAGAAGGTTATTTCTTTGTTCACAATTGTTTTGAAAGAGAAAATATCACCTTTGTGCTCTTTAAGGCTCTCCCCATGTCAAACATTGGTGGGAAAAATACTGAGAGCAAAATTCCACAGAGGAGTTTGGAATATTTTGGGTTGAGCCTACTTGGGATTTTTTTATGGATGTGGTCAAGGATCAATATTACCCTATGGGAAACTATGATGACCAGTACATGAGATGGACCACATTGCATGAAAAGTGGGACCAAATAGTGCCAGAGTTCAAAAATATCTTCCATACCTTGCGCACCAAGATGAGTATCAAAGAATATAAGAGGCATATGGTTCTGAAATACCGTGAGGCTCTACATAGGTACATCCAAACTGAAATGGATTTTCTATACATCTCATCACTGGGAGTTGCTTATAGATATGTTGTCAAAATCAAGAAAAAATTTAAGCAGCAGAACAAGCGGAAATTTGGGTCTCCAAATCCACATCAACCAAAGTATGGTAAAGGAAACCCTAACTCATAGAATAATCAACCTCCAGACAACCATTCCAAGCCACATGAAAAGAAGGGTAACGAGAAGACGAAGAAGGACACTGGGAAGATGTGTAGATGAAATAGTCATTGGTCTCCAAGCTCAAAGAATTAGAGTCGATCCCCAACTTAGACTCATATTCAGAAAATAATAAATGGAGATAGATAATTGATGCAGAAACTTCTTCTACTGTCATGACCGCAACAATCCAACTAGATGAACTAGAGGACCTTGAGGAGGGGGAGAGCCTTTTCCATTCACAGATGTTGTTGAAGGGGACCCCACTACATTTTATTGTTGATAGGGAAATATAGAAGAATCTCATCTCAATAGAGGTCGTCAAGCAGTTGGATTTTCTGACAACACCACACCCACAACCATACAACATCATATGGCTCCGCTAGGGATGAGATATTCGTGTCAGCCAATAATGCCACATGTCATACGATATCAATACCTTCAAGGATGAGGTACTGTGTGATGTTTCTCAAATGGAAGTTTGAGATGCTTTATTAGGCTAGCCATATATGTGTATGCGTCATGTTGTTTATAAGTCTTGACCCTGTAGCACCATTATTTCTTTCGGGGGTCATCCCTATAGGATACAAGAGGTAGTTCCGGCTATTGTATCGAAAAAACAATGCCAGAAATTAATCTCCCATACCACAAAGTTTAGTCTCTTCACAACCTATTTAGAATAGAAGGATACTGCAACCACTGTAGCCTTGTTCCAAGACCCTTCTATCCAACAGAAGAAGATCAACAAGATTGTAGAATATCATCGAGATATTCTTACAACACCTACGGGGGTGCCTCTACACTGCTGAACCAAATCAAGTTATGATAAATCCCTTCATATTCTTCATGATGCATATTCAACGATAGATTCTTCCCACACTCAGGAAGACCATGCATCTATATTGGTTAAACATATCCAAGCCCTCCAACAACAAGTTCATAATAGCCTTCAACAAGCTAAGCATGGCAACTTCTTCAGCAAGGCAAGCAACTCACCAAGGTTCAAATTCAACAAAATATTCCTCGGGGACTTGAAGAAATGGATACCATTTCTTCCTAAGGGGGGAGGATTGATCTAGAAGGAAATCGGTGGTCACCCACCTATTCCACCAGCTCAAAACAAGGATTTCAACCTTGGCAATTGTTCTACAACTTTTCAGGTACTAAACTTGATTTTTTTTTTTGGGAACACCATAGTCACACTATAGACTTTAGCTAGATTGAAATGAAAAAATGTGTATTCCTCACATATACCTTTCAAACGAGCTATCATGCACCCCAAATGGAGATTGTATGCAAAAGTTATGCCATTGGGAAGTTGACATACCACCTACCCCCATTGGGGCCCACAAACCTTATGACATTTCATCTTATGATGTTAGGGTTTTTAATTTTATTTATGTTAAAAATGACACTACAGCCTCATTTTAATCATCATCATATTCTTGGGAATGAGCATATCCATCACATATCTTCTTAGAGATAAGTTTCCACCATTCTAGCGAGTCATTCACTCTGTAATTGTATAGTTTCTATACAATCTCTCATTAATAAAAAATGTGCATTATTGTATCTTTGCTTTTATTGAAATATCTCTATATATTTCGTTGTTATATTTCCATCTTCATTTCGTTCTGAAAAGAATGCAGATTAGGGAAAGTCCTAACCTCAAGAGGAGAGCCTAGAAGAAACTACTAGGAAATCCATCCATTGTGACCTCAGTGGCATTGCTTCTCACTTTAGACTAAGGATATGGGGTTCCTAGCCTAGGGGGGTGTCCCTAAAGTCAACCTAGCCAATTAATTATAGTGTGGGAGAAAAATGTTAGCTTATATTGATGAGTTAACCAAACAAGTCAATTTGAAATTTTATGTGATTAAGTGTTGTGAAGCATGAAAATTCATTTAAGGTAATCAAGAGTGGATTCCTAACATGTGAATTTATTGGAGAAATATTTCAACCTTACAACACACAATAAAATAAAATTTACACCAAGGAGAATGATATGCCCATGTAGCATTTAGACCATTAATATCATTCCATGAAACATGTATATGTAAAAGTCCTTAATGTGTGTTTAGATGATGAGTGTAAATTGAACCATTAAGTGTACTTGTTATTGAGTGTTATATGCCACACCATTACTCCAATAATGAATGAGAAAGGTAGACCTAGAAATCAAACCATGTAACCTTGAAAAAAAGAATGTTTTAAATAGAGTATCCAAGAGCAGTAAATAAATTCTAGAATGCAGAATTGAACTTGTAAAGTGTCCATAAATATTAAACAGTGCTCAGACACAACAATGGAATCAATGAATCATGAACATAATATGTGTTGCAACTTTACATTTTGTCCTTAGATAAAATAACCAACAATATTGTCAACAGTGTAAGCCATGAAAGATTAACACATTCCAAGGATCAATCATACAAATGATATACCAACATGAATAGAGTGCTTGAGTGATTAATATGTGGGTTAATTCCTTACTTTAGACCATTGATATGAAAGTTGTTATATGAGTGCTCAAGATGAATCCACCGAGTAGTACAAGAATCAATCCCTTAAGAGTTATGTAATGTTACAAGTGGGTGCGTTCCTTAGGGTTGTTATCACTTGTATGAAATTACTCCAAATTAACACTAATACAAAACCATTTATCACAACATTACATTATCCATGTGTGGTTAAGAAGCAAATTATTGATTTTCCTTAATGAAATCACTTGTGAGTCAAGCCATGAACATCATCCAAATCACCATGGTATCCATTTCTAGCAAGTAAAATATATTGTGTGTTATGAAAGAAAGATAAAAATTGAAACAGTAAAGCCACAACCTAATATTAGAAGTACCAATTGTCTTTAGGACAACAACAAAAGTCAATTTCCAGATTTGGTTTTGAACCCTTAAATTGAAGAAATAAACCAACCAAGAATGTATTTAGAGAAAGCGCAGAAATTATTGAATCGTTTAGGTTAGTGATGCATCAATTTATCTCTTTAGGCATGTTTAACCATAGATCTATCTCAAATTTGAGTTATGTGCATTAGATCTATTCTAATTCCATGACTTAGTGATAAATTCCAGTGAATGAGAAATTACAAAATAGATCTAAAACCACAAAATCATTAGCTTTTGGGGAATCGTTTTAGTATATTTAGTGTGTTATCATTAGATCCATCAAAATATAGAAAATCAAACAATTACATCTAATAGATAATTGCCAAATGTGTGAAATATTAGAGCATGAAAATGGAACAATTTGCATTAGAAATCATCAAGTCTAAACTAGATCTCAAATGTTAGCCTGTAAAATTGAAGAAATTGCAACTTTGATCAACTAATTTAACATGATCAAACCCTAAATTGATTTTAAAACAAGGTAAAGGGAAATTAAAAATTTAAAAGAGGACGAGAAAGAGAATAAAAGAGACCAATGTATGACTTCCACTTGTTGTGGAGTCACACATGGCCTTTATTGAAGCTTGATCCTTGTATCAGGACTTGGGATTCTAGGAAACCATAAAATTTATCTAGTAAATTCCCCCAAGTAACATTTGGATTCTCCAAGATTTGAGTGGAAAAAAGAGTGTTATACCAACCCTTCCAAGTAGAAAGAAATAAGTCCTATTATATCCTAATGTAAGAGACATAGACCAAATTAAGATTTTCTAAACCCAATACCTTAGATATAGAAATAAATGACTAAGGACTATGAGGAAATGACTTTGGCTAAGAATATCCTCCATCTATAACAAATTTCTCTTTTTTTGGCTCATTGCTAGCTCCTTCATCCACCATTACCCGTTACATACAAACACTCTTGCTAACTTTTTATAAGTAAACCTTACAAAAAAAAATATAGAAAAATAATACAAGTGTGAGTGAAACAAATGCTTTCTCTTATTCTCCAATTAAGTTACGATGCATAAGAGGAATTTCTTATATAGATGAGGCACCCCACAAAACCATGGGTGAAAACCATGTGCAACTACAAGACCATAAGCTAATACATGGTGCTCCAACAAAACCATGGGAAAATACAAGAGACACCCTCAATACCATGGTTTAAAACCATCCGGAGAAAATTAAATAATATATCATGAAAAAAACACCTCAACCAACTCCAACATGTAAGTGGATTAGTTAAAGAGAAGAGGTGTTATCCATAATGTGCTCTAAAAACCCACATATGTGGAATCAAGTGGAACATCAAGCGGTCAAAATGAAGTGGTACTTTTACCAAGACATATTTAAAATGTCATAGGTATGCCAATTTTTTCCCAATTTTCTATTATGACCACATTTTGGAAATCCCATGGTCATTCCTCATCGAATGAAATTTATTTGGTAGAATTTTGGGCACTATGTCAAAATATAATTTCCCCTAAAGTTGGCCTCCTTTAAAACATGTGCTCTAACCACCTCAACATCCTCCAAAAATGGTCCAATAAAGAAAGTGTGCACTCTAGGAATGGTCCATGTGGCACATGACGATGATGTGGATTCCTTGTCATCGTCCAATAAATTCTCACGAACCCTAATACAATGACATGTATTCCAATGTGATGTCACATATCCCAATAAAAATGGCACATATCCCAATTTAGATAGATATGACTATATTATGGTACACAAATTCCAAGGTAGTATCGTGGATCCTAATGCAATGCCACAAGTCTTGTAATGTGACTGCCTGCTGAAACAAAAACTAAAATGCCCCATACATGTAAAAACAACCAAGGGGTAACAAGCCCATAAAGTTTTAGCAAAACAACATGCCGATTTACTCATGAAACTAACAACATAATAAAAACCATGAATGCATGCATACCCAACAAATATAACAACATTGAAATTAACATTTACATGCAGAATAATTATGGTAACACAACATAAACGTATCTGTTCATAAAAATAACCAATTGGATGTGTATGAAGGACGTTCCTCCCAACCATAGGATTTCTTTTCATTTTCTCTCAACAACAAGCCACCCCCGAGCTGAGGCTATGAGTCCACAACGAGATTTGACCCTCTTGGAAATCCACTATACACATTCAACATCCAAAAAACCCAAGTTCTACTCTCACAACAATTTCAATCCACCATCTCTTTCTTGCAACACGCACAACATAAGGAATGTACCTCCTTCTTTGCTCATATCCCCTCAGGCTATACCATTCGTTTATCAATGCTTCCAGTGCACTTGTTTACCCAGGAATCTCATAGTCGAGAACTCCAGGAACTCTCAATTGCTCCAAGAGTGCTCACAACATCCTTCACAAGTCTCTTGAGCCATTTCCTCAACAAGAAAAAAAACTACAAGCTTACATCCCATTTTTACAGGCACACAGACCATATTTCGAGCATAAACACAACCCATTAATGGCTTCCTTCAAGAACATCATGGCTTATTCTCTTCCTAGCAGTCAACTATTCTCTTTCTACCCAAAATCTATAAAAAAGTACCTCTTTTCCCATATGAATTTCCCCTTTTCCCCAAGAAAAACCATGCAAGCTAACTCTCACACTCCCCAATGTTGATTGTAATTCAACCCCATGCTCCAATAACTATGGGATGTGACTTCTCACACCCACCATCTTACACGAATTCAATGATTGAGTGTCTAGAAAGTCAAAGGGAGGATTTCATGGTAATAACAAATTAAAATAAGTTAATAACATGGGTTCACCCTGGATCCCTCTTTAGCCCCTTGTCTTGTGGAATCATAACCCCCCATCGCTTCTGTCTCTCTTGTATTGAAGCCATCGATTATTACTGTTATTAATAATTTCAATGTACATAATACATTGTTCGACCTTCAACCATATTAATCAATACATGATCTTTACCCAAAACATATTGTCTCATCATCTTAAATGATAATTACACAATTACATTATATCTTGTGGGAATTAAAACTGGGATGTTAGATCCCATCCCCCTTATCTTTTTCATTGACCTCATTGCACAAACCCTACGGTGTACATACATTGACAATGCCAAGCTCTCCAACATTTAATGAACATATAGGCTCTCTGACCTAATATCACAAAACATTCTGGCCCAAAACATATACATAATTTTTTCACAATTCATCATTAATGAAACAATTCCAACCAACAATATCTCTTCCCCACACCCTATACAACCCAAGGAATGTACCCCCTTCAATGGACTAGAGTTCTTCAGGATGTACCATTCTTTTATAAGGAATTCCAATGCAAGTTGGTCAGGGAGTTTCAGAGATGCGGCCCCAAGAATACCAATAGCCTTTATATAGGAAAACAAAATTTCCCAAGCATGAGTTTTTTTCTCATTATGTTTGGCTCTTGTAGCTGTAGGTATCATTCTTCCTTATGGGATTACACCATTTCCATATATAATACCACTCTACCTAAAAAATTCTTAACTTTCATTCAACCAAAAAATTGTCAGTATTGATGCACATTATCCTCTCATTGCAACATTTGAAATCAACCCATGAAGTGACTTCATAATTATATTACTCTAAAAAAACTTTCAATCACTTCCAACTATTATTCATATTAAATGAAATAAAACTATCATTCCTTGGACATGCATTATCTACCATACCAATATTTTCATAATGTAATCAAACATTATCAACAAACCAATGTGTCAATATCCATGGCCACATCTATACAATGTATCCTTTCATTGACTTTGGAATACCACATATCTATGTCATGTATTCCACCATGGTGAGTTGGAAGGTATAGAAAATGCTTCGGTTCATCATCCAAATTGTTCCCTATTTACCAGTCTGATCATTTGGATACCTTCCTCTTCAACCCATACACAACCATAGGAATATAATTCCTTTAGTTCTCTCTCGTGTCGGAAAAGAGGTTGCAGTACAAACATCAGTTATAAAGGGGTAGACCATTAAACACTTGCATGGAGATATATCCTTTCCATTTCCAACCTCAACATGGCCTCACACATGGCCATCTCTAATGGCATTCATTTCTACAACAAGAATACATCTTCAAACTTGACTTGGTTATGATCTAATAACCCAACATAACTCACATACTATTAAATTTCTCATAAAATAATTATCAAACAACATTTTATACTCAAGGCCCTTTGACTTTACATCAATTTCAAATATTGAAAAATTTAGCTAAGAGAATTCTTACCTCAATTCCCTTCAACATTTATGCATCACAAGCAACCTGAAATGCATATCTGCATGGTTGTTATCAATTACTTGATTCTACCTATTCAACTGGTATCTTGTAGAATCTCGTAGACTCCCTTTACCAACCTTTGATCAACATTTTACCATCCTCAATTGTATTCATGGGGATGACTATCATAAGCAGTGGCATCGTCATCACTTTCATCCATGCTACATAGTTTTCCTGGATATGTAATTCATCATTAATCATATTCAAATATTATGACATCATTATTTCACATATAACAATAGACTACTCTCAGTCTAAAAACATGCCACAAGCATGTTCAAACATGTCTACATGCACAAATGCACATCAATATGCATTAAGCATTCAATCTCATCATGGCCACCAGGGATAATTTTAAGTATGGAAATTTATCTTAGAATGTAGAAACCTTGGTGAATCTTACTAGTCCTTAATATGCAAAGAACAAAATGTTTGGTGATATTTTTGTAAAATTATTCAAAATTCTAAATTTTTTATATAGTTTCTAAAAAATTTAGGTTATTTTTAAGGTAAATTAATTTTGTTCTATAGAACCTGGGTGCATCACTTATAGAAAAAATGAAAATTGGCAAATCCTTTTTCGGAAAAGAATGGAAAATTATCCCATGGGAAATATATAGCCCCTAAATGTTTTCCTTATTCCCACTTCATGCCCATGCATTCTATATTTATTGTATATATCATGCCTCACTTCTACCATGCACTCCAATGCATATTTATTTCATCTTTATTTATTTATTTTTTGTGTTGTAGATGGTTGTCCTTGAATTCCTATGGACAATGGCTTCCCTGTGCACTATCCTTTTCCTCATCTATGCACCATTGTTTCCCTGATATGAACCTTTTCTATCCAATTTCCACTTGGCCATTTTTCATTTCAAACCAATATGCCTTATTGCCCACTACCTCCACTTGGGCACTCATGTTCCAATCTTACATTGTTGGAACCTTCTAGCACCTTGGGATGATGTACTCTGCATCATACCATCATATTGATACTAGATTATTTTCAAACCAGCCTAATCATTAATAACATGACATCCCTTGCCATTATATCTAGATTCCCATTGGCTTTCACAAATTTTAAACACTTTTCTTTACTCCATTTCAAGTAATTTCCTGTGAAGCCCTGTACTATTCACTCATGATCAATCTTCTCCCATTGGAATGATACATTTTTCTATTGGAACCTTTAATGAATAACCTTTATTATTTTTCCCCTTGAATCCTTTGTACCTTCACTTGATAATCATAAGTGGAATTCTTACTACAAATCCTTTCAGACAAAAGTGGCTTGTTCCTGAATATGAATTAATTTTCAGGAATTCCTATGCCTTCCCTAAAATATGACTCACTAGTCCCATGACTCACTCATCATCCATAAGTTCCTTTCTTTAATTTGGTGTCAATCTCTTCATCCATCAATACATTTCTACCTTCATGGCTATGAAGCCTTACCTTGCCTTTCTATGCCCATTAGTGACATTCTTCACATATAAGATTCATGTTTTTTTATGAATATATACATTCATTATCCTTTTGCAACCGATTCAAACTCTATATCAGTTGAATACTAATTTGTATCTACTCTCCTTGATCCCTTTATCCACTTTCCATTACCTACTTTGTAGCTTTGCACCTCCCTCTGTAGCTCTTTATTGATTTCAGCCAACTCCACAAGCTTTCCCTTGATTCCATGTCCATTGGACCTTGGAACTAAAATTTTAAATAGACCTACACAATATCCATTTAATTTATTTTATTCGATTATTATAAAATATCTAGATACAACATTATTTGCTTGAATGTTTCTTTTCTTACTAACAATTCCCTCTTATTAAGCTCAACCCATTTTTCCATTACTAGGACATTGCATTTCCAAATGTGTTTCTATACCTCAACATAGGAACTATAATGATTATCAACACTCTTTTTTATTGAAACAATACTCACTTTTGACATGCACCTCCAACATATGGAAATGTTTTTCCAAAATTTATATTATTTGGAGAATTCCACTTTAAATAGTTGCATTCATGGAATCCAACTCCACTTTTCTTGAAACTTTATGAGGAAACCATATCATTCCTCGGCGAACTAAAAACTTCGGTCATATTTTCCTCTATATTACCTTTCCAATGGTTGTACTCATGCTTGGATTTTATTTTTGAGCTAAAAGTTATGGATTCCAAAAATCAACAATTTCACCCTTTTTTGCACATGTTTCAATGGTTCAAATAATTCTCAAAGGCCAACTTCCACCACTTGTAGAAGAAAATATGTTAGGAACCATAAGTTTTTTGGTATGAGACATTGAAAATATTGATGATAATGAGTTCACAACAACTCTCATATTTCTGATCGAATGCTCTAGTCAAAATTTGCAACAATATGGAAATGACAACTTTGTCCTTTTTCACTTTTTCAAACTTAGAAATATTGGAGTTTCACCCCATTTGAGCATATCCACACCATCTCCTTTTAAATTTACCAACAGTCCAAAAGAGTATCTCCATAGCTACATTTTGAGCTATCTATCAAAAATTCACTTTTAAATGGGCTCGAGGTTGATAGTTATGGTCTGCAGAAGTTTAAATTGTTTTCTCCTTTTTATCCCTTTGTGCTACATGTGTCTTTTCTTCCATCTTGAATAATTTCAAGTACCCAAGTTCTAATTCTAGTTCCATGGTTGTCTTCTATGGTCCATGATATTTCCAAAGACTACTCATGTGTACCAAACCAACTTCTGAGAAAAGAGATATTCCCTATGGAAGTAAACTAGTACCTAAATTATACCATGTATTGTTTCAACTCTAACTTCCTCATATGAGATCTTTTTCATGCTTAGAATAGCTCGTTGGAAATATATCATTGAGTTATTTCATTTAAGAACAAACATTATGTGTACCGATTATACACATATTTATCTATCGATAATACACATATTTATCGAGATTTCAAACCCCTGAAAATGTTGTTTAGGCCCTCAAAATTCCTCCAGAAGTTGATGACCTTCAAAATATGGAAATTTTCTTAAAAAATGACTGATTTACTACTGTAAAAATTTGTAAATATGAGCCTTTAATATCAAAATTAGGAGTAATATTATCCATCAATCCGCTAAACTTTGTCAAGTTTGCAGACGAACCTCAACCGTTGATCGCCAACTTGAAAGAAATATGGACTATCCATTACCCACCATCCAAGCTCCATTGACGATCAATTATTCCATTTAGTGAATAAACCACCTTGCCAATTTTTTTGACCCTATCATCAATAATAAGTGATTTCCCTTGACAACCAACTTGTAAGAATTCACTGAAACTATCAACTCAACCATCGACGATTGGCGATTTCCTTTGGACAAATGAAATACTTCACCGATTTTTCCAACTTGACCATCGACGAAAAATGTTTGCCCTAGATGACATGTCATGACATGTGGATGTTGACATGGCATGATACATGGACACTTATGTGGCATGAAAAGTGGATTTTGATGTGGCATGACATGTGGATGTTAATGTGGCATGACACATGGGTGATGATATGGAATAACACATCATCCTCCTCTTTCCCTTCATTGATGATCGACAATTTTTTTATTTTTTTTTAACTGTAACGGTTATGATTTTTATTTATTTGAAAAATATAGGAGGGGTCTTTGCCTAGGCAGCCCCATTTACATAGAAATTAGCCAGCGTATTCAGCTTCAGTGTTACAATATTTTCAAGGAATTTGATAGCTGTTATCGTCATTGATAAGAATCTACCCTTTTGTGAGGGTGCATCCTTTGTTTGCCATCTGGTCCGCTTCTCCATTCAGATTTCTAAGAATATGGTAGAACTTGTAGGAGGTGAATTCATGAAGGAGTCTTTTCAATCTGCCCAGAATTTTATTGAGGCTAGCATTGTTGAAGAGGTCCTTCGTATTTAACTTTTTTATAAGAAGCTCTAAATCTCCAAAGACTTGTAGGTATTTATCTCCCTTTTCTCTTGCTATTAGGCAAGCTCTGAGAAGGCCAAGAATATTTGCCTGGTTTTTGGTGTTCTGGCCTAGACCCCAGCAGAAGAAGTCTCTTAAGATCCCATCCGAAGAGTAAATGACCCCTCCAACGCCAGTGTTCTCGGGATTTCCTTTGGAGGCCCCGTAAAAAAAAATTGTGGTGAGTTTTTTGGATTTCCACCAGTTTGTGAAGCTGTCCTCGGATTATCTTATTCTCCACTCCAGATTTATTGTTTGAGGAGTGAGGAATAGCTTGCGAGGAGAGGTATCCAATGGTCTAAGCCATCTCCTTTCTTCAGGACATAGCAGAGGATCTTCGTTGAAGTACCGATGTTGGGCTGTTTCCAAGAGGAGTGCTTTAGCTTTGACTGCAACCTGAAGAGGGGAGCGAGTATGACCATTAAAGATTTGGTCGTTACGAGCCAACCATAGCTGCCAGCAAACGAATTCGGGGACTGCTGTCCAAATTTTTCGCCAGAAGGATTTGGTGGGAATACCTTGAGGATAGATATTGTTCCAAGAGGCGAACAATGCAACAACTGTGCTCTGAGGGAAGGCTGGAATTTGCAGGTCCAGAAGAGAGAGTCTCCATACTTCCTTGGCGAAATTGCACTCCARGAAWAAGTGTTGGGYTGWTTCAGAGTTGCTTCTGCATAGCTCGCACCTATGAGGCCCTGCAATTTTCCTTTTCTCTAGATTGTCTCCTGTAAGAAGTTTATTTTGCACCAGCGTCCAGAAAAAGAAATTCACTTTGGGGAGAGCTAGATTGTCCCAAACTAACTTCCAGAAGGCAGGAGGATGACTGTTGTCCTTTGTATTCTGAAGAGATTTGTATCCAGCAGCTGTGGTGTAAGTGCCCGATAGACCCCAGGCCCAGCTGTCCCTCATATGGAAGTTTTCAGGAGTGGAGCCTTCCAGCAATTCAACAAGGAGATTTTTTTGTGGTGTTAGCCAATCTGGAATACCGTTAAGGTCCCAACCGGCCCAATCTCCCCGGCAGTCCCACATCGAGATATCATAAAGTCTTATTTTACCTGTACGAGTTAGCCATTCTCTGATGTCAGCTATGTCTTGATTCGCCTCCAATGGGTCTCTCCCCATTATTCTGTCTTGCCAAATGTAAGTGCGCTTACCATTACCCGGCACTCTGTACAGAGAATTGTTGAAAAACGTGCTACTTTTGCAACATAGTTTCCAAACTTGCGTGCTGTTGACTGTGGGATCGATTTGCAGATTTCGATAGGACGAATTTTGGGCATATTTGGACAGAAGAGTATTGTTGTTCGGGTGTTTGGTCTCGTGAGCCATTTGCCATAGTAATTTTCCTCCCATCGCTAGGTTAACAAGGGAGGGATCTCGGATTTGAAGGCCCCCCTCTGCTATCGGTCGCCGGACCAACTCCCAGTTTGCTAAATGCATTTTATTTTCGTTTCCTTTTCCACCTTGCCAAAGAAAATCCCTTAATATATTTGCAATCTGATCCATAACATTTCTGGGAGCCAATAAGAATGTCGATTGATAAATTGGGAGCGCGGCCAACTGTGACTTAATTAAAATGACTTTTCCTGCGTTGGTTAACCAGTAGCCGCCCAAAGCTGCAATCTTTGTTTTGATTTTGAAAATGATGTCCGACCAAAGCGACCTTCTGTTAGCTCCATTTGTTATAGGGAGGCTGAGATATTTTATCAGATCCTAGCTGACATGTCCTCTGAATCCCAGGATGTTCATGATATTATTGAGATCTTGTTGTCTTGTGTTCCAACTGTAGATTTCGCTCTTTCTCTCATTGATAAGGGCTCCAGTGACTCTGCAATAGCTCTTTAGGACAGAATCAAAGAATTTAGCTATTCTGGTGGATGCACCTCCAAGGAACAATGAGTCATCTGCAAAGAGTGAGTGATTCAGAGGAACGACTTCTGTGGAGGATTTTAGACCAGGAAGAGAGCCATCTGTTCTTTCAACAGAGGGTTTTCTGCTGAGAGTGTCTGCCATTAAGATGTACAGGAAGGGAGAGAGGGGGAAACCCTGCCTGATGCCTCTCCGGGCTTGAAAAAAATTAGAGGGTCGACCATTGACAAGGGGGGAAATCCAAGGGTTATCGATGCGGGCATTTATAAGCTGAACAAAATGAGGCGAGAAGCCGAAGGAAAGGAGGAACTTGATGAGGAAAGATCGATTGACTCTATCAAACGCGTTTGCCATATCTAATTTAATCAACATAACTTTCTCTTTTTTCTTTTTGCTGGAGTGGAGTGTCTCCTGGACTTGAATGACATTGTCGAGTATGTTTCTTCCTTCCATGAAGCCTCCTTGGGGGCTGGAGATCAGCCTCTTGAGCATAGGCTTGATCCTTCTTGCTAACAATTTGGCCAGAATTTTATAGGATGCGTTGCAAAGAGAAATGGGTCTGAATCTAGCAAATGTTTCTAGATTGGATTCCTTGGGAATTAGTGCGAGATAAGTGGAGTTGGTTCCTCCACCGATCTTATCTTTTCTCATAAACCCCTTTATCATTTTTTGAAGGTCTCTTTTAATAATATTCCAGCAGACTTTATAGAAATGTATCGTGAATCCGTTTGGGCCCGGAGCCTTATCTGAGCCCATGGACCAGATGAATTTGATGATTTTCTCCTCTGTTACCTCACTGGTGAGGGAAGCGTTGTCTTCAGGTCTGACTAGATGAGGAATATTGGCGAGGAATTCTGCAATTTCTCCTTCGGTGGCCTGGGTTCCCTCACTAAACAGGTTTCTGAAGTGGCTATCCGCTGCAGCTTTGATTTGGGTGAAACCTTTGCTGACCTGACCCTCTGTTGTCTTTATTTATGAGATGTGGTTCCTTAACATCCGAGCTCTATATTGTCTTTGGAAGAAGGAGGTGTTTTGATCCCCTGCCTTTAACCACAAACTCTTGGACTTGATTCTCCAGTATTCTTCTTCTTTCTGAAGGGATTGGTATGTTGAGGATTGGGCTTTTATTTCTTGTTCCAAAAGTTCCACTGTAATCTCTTTGCTTTCCATTTCTGTTTGCAAGGTCTCCAGATTGTATACTACTTCTTTCCTAGTGTTGATTGGAGTAGGGACTGGGTTCTTTATCCACTCCTTCAGAGCTTGTTTTGTGGCCTTTAGTTTTTGTTCCCACACGAAGCTTGAGGATCCTGAGAATGATTTGGCCCATGCTTCTTTTACAGTTTTGTAAAAGCCTTCTCTCTCTATCCATAAGGGGCTGAAACGGAAAGGTAGGGGCCCGAGATCTTCTTCTTCCTAAGGATCAGATGGATTGGCTTGTGGTCAGAAGTCAGCTTGGGTAAAATTTTTGTTTTGATTATCTTTTTGTCCATAATGAGGGAGCCTTGAACCAAAAATCGATCCAGCCAAGCAGAAATATGCTCTGTCCCAGTTCTATTATTGGACCAAGTGTAGAGGCCGCGGATGGGACTGAAGTCTAAAAGATCCCACTGTTGCTGAAGTTCTTCCAAAAAGGTCAGCATCGGGTCTCTACTGATGGAGCCGCCTCTTTTCTCTTTTGATTTCAGAACTATATTCAGATCACCTGCTAGGATAATGTTGCTTGGGTTGTGCTGATCTAAAAATCCTAAGAGAGAGGTCCATCATTCTCATTTTTCGGAGTAAGTGACAGTAACATAAAGATTAAATAAGGAGATAGTCAGCTTACTTGCATAATGTGTCAACTCCGTGAAGATCCATTGTTGGGTTTCATGAGATTTGTTAAGCAAAAATGCATCTTCTGTCCATAGAGTTGCCAGCCCTCCGGAAGAGCCCCTTGAACTTACTGCTTTGCCAACACTCTTCTTCCACTTTGATTTGCTGATGTCTAGTAGCATTCGGTCTTCTATCTTAGTCTCTTGGAGCATGAGGATATCTGTAGGTTCTATTTTCTGGAGGTCCATGACTGCTTCAGCTTTGGATGCGTTCCCTAGTCCTCTGCAATTCCAAGAGGTGAGCTTCATGATTTACTTAAGAGGAGGGGGAAGGGCCTCCCTTTGTAGGCCTTTATCTGGTGTTTCTGTCGATGGACATTTCTATGGTGGATTGACTTCCTTGTACTTTGAGTCTCTCTGCTTCCTCTTCCCTTAATTCTTTGCAGGATTTCCTGCCTGCTCTTTTGGAGGGGCGCTCAAAGGTTTCATCCTCTGAAGAACCAGTGCTTTCCACTTGTTTTTTCCTTGTTATTTCAGCATAAGAGGGATTGGGAGGGCTGCCTTGTGAGGCCTCTACCTGTATAGTTGCTCCCCCTTCTTTATTGAATGGAGGAGCTTCTGTTTGCACCTGATTTTCCTTAGTCGCTCCTGCAGGGTTGTTCTGAGTGTTTTCTAATTCCTTCGATGTTGCGTCCTTTTCTTGATTGTTCTTGGAGCTGCCTGGAGCTCCTGCGGTATGCCTTTTGCCATTTCCCTTTTTTTGGTGGGAATTATTTTGTACTATTGTCCATTGATCCTCGTTTGTATTGTCTGCTTGTTCCTTTTCTTTTTTCTTGCAGTGCTTGACGAAGTGACCATGACCATGGCAGTGTTTGCATTTGAAAGGGAGCTGCTCGTAATCCAGTTCCTGGATGTGAGTCCACCCAGCAACGGTGAGCTTGATTGCTTCAGGAAAACCCTCTTCTAGGTCGACTTCGATGCAGATTCGAGCGCATGAGAACTGATCTTTCCTTGCTGCTTGATCTATGTATTTCCCGAGCGCGTTGCCAATGATCTGGAAGGTTTTTTGGTTCCAGCAGTGCAGAGGCAGATGAGGGAGGTGCACCCACACCGGAACAGCAGAAGGGACATCCTGAGTGGGATCAAAGTCGGGAGACCATTTGTTTATGTACAATCCTTATGGTCCCATGAAATAAGGGCCGTTTCTGAAAATTAGACTTCTGTCATCCGGGTTTTCGAAGACGAATATGAAGAACCCCTTTCCCACAAAATAACTCTTGACCCCCTCTTTAATCAAGGGTGACCAGTTTCTTTGTGTCCAATCCTCTACCGACTTTGGGGACGGCCAGAGGCCCGTGAACTGCCCTATTAACCCTCTCTCAGCGAGATTCAGAGCAACTTTGCATGTCTCTTCTTCAGGAAGAGCTACCGTGGGGATCGAATCTAATTTCTTGACGAACTTCTGCTGACTAGCCGTGAGAGGGCGCTTTGTGGTTGCGGCAATCAAAGCTTTGAATGCGGTGATCTCCGGAGGCGGGTTGAGAGGAGGGGCAAAGCCCCCACTGGAATCCATTGGAGAGTCTCTGCTAGAGCTCTACATCCACGGGGTTGCGCATACTAGCTCCCAAGAGTCCAAGATCACCGATCTGTCAAGCTTCGTCTGGGCAATCTTCTGAAAAGTAAATAAAAATTGACAGAGTCAATTTTCAGAACTCAGGGGCGCATTTGTTTAGTCTTCATTTGTCGGCGCTTCTATGAAGGATACACGGGAGCACTGAAGCACAAGAATGAACCGAGCGTAAGGCCACTACAGGCCTGACGCTCCCTTTGGGCAGTAAAGAGAGCGCTAGCTCACTCTCGACGCTCCCCTTGAAAACCTGCGAAATTAAAAAAACACAACGCTCCTCTCGTCCTGTAGTCCAGCGCCGACGCTCCTTTTCACTGGAAGCCGAGCGCCACACCCTCCACTGGAATCTTCCCCTTCAACAATTGCACAAAGGACGAGACAGGCTGTGAAAAAATGGTTCGACCCTGGTGGCTGACGGCCCTGGTTCCACACGCTGCGTCTGTAGGGTTTCTTCAACGAAATCCTAATTCAATCTAAGTTTTCATCACCTAACACTCCAAAACCATCGACAATTATTTTTGACAAACAAATCACTTTGCCAATTTTGTCGATCCAACCATCAACTATCGACGATTTCTATTGGTTGAACAAAACACTTTGTCAATTTTTTCGACTTGACCATCAGTGATCGACGATTTGTTTTGGAAAACTAAATCCAGTCATGAATTTTTTCGAACTCTGAAACTTATAAACTTTTGACAAAAATCTAGGATGAATATGGGTTGTCGATCTCCAATTCAAAATTATCTTGTAACATCCCCACTATATTTCTGATTTTAATTAACACTTAATGTAGATATAATGTCTGGCCATGACCAGGCGATGTATATACGAATTGTATTTCTAAATTTTAATAATAAAATGTGATGCCAATTGTTGGGGGACATGGACAGAGATGGGGGATGATTAATCCACAAGAGAGGGGAGGGTATAAGATAATTTATAAGAGGGGTCCAAGGGGAAATTACCCATTTCTATTAATTCAACCTACTTCTTAAAATTACAATCAGTATATGAACCTTCTAATATTTTATCGAGTGTCCATAAAGGAAATCATTGAATACATGTAAGAGGGTGAGTGCGAGAAGTCACATCCCATAGTTATTGGGAGAATGTAGGATGAGTACAATTAGTTTGGGGAAGTGTGTAAGTCAAGAAAGAAATTCCAAGAGAGGAAAATTTGTATGGGTAGTTACAACAATTTTACACAGTCATGTTTTTGGGGCATTGACAATAAGCAAAGAGAAGGGAAGAAGAGATTGGAGTTGGAGCAACTATAGAGGGAGAATTCTGGAATGTATTTGGAGAAAAAGAATGAAGATCTAGGTTTTCAGGCCTGAAGAGTGAACTACAGTGTGAGTTTCACTGTAACAACAAGTGATTGTTGTTGTTTTCTTGGTAATTTTTGTAGCAGTGAGATCCATTGAGTTTTCCAGTAGAGATATTCATGGTTAGCTGTGCCAAAGAGACCCTAATAAATGAATGGAATTCCCAATGGAGTGAGATAAGTGAAAGGGTATATTCCTTGGGTTGGGTAGGTCAATAGGAAGAGAGATGGTGGAAAATTGATATAGCCATAGGAGAATACCAATGGGTGGTGAGATTTTTTGAGCTATGAGTGGATAGTGAGAGACCACCCTATTTTGTGGATTGCTAGGCCTAGATTGGGGGTGAATTTATTTTTATATTTGGAATAGAAAGTCTATGGTTGGGTGGAACGTCCATCTCAAGTAGCTGGTTGCACAACCTTTTTTAAAAGATCAATGTTTTATCTTGTTTCTGTGTTGCATTATGAGCTTAATTGTTGTGTATTAACTATGTATTTGAGAATGATTTATATGTTTTTGTGATAAGTTATTTAAATTACATTCATGTCAATTTTATCAAGTTGTAGATGCATTTAATTATGATATCATAAAGTAGTTAAATCTATGTGTAATTCGTAGCTAGTAAGCTATAGAAAATTAGCTAATAGAGAAAATTTTGTTTTTATGTTTTTTTTTGTGTAGTACTGATCATCAGCTCAGATGGGGTTCGTTATAGACCTTGACTATTGATTCATCCTACTTTTCCTAATTTTACTAATGAGTCTCAGCCATCGATTTTCTCTATTTTGCCAACTCCAAAAAAAAATCTTGATATTCGATCTACTCCATTTTTCCCAACTCGAAAAATGGATCTTGATTATTGATCTGCTCCATTTTTCCAAACTCTAAAAATGGATCTTGATCATCGATCTGATCCATTTTTCCAACTCCAAAAATAGATCTTGATCATCGATCTACTCCATTTTTACAACTCTAAAAAGTTATAAGTTTTGGTCAATCTACGATGAATCTGGGCCATTGATCTCAAAATCAAATGCGATCTCCGTCGTTGATCCATCAAACTCTCTCAAATTTTTTATCCATCATTAAAACCTAAATTTTGACCTTTGAAGTTGAATTTATCTCTACAAAGTGTAGATTGACGCTCTTGATCATCTCTTAGATGGTTCTAAGGTCAATTTTGACCTGAATTCTCTAAATAATATGGGGATTCCACTTTTGAATTCATCATTTTCCCCAAATCCATCATAGATCCAAAATCCGTAACAATGACATTTTCTAAATTCACACCGATCTTGGCCCATAAAAGCCCAAGGTTGAACCAAAACCTTTGATACA
This sequence comes from Picea engelmannii, assembly GCA_009831015.1. Lineage (NCBI taxonomy): Eukaryota > Viridiplantae > Streptophyta > Pinopsida > Pinales > Pinaceae > Picea > Picea engelmannii. The sequence goes on from ML779728.1 coordinate 290,140, forward strand.
GTGTAATGTACCCACCTGCTGAAATAAAAACTAAATATCTCCACACATATAAGATAAACCAAGGGGTAGTAGGCACATAAAATTACCAAAATAAAACATGCTAATTTACTCATTCAACTAACGACATAATAAAAACCATGAATGCATGCATACCCAAAACACATAAAAACATTCAAATTAACATTTACATAGTAGAATAATCATGGTAAACACAACATAGACTTATCTGTTCATAAAGATAACCAATTGGCTATGTACGAAGGAAGTTCCTCCTAGCCATAGGATTGTTGCTCATTTTATTTCAACAACAAGCCACCCCCGAGCTGAGGCTATGAGTCCAGAAGGAGATCTATCCATCTTAGCTTCCCACTTTCCACATTTAGTAGTTCAAAAACCCAAGTTCTACTCCCACAGTAGTTCCAATCCACCAACTCTCTTTCCCACAACCACCACAACCAAAGCAATGTACCCCTTTCTCCTCTCACGGTCCCTTAGGTTGTACCATTCATTTATCAAAGCTTCCAGTGCACTTGGTTGACCAGGAATCTCATAGTTGGTGAATCTAGGAACTCTCAGTTTCTCTAGGAGTGCTCAAAATAGCATGCACAAGGATCTTAAATCATTTCCTGAACAAGAAAATGCACTACATGCTTACAACCCATTTTTATAGGCACACAGGCCACATTGTGAGCATAACCACAACCAAATAATGGTTTCCTTCAAGCACAACATGGATGGTGTTCTTCCTATCACTCAACTCTTCTCTTACTTCCCAAAATATGCATTTAAAACTTACCTCTTTTTCCATACGAATTTTCTATTTTTCCCAAGCAAAACCAAGCAAGTTGACTCTCACACTACCCAATGTTGATTGCACTTCAACCCCATACTCCCAATAACTTTAGTATGTGACTTCTCACACCCACCCTCTCATATCAATTCAATGATTAAGTTTATAACAAGTCAAAGGGAGGATTTCATGGTAATGACACATTAACTTAAGATAATAACGTGGGTTTCCCTTGGATCCCTATTTATTCCCCTCTCTTCAATAAGCATAGACCCCCATAATTTTTGTATATCTTGTATCCAACAAATAATTATTGTTTTTATTAATCATTTCAATGTACATAATACATTGTTCGACCCTCAACCATATTAATCAATACAAGATCTTTTCCCCAAACATATCAGCTCAGTAGGATAAATGATAGTTACATAATTATATTATAATTTGTGGGAATTCAAATTGGGGATGTTACAAATCCTAGAGAAAGTACATGAATCTCAAGGCATGATACATGGATCCCAAGGAATAGATGATACCCTAGATGCATGGAAATGGATCCCAATGCAAGACTTGCACTTATAATGGTGGGTCTGACCCCTTCACAACTCATTAGGTGATGCACACCAAGTGATCTCTTCTAGCAACATTATAACATAAATTGATTTTAGAATTTGCCTAATTTTTACCACAGGAGGACAATATTAGTCTTTATACATGTGAAAAATCCTAAGACAAGAGGTATTTCTTAGGTCACTATGTTAGGGGTAGGTGATATGATGGATAACATATGAAAGTGGAAATAAAAAATTCATGCATTGACCCTCAAAGTCATGTAATTTGAAGCATAGGTATTTAAACTTGTCAGACTAGCTTTCATGATATAGGGATCTTCAACGTAGAAGCCTTTCAGAAGGAGCTTTAGATTTGAGTTACCATTTCATTGACACTATTTTTTACTACATCTTTCTTTGTCTTTTTCTTTCTTTCTTTACTTAGTTTCTTTCATTTATCAAGTCCCGTTTTCTTTAGATATGCATAGACAAGCACAGGACTAGGGACATTGGCCTCATAGTGAGGTGGCATAGCTCAAGCTTTAATATTTATGAATTTAATTTTTTTTATTTCCTCTTCACCTCTATCCTTTTTGGCTTACTTGATTTAGGATTTGTTGGCTAGACCTTTCTGAATGACAATTGACAAGTCAACCATGAGAAAGAATAACTTTATATGAATGGAATGGAACTAAAAAGGGAGAAAATGGAAAGTATAAAGTATGGTTGGGATGTGAGACATGCTAGGTTAACTAGATCCTTGGTAGTACAATATGAATCGATATCTAAAAACACTTATGAAGGATAATTTTGTCCCCCATGGTACAATAAGACAAACAGTAAAATTCATTAATGTTATGAAATGTTATTATATCTCACTTTAATGTTTACCACATTCACAACTATCTCATAAGTTATAACACCATGTATAAGTATCAAACACCTACAATGAGAACATAGCACAACTAGTGAAGTAAAGAAAACTAAAGAAAAGTACCATGGCCATGTGCAATGAAAGCATAATGTACCATTTGAAAAATGCATATGACATCTAAGGTGTGAAAGATAAGAGATGATATACCATTGTTGAGTCATCTAATAGAACTGAGTGATGTGAGGTTCATTAGGGGAAATTTGAGTTCTAAAATGGTGTCCCAAGGAAAATAATAAAATAATACTTAAAATAATAAATAAGAGTTATGTATTTTCAAAAGGAAATAAATAAATCTAATTTTTGTAATCATGTTTTCGACTTATCTGCTTACATGTTTACTCAAACTTCAAGTGTAGGCACTCATTGGATGCATAATTAAATTCTATATTCAATGAGTAGCCACTATGCATACTTTTGATAGACCCACAATGAGATAAATTGGAAATCCAACGAGTTCCCACACTTGAAATTTGAGTAAACCCATAAGGAGATAAGTCAAAAGTACAATAGAAAAACTAGTTTACTTTCTTTCCCTTTGAAAATTCACAACTCTTATTTAATTATTTTACTAGGGTCATATTTCTAGATTATCTCACTATGGTTCTATCAGAAGTATGCCTCATGGATATTCATTGGATGAAAATTTTAATTCTGCATCCAACGAGTGCCTACACTAGAAATTTGAGTAAACCTCTAAGGAGATAAGTTGAAAATATGATTAATTTTTTTTTTTTTTTTTTTTTTTT
>ML779728.1:293168-391570 GCA_009831015.1 Picea engelmannii
TTTTACTAGGGTCATATATCTAGCTTATGTCACTATCGGTCTATGAAAAGTATGTAGAGAGAGTACTCATTTGATGTGGAATTTAATTATGAATCCAACAAGTGCCTACACTTGAAATTTGAGTAAGCTTGTAAGGAGATAAGTCAAAAATATGATTAAAGCATAGTTTTCTTTCTTTCCATCTAAAAATATTTACCCTTATGGTTGAAACATCAACAAGTATCTCAAACATTGTTTTACAATATTTTGGATTGTAGTTTTTATGTTACTAATTTTTCTTTGAGCGCCTTTGGAATTATGGGAACAAAATTAGGTATAAGTTTTAAAAGAAAATAAATTAAAAATATAATATGAAATTGAATGTGTGAAAATGACATGCCATTGAATAGATGGTTTTCTCATTAATCCATTGACATCAATTATGAGACCTAATATGAAAGCTATGAAGTGTTTCATTACCTGGAAGTCTCAACTATATAAAATCTTGTAGAAAGGTGGATGGATTTGAGGATTTAAAACCCTATATCAAGGGTTATTATAAAGTTTGATTGAGCACTTGACAAGGATTTTCAAAATACCCGACCGAGGGTTACTTAAACCCTCAATCTAGGTCTTTGTGGGTTAAGAAAAATGGTTTGAATGAGGTTAATATCTAGGTTGTGGTTCCAATGCATTGTTATCGCAATCATAAACAAGGGATGCATGGTAGTGTAGTCCATGCCGAGTTAGTTGTGAAATAAATTTTGAACAATGAAACTTAATATAACTAAATGCACCTCTAATGAATAGTTTTTATCAAAAGATAATAATTAAACAATACATATAATAAAGAAGAATAACAATATTGTTTATGTAACAGGAGAATGAGAAGAAAAAATTAAAAACAAATAAAAACAATTAGTATTCTTCATGCAAAAACATTTAGCATAAGACTTTGTTAAAAACAAGAAAAAATGCAAAGTATTAAATGTGGATTAAAACTTAGTAAACAAGTGAAATGTTCAATGAGGAGGTTAGCATATGCGGGAAGCAAACAAGTGAAATGTTCAATGGGAAGGTTAGCATATGTGGGAAGAAATGTAAAGTGTTTGGACTAAAAACATTTAGGATAAAACTTTGTAAAGATATGCAAGAAGGTAAATTGTTCATTTTGAAGTAAAGTTTAGTAAATTTTTAATGTCGAGTAAAACATAGTAATTAAATAGTAAATATTCAATGTGGAGAAAACCTTAGTAAGTAAATAAGTGAAATTGTGTTATATACCTATACTTCAAATTTGTAGTTTCAAATTTATTGTACAAAATAATACCCTTGTATTTTTTGTATATCTAAAATTATTTAATTTTACAATGAAGCCTTTTACATTTTTGTTTGCATCTATCCTAGAAGTCGATACAGAGTAGTAATTACAAAAGTTGGAACAATTCTGAAATATAGGTTCCATATTTTAATCTAGGAAATAGTTGGTTGACTTGATTCCTTGTATCTGCGGTTGATTTCTACTTTAGTCGTTGAGTATGCATTTGAGAAATAATATTAAAATCATGACATATTTATTACAAGATTCCATAGTAGTGCTAGGGGAACAAGATCTTCAAAAATAAATGATAGAATAACTAAATATTTAGTTTGACTCTCTGTGTTATGCAGAAGTAAATGTGTGAAAACGTAAAGGACAATTGTGAAATTATGGAAGCTTCGCACATAAAAGTTAGTCAAAACTATGCGAAGGATAGCATGTGCGAGAAGCAAAGGATGTAAAGTTAGTTGCATAGAATATCGGATTTAACATTAGACTACTAAAAAAAAAAGAATACAAATGTATCATACAACTTGGTAAAAAGGAGTATGCAGAAGCGATGATTCGCCAGAAGAAATGTAAAATGTGTCGATGCCAGGATTCCCTGGAAGGAATGTAAAGTGTGTAGACGATAGGATGTGTGGGAAACAATGTAAAGTTTATGTAGGTTAAGTTACATAGAAAACAATATTTTTTTTAAATGAGAAGAATGGAGCTTTAAATAAAAGACCTATAAGAAAGAAACAAAGATATCTTTAAATGAGTATTAGCTTTTCATAGATTAGAAAACAAATAATAAATAGGAATTACCAAGTTAACAAAGCGAAATAAGATGAACAAAAGATGTAATGGATACTTGACTTACTAAGAAGAAAATGTTTTGTTGATTTGTATTTGACTTGTTGAGTATCCACTTGAAAAATTACGATACGATCACAGTATCTTCATAGAAACATGTGAAAGCAAGAAAAAGGGAATAAAAGTTGGGAAAGGAAATCATAGAATAACTAAGTTTTCAGATTAGGTCTTTGTTTTGTGTCAAAGTGAACGTGTGCGGAGAAATAGGGATATCATGAAGTTGTCAAAGCCTTGGACATAAAATACAACAGAGTTAAGTGTGTGAAGGTCAGGATGTGTGAGAAGAAAATGGCGTGTAGCTTTCCACAAAAGACACGACATTTAGCATAGAACTATGTAGAAACAAGGAAAAATATATACCATAAGACTTTGTGAAAATATTGTAAAGATGAAGACGTAGAGAGGAAAAGAAGAGTGCATCGATCTCAGGATGTTCCAGAAGGATGTGCATCGAGCTTAGGATGTGTCAGGAGTGCATCAAGATCGAGATCAAAAGATATGAACTTTAAAATTTTTAGGGCCCTCATTAGCCAAATGTATCCTTACTGCCACATGGAATCTATGTCACTCCATGTCACCTACTACTCCACGTGGCCCTAATAATACAAGACATGTCACCATTCAATATTTATGTGGTTTCTAGCATGACATTTCCACTTGGCACATCGGGCCTTTGGCTTATTCCCCCCCGAATACTCTACACCTTCTGATCCCCTAATATTTACTTAGGCAGATGGGATGTCAATATTTCCTCTTTTCCACCTAGGGAATTTATATCAATGAACCTCATAGATGGATTCTTATATTCGAGATATTTCCAATGACTAAAACCATGCTCAATTCTAAGATCTAGATCATTAGTGACATCCTCCCAAAGTTTTAGGGCCTTTATTTACCAAATCCACTTCAATTTCCATGTGGCACCCACATGGTTCCTTGTCACGCGTTCCATTGGACATGGCACTGATGTGCTAATGACATGGAATATGCCACCTATCACATCTGGTCCTTGTCCCCTCTAGCATTCCAAACCAACAACTCCGATATACTCAAGGCCCTTCTTCATCATTAGAGTATTCCCATAGGAGTACTTCCATTCCTCACTTTCCCACTACCTCTGACAACCTCAGTCCAAGGAGAAACTACTTTGAAAGATCTAGTGGTCCTAGGATTTGGGAAATCAATGACTCCAATTTCATCGGAGTCTTTAACAATTATCGCTTATTCTTTTAACCTTGTCTACATGAATTATGTGGGGCCCATGATAGATCGACGACTGTCATTACATCACACCACCCTCCAATCGATAGTCTAGATCATTCATCAGAGTACTCTCATGGCAGTGCATCCTCCTCCGAGACTACCACTCACTCTGACTAACACCCTTCTGATGAATGTATGAGATTCCTCAACTTACATATCTAAGGGTTAATATTTAAGGCACCTATCCCAAGGATTATCACCAATAGTAAGAACCATGTTTCACCAAGTGTCGGCCCATCGGGGGATCCATTTAGTTTACCATGAAGATCTCCTGGGGCTCCGATAGTCTGATATTTTGACGTTCTGATATTTTTCCCTGGTTCTCCAATAACCCACCGAGATCGATAGTTGGCATATAATCATATGTCAATCCAATGATTACAATTTCTCGTTAGTTTAGAAATAAATTTGATGGTTGTTGAACCATTCTTTGGATGGATGAGAATTACTCCATCTTGGAAACTGACGGCTATTGAGTCTCATGACTCACACAATGAAATGAAGAACTGAATTTGTCTCCATATGTTCTATGAAGACTCAAATACTTTGGTATTCACCACTAACACATACAGGCTAATTATATAGACATATACATATGTATATATGCTCCCACAATAGGCTGCAGATAGCCCGTTTTCCCTATGTTTCTATTCGAGGGCTCGATCAGTCACCTATAATAATTTATCAAATAAAGATAGAAACAGTCAATGAGTAAAGGCATTATCAAAATACATTTCCACAGTTACTCAACGTAAGAGCCTGTTATAGGCTATAAAATTCCAAGAAGTTCTTAAGTCCCGATGTATAACTATTGGAAAAGACACTCCCAAATTCTGATTTATAAATTTAGTGATTTAGGGAATATCATTCATAACATGAATAATCAAACATTTTCATCTTCAGATGTTTTGTGAAGACTTTAACTATTTAGTCTTCACTAATGATTCCCGAGATAAATTCATACACATTCATATCACCAAATAAGGAATTCCAACTATTGAGTTACTCAACAATCATCCATACTCATGAATACATTTACAGTATCATTCATTCCTTTTACTAAATACACAATATACATTTACTTATTTGAAACTAGAAGATGTTGGCAACTGCTAATGAGTGTGCCACTTTCCACCCAACCTGAGGCACAACTGCACCAATTATCTCTACAATTGGCCACCCCCTAGCCACAATATGATGCCAAGAGAGGGGTTTATTATTTTTCTCAAAAAATAGAAAGGGACAAATGTTACTCTCATTTTCCCACAAGAACCTGACAACCCATTATTCAATCCACCAAGCAAGGGGGCCTCCTATGATTTCTTACTCCATCGCTAAAATTTACCGCAGCCCCATTTATCATCTTTATTTGAAGACACTTACAACAACTCCTAAACCTTGAAAAGTGTCTTTTCCCCACTTCTTCTTTGTTCTGATAACAAAAAGAGAAAGCTCACATGTTTCTCCTTTTCATAGTTACTCGCCAAAACCCAACCATGTGCAATCTCTTCCCTTTTTCCTTTTTTCTACCCACAATTGTTCCTCTTTTATTTCCTTCCTCAATAATATTTCATGGGTCAAATCAAGAAACTTCTAGATGGGTACTCTTCCCATCCTCTCACTGATTCTTAAGGAAGACTCGCCAACTACTAGCTTAGATGGTGATTAAATTCTTTAGGACATGGGATAGTTCTGGGTCTGAGCATTTCTAATACATGAGGGTATTTCCTGGGAGGGGTAATCTCAACCAATGATGGTTCCCCTTAACATTCCCTCTCATGACATCCTTTATGTATAGGAAACACCTTCAACAATTATTCAAATGTTTTCCTTTTTATATTTTCAATAGAAATAAGATTACATCACATTCTTTAGACATGGTTCATTATATTTCAAAATTTACACATAATAAGCATATACATAGTCTTGGAAATAAAAGAAATTATATTACAATATGGGGGAAATAAGGGTATACCAATATCGCCCCCCTTAAAGGAACATCATCATTGGTGTTCTTCTATCTGCCGTTGTTATTTCTAGGAACATCATTAAACAATAATGGGTATGATTGTTTCATTTCATCCTCCTTTTCCCATGTAGCTTCATCTGGACCAAAATGTTTCCACTGCACCTTGAGTGCAATGGTTTTGTTATTTCGTGGGATCTCTTTCCTGTCCAATATACATTGTGGTTATGGCATAAATTATCCCTCTGATTCCACTCGAATCATAGATCATTCAATTATACGAGTAGAATCATGTACATATTTCTTTTGTAATGAAACATGTAAAACATTATGTGCTTTCATTGTGGGAGGTAAATCTAATCTATATTCTACAGGTTCCATTTTGTCCAAAATTTCAAAAGTTCCACAAAATTGAGGTGCCATATTGGCACAACTTCCCATTATCAAAGAACTTCTTCTAGGCCTAATTCAGAGGTACACATCATCCCCCTCTTTGAACTCCCTAGGAGTCCTATTTCTGTCTGCATAGTTTTTATGTCTGTCCTTGGCCACTTTCATATTTGTTTTTATTTGAATTACTTGTTGTTCCATTTATTTTATCATGTCTGGACCAAGTGTAATTATGTCCATTGCGTTTTCCCAACTAATTGGAGTGTTGCATTTCCTTCCATAAAGAGCCTAAAAAGGAATCATTTTCAATGACTTATGATAGCTATTGTTGTAGGCAAACTCTACCAAGGGTAGATATTATTCCCATTTCTTGGGTTGATGCATCACATGCATCCTTAACATGTATTAAAATAATTGGTTCACCCTCTTTGTCTATCCATTAGTTTGAGGGTGGTAGGTTGTGCTAAATAATAATTTAGTTCCAAAGAAAACAAATATAGATTTACAAAAATTTGAAGTAAATTTATCATCTCTATCTGTTTAATTTCCTTAGGTATACCATGTAGCCTAAATATTTCCTTCATGAAACTATTCGAAACATATATTTCCTTGAAAATTGATTTTATAGGGATAAAGTGAACAATCTTTCTCAACTGATCCACAACTACCATATTGACATCATTGTGTTTGGTTGATTTAGACAATCATGTGATAAACTCCATCGAGATGGTTTCCCTTTTCCATTCTAGAATTGGCAGGGGATGCAACAACCCTGTTGGGTGCTTGTGCTCCACCTTAACCTGTATTCTAAACATTTAACTAAGTATTCAGCTATGTCATTTTTCATTCCTAGCCAATAGAAAAAAAATAAGTGGTTGTAATCATTTTTGGATAACCATGATGCCCATTATATGGTATTTTATGTAGTTCATCCATGATGAACCTCTTCAAGTCATTACAATTTGGGATATACATCCTACATTTGTAAGTTAGTAGGCCATCATTTGACAATTTATAACCTTCATACTTCAACCCTATGGGTTCTTGATCTAGTTATGCCTTTACACTTTTGAAAAACTCATCTATTTTTTGTGCACTTTTAACCCTTTCCTTGATGTCGAATTCACAGGTGCTTATAGTTTCCAAGTAAATAATTGCATGTTTCTACTAAGGGAATAAACCACCCTATTTTATTTTCTCTTAATGTGTTTGATATAGGTAGATATCGGTGGCCACCCACCTATTCCATTGGCTTGAAAAACAGTTTTCCACCTTGGCAATTTTTTTTCAGGTTTTCGAGTTCCAAACTTTCAAGGTCATTTTGAGGCCCTAAACAATGTTTTTGGGGATTTGGGGCCTAGATGAATGTTGGAGGCACAAACCTGGGCCAGTCTAAAAATTTTCTTCTTGGTTATACCTTTCCAATGGGCTCTCATGCACCTAAGGCAGAGATCGTATGAAAAAGTTATGACCCTAGGAAGTTTATGTACTAACTTACCCAAACGAGGCCCACATGACTTTTGGCGCTTCATCTCCTAGGGTTAGGTTTTTGGATGTCTAGGGTTTTCAAAGTTCCTATTTATTGTAAAAGTCCTTCAGAGCCTCATTGTAACCATCTTCTTGAGAATGAGCAAAACTGTCACATCACTTCTCAAAGATAATCTGCCACCATTCTAGCAAACTTGTTTTCCACTACATTTTAAATTTTCAACTTATTTCCTTATTGAATAGAAAACCAATTTTACTGTATCTATGTTATTTTTTGTTAAGCATCTTTTAATAATCTATTTTCATTTCATTCTTCTCATAAAATTTGGATCAATGGTATCAGAGCGATCTTCTCCTTTCCATATTAATGCATGTCCCCAACGAGGTCATGGTACAAATAATTGGGTCTTGAGCTTGTTTCTCTTGAGGAAAAGATCTCTCGCACACCTAAGCGACCTCTCATGGAAGGAGAAAAGAAAGATGATGGGACTGGAGATCCCTTAAAAATTTTCCTTGAGGAAGCCCTCATGCAACAAAGGAACGAGATGATGGATAGTTTTGTGCAAATCCTTTGGTGGCTACCAACATGCGACGCATCTTCCACGAGTGGAGGCACTGCCCCCTTCAAGGTACGAATAAAATTCGATATTCCTATATTTTAAGGTCAGATAGACATAGATGTTGTAGACAAGGTGTTGAATCTACTCGAAAGGTATTTTTCTGTCCATAACTTTTCGAATAGAGAAAATATTACTTTTTCGCTCCTCAAAGTTGTTTTCCATGTCAAAGATTGGTGGGAAAATTTATGTGAGCAAAGGGAAACAAAGGAACCCTCATTATTTAAAGTCACGACCACTTGGGAATCCTTTAGGGATGCTATTAAGGAACAATACTACCCTGTCTGAAGTTATGACAACTTGTATACCAAATGGACCACACTGCGGCAAGAAAGAGACCAAGCAGTGCTAGAGTTCAAAAATATCTTCCATACATTGCGCACCAAGATGGGTATCAAATATTTAGAGTGAAATATGGTTCTCAAGTATCATAGTGCTCTGAATAGATATATCCATACTGAAAAGGAATTTCTGGACATCTTGTCCTTGGGATCAACCTACCGATATGCTATCAAAATCGAGCAGAATTTCAAACAAAAGACATGGGAATTTGGGCCTGGGAACCCCTCACAGCAAAATCCAAGAAAGGGTAGCCCCAAGCCACAAAAATAACTACAAAACAAATATGGATAGTATCAAGACAAATAGTCCAATTCCCAAGCAAATAATGAAAATGGAAAGACAAAGAAAGATATCGGGAATTGGTGTGACTTCCATAAGAGCCCTTGGAATAACAATGTTAATTGTTGCTCAAAGCAGTTGGTGGTGGTCGAAGTGAAATCCTATGAATCATATGTGGGTTCTGACTATGATTCAGAACTAGAAAGGGGAATATGAATCATTGATGTGGAACCCAGTGCCACCATTGCTACGACCAAGCTCCATCCTGGTGAACCAGACGATCCAGAAGAAGGAGAGCGCCTCTTCCATTCACAGATGTGGGTAAAAATCACCCCACTGCACTTCATCATTGATAGAAGTATCCAGAAGAACCTCATCTCAGTAGAGGTCGTCAAGCGACTCACCTTGCCGACAATGCTGCACCCACAACCCTACACCATTGGATGGCCTCGCCAAGGAAGCGATCTTCATGTCAACCAACAATGTTGAATTTCATACGACATCAAGCCCTTAAAAGATGAGTTATTGTGTGATGTTTCTCCTCTCGAAGTTTTTAATGTTCTTTTCGGCCAACCTTGTTTATGGAATCGTCGCGCTATATATGAGTCTAGGCCTTGTAGTTTTATTATTACTTTGAACAGGAAATTGTATAGGTTACCCAAGGCAGTCCCTCCTAGTGTTATTTCCTTGGTCTCTGCCAAGAAATCTAGTAAGGTCATCTCTCAAACCGAGATATTTGTCTTCTTCAGGATTCACTCTCAGATTGAGCGAAATATTGCAGCCACATCTAGGGCCTTTGCAACTGATCTCTCCACAAAACAGAAGCAAGTGTATAAGGTCATGGAAGAATAATAAGATATATTCTCTTCTCCTACTGGGGTACCTCTACATTTCTAGGTCAATAATCCCATCGATATGACCCCTGGCACATCGATACCCAATCGTCCAGTCTACCATCGCTCTCTGTTAGAAAATGTGGAGATCAAGAGGCAGATCCAAGAAATGCTCCACAAGGGTCACATCCATCCCAACTCATCGACTTGTTGGATCCCAATCATGTTGGGGTAGAAGAAAGGGAATACCTGACGAATCTGCATCGATTACCAAGCCCTGAATAAAATCACAGTCTGAAACCGGTACCCGATTCCACGAATCGACAACCTCCTTGATCATCTCATGGGGGCCAAATACTTCAGTAAGATTGATCTAAATTCCAACTACCACCAGGTCCCAATAGAAAAAACAGATGTATGGAAGACTGCCTTCAAGTCAAAAGAAGGTCTTTTTGAATGGCTGGTCAAGCCCTTTGGTTTGAAAAATTCTCCAACAAATTTTATGAGGATGATGGATGATATCCTACGACCTTTCACTAATACTTTTGTAGTGGTGTATCTGGATGACATCCTCATATACAACAATAGTTGGGTAGAACACTTGCAGCATATTCAATAGGTTTTGCACACCTTGAGGCAATAAAAACTTTGGCTACATCATTGATCAACATGGTGTGCATGTGGATCCAACCAAGATCCAGGTCATCCATGGCTAGCAAGCCCCAACAACACTAATTGAACTTCAGAGATTCTTGGGCCTCACAAATTTCTATCGCAGGTTCATGATGGGATTCTCTCATATCGCAGGGTCCCTCAGCCAAGTAACCAGAGGAGGCGGTAAGGAAAAATTTGTTTGGGTCCTGTCACAACAACAAGCCTTCGATGACTTGAAGAAGTGTTTGTTCTCATCCCCAGTACTTTCATTACTGAACCTGCAACATCCCATTGAGATCGAGGCATATGCTTCATACTATGTTGTGGGAATAATTCTCACCGATCCAGGTGGATATCGGTGGCCACCCAACATTTCCAGCTGGCTCAAAACAACTTTCTGGCAATTTTCGTAATTTACTATTTTTAGCAGTTTTTCGGGTCCTGAACTTTCAGAGCCGTTTTGAAGCCCTAAAGGACGTTTTTTTGGGTATGTTACAATCAAAAGTTTTCATCATGAAATTTTTTGTAACTGATGTAGTCCTTAGATATATCTTTCCAATGGGCTATCGTATTCCTAAAACGAAGATTGTATGCAAAAGTTACGCCCCCGGGAAGTTGATGTATTGACTTACCCAAATGGGGCCCACATGACTTTTGGTGCTTCATCTCCTAGGGTTAGGTTTTTGGATGTCCAGGTTTCTTGAAACTCCTGTTTATTGTAAAAAGGCCTTCAAAGACTCATTGTAATGATCTTCTTGTGAATGAGTGTAGCTGTCACATCTCTCCTCAGAGATAAGACACCACCATTCCAACAAGCTTGTTTTCCGCTGCATTTTACAGTTTCATCTTATTTCCTTATTGAATAGAAAACCATTTTTACTGTATCTCTGTCATTCTGTCTTAAGCATATGTTAATAATCTATATTCATTTCATTTTTCTCATAAAATTTGTATCACTCACTCAACATGGCCACCCCATGTCATATCGTAGTGAGACACTATCGGATGTTGTCCGTAAGTACCCTACTTACGACAAAGAAATTGAATCCATTGTTCAAGTCTGCCTCCAGTGGAGACATTACATTCTTGGGAAGGAGACAATCATCCAAACTGATCACAAGCTACTACATTTCATGCAGACCCAAGGAAAATTTTAGAATGATCACCATCAGAAGTGGTCAGCATTGTTACAATAGTTCCATCTCAACAAGTATAAAACAGGAAGTACCAACTGATTTGCTAACTCTCCAGCTGACCTCCAGTTGCAACACTCACCACAGTGCTAGACTCTTGCAACCATGAGACCTTCGGATGGCCCCACCTCTACGAGAGAGACCCTGAATTCTCCACTAACTACCAAATGTTGGGCGCCAACTCAATGGTATCTAATTTACACCCCTCTGCCTACTCCTAACAAGTCATGGGAATCCATATCAATGGACTACATGTCGGGCCTCCCATCCACCAATAGGGGAAATGACTGTGTTTTTGTTTATGTTGATCTCTTTTCCAAGATGGTGATTCTAGCCGCCTGTAAGAAGAACATCACAGCATAAGCCACTTCCAATATCTTCTTTGAACGCTTATGGGTACATTTTGGGATCCCATAAACCATTATCTCAGACCGTGATAGTCGGTTCCTCAACTCAATATGGTCGCGCCTCTGGTCACTGTTCGATACAAAGCTCACCAAATCCACTGCCTTCCATCCCCAGACAGATGGCCAAATTGAGGTCGTCAATTGGATGGTCGTAGCTATCCTACACATGTACAATTCAAAACACCCCTGCACATGGGATGAGAGTCTTCCCTATATTCAACATAGCTCTAACCAAGCCCTGCATAGCTCAACTAGCCATAGCCCCTTCCAGGTGGGGTTGGGTTTCCAACCATTGGGCCCCATGGATGTTGCACTACCCCTGGAAACCACCTCGGCTGACTCATCCCATGCTCCACTAGAAGCTGAAAAATCCACTTGATTTATTGAGCGGCTCTAGCACTTCCGCCAACATTTTTAGGATATTCTACATAAGTCTAATGTCAATTACAAGAAACGTCATGATCAACATCAGGTGCCACATATGTTTCAGGTGGGTGACAAATTTTGGTTTCATTTGCAAAAAGAACGCCTTACAGGGCCCCATATGAAGCTTCTCCCACTCTGTTATGGGCTATACATGATCACCAAGGATGTGAGTGTCAATTCTTTTGAGATCAAATTTTCCCCCTTCCTTGGTCTACATCCAGTCTTCACCGTGGCTCTCCTTTGTCCATATTTCCCACCATTATTGGACACCTCAGAGATAGAAGAGAAATTGAAACCAACAAATCTCAACCATGACTGCATGCAACAAGAATCTAGTGATCATATTGTGGAGACATAGATAAAGGGCACTCGATAGCAAAGGATCCATCTTTATCGAGTCTTCAAAGTAGGGCATCTCCTGCACCAAGGAAAGTGGCTCACCCAGGACTAAATTCAATAGAAATTTCGTCATATAATGGGGGAACTCAACGGAATAGAGACCATTTCTTCCTAAGGAGGGAGAATTGATCTAGGTGGATATCGATGGCCACCCACCTATTCCACTGGCTCAAAAAATATTTTTCCACCCTGGCATTTTTTCGACAGTTTTTTGGGTTCCAAACTTTCAAGGTCGTTTTGAGGTACTAAACGATGCTTTTTTGGGGATTTGGATCAGAGGTATCAGAGTGGTCTTCTCCTTATCGTCTTAATGCATGTCTCCAATGAGGTCAAGGTACAAAGAATTGGGTCTCGAGCTTGTTTCTCTTGAGGACAAAATCTCTTGCACACCCAAGCAACCTCTCATAGTAGGGGAAAAGAAATATGACAGGACATGAGATCCTTTCAAATTTTTTCTTGAGGATCTCTCATGCAACAAAGGAACGAGATGATGGATAGTTTCACACAAATCGTTTGGCAACTATCAACAAGTGACACATGTTCCTCGAACGGAGGCATCACCCCCTTCAAGGTACAAATCCACTTCGATATTCCTATATTTGAAGGTTAGATAAATGTAGATGTTGTAGAAAAGGGGTTGAATCTATTATAAGGGTATTTTTTTGTCCATAACATTTCAAATAGAGAAAATATTAATTTTGCGCTCCTCAAAGTCATTCCCCATGTCGAAGATTAGTGGGAAACGTTCTGTGAGCAAAAGGAAACAAAGGAACCCTAATTATTTAAAGTCACGAACAACTGGGAATCCTTTAGGGATGATATTAAGGAAAAATACTACCCTATCAGAAGTTATGACGACTTGTATACCGAATGGACCACACTACGACAAGAAAGAGACCAAGAAGTGCCAAAGTTCAAAAATATATTCCATACCTTGCACACTAAGATGGGTATCAAATATTCATAGCGACATCCAGTGCTCAAGTATTGTGGTATTATGCATAGATATGTCCAGACCAAAGTGGAATTTATGGACATCTCATCCTTGGGATCAACCTACCGATATGCCGTCAAAATTGAGTAGAAGCTCAAACAAAAGACGTGGCAATTTAGGCCTGGGAACCCCTCACAAAAAAATCCAAGAAAGGGTGGCCCCAACCCATAGAGTTGTTAGAATATGAATGAATGTGCTCATTTTACCATTTAAAATATCACTATTGTCACCTAACCATAGGCCGAAGCCACCCTTCGAGCACCTTAACCTTGACAGAGAATCACTCCGGAAGAAAACCTTAGGCTATATAGCTAAACAAAGGGTAGTGCACCTTTTCCCCAAGGATAACGCACATACAAGAGTTGATCAGATAGTCCAAACCCTAACCAAGATATAGTCCAAGCCAAACATGATCTGCTAGTTGCAACAACTGCAATGGCAGCTCTCCTCCAAACTTGCACACAAAACTAGGCATTGAAGTGCGCATAAGTGTTTCTCTGCAATTCTGAGACTGCCTGCCAGAATGAAGACTGGCCTCCTATATTTATAGTAATTATGGCTAATTGTCTGGGCTAACTTCTCATTTTGGGTATCTGTCTGTTCAATATATATTATTTCTTCTGGCCGACTTCTTCTCTTGGAGTCTAATAACCTAATACAAGTTATCTTCTTGAGACAACATGTCTTTTAGGGTTATTAGCCAACTCATTAGGGTTTCTTCTTTCTTCCCAGAGTATTCCATTCTCTTCAAGTTTACACGTGGAGGTAAATACCTCCCACAACTACCATAATATCAACACTCCCTCCTAGCTAGGGAGGTATTACAGGTAATGGTCTTGAGCACAAACATACCATTCACCCAATAGAATCAACATAGTTGTATAGAATATCTCATGACTAGATCATGAGCACCATCATCACCATCAGTGTCATTAGCTGCATCATCTCTTGGAACCATGCTATATCTGAGTAATCATACATGATGCTCACTCCACAGAGTGACACAGGAGCCATTCTTATAATCTAGAAGAATAAATGTTGTGAACCATTTTCTATCTGAGAAATCTCTGTTCATTGATCCTCCATCTAGTTGATAATCATTTTCAACACTATTGATAGTCTTCAAGGCAATCAGAGCAATATCATTCAATAGAACACAACTGTGTCTATCCATAGTAATACAAAACTAAAATCCAGTGGTACACTACCACACCAAGTAGCACACAGGTACTTGATCAAATAGTGGAACACATCCACCACAGTAGTATACATCTACTTTCTAAACACACACAGTCTTCATAACAATCATATGATATCAACCTGCACAGAAACAATGTTATGATATAAACTGAATTTTCTGGTCCATTCTTCTACTCACATCTGTGAGATCTGAAGAAGCATCCGCCCTTAGAAATTCAAATATCAATGATGATCTATTTGGACTATTCTTCTCAAGAAAGGAAGAATAACTGTCCTAATTTTATGATCTTGGACCATTCCCCACCCTGGGCCATTCCTCCAACACTAAACAAAGTGTAACCTGGAGAGAATGAGTCTGCCATAAGGAATGTCTGTCCCTGATTGTTGAACCAAGACCATTCCTCACCCTGGGCCATTCCTCCGGCAATAAACAAAGTGAAACCCGGAGATAATGAATTTTCCCTAAGGATTGACTATTCAGACCATTTCCAAAGGAAATGATTGTCCTGCACCAATCTCCAAAATGGAGCATTCCCCATGTTAACCACAATGGGAAATCACTGTCTGACGAGGCAGGCCAGTCTTCTTGAGTAACCCTCAAGAAGAGAGACTACCCTAGACCACTTCCCATGTTAACCACAATGGGAATTCACTGTCTATGGTACATCAACAATCTGGACCATTTTCCGAAATGGAAAATGTATGTCCATCAGAAATCTCAATCCACTTTCTGAACTGGAGATAATCTGCTCATCTTAGACCATTTTTCGAACTGAAAAATGATTGTCCATCAATCAATAATACATTAGTGCTCCCTCCCAACCTGGGATACATCTCTTTCTTTTTCAATAATGAAGTCATCTCCACGAGCTGTAGCTTGAGTACACAAACTCTTTCATCTTGGACAGAAGCTTTACAAAAATGTCTGCTTATCTGCTCATCTATGGAGATATGTATTGGAAAACCACTTTTTCCTTTCTGGACTTCATCATGGATAATGTAATGCTTGATTTCAAATGTACTTCGGTCTGGAACACTGGTTTTCTCTGAAGGCTTTAAGTAGATCTGATCAATAATGTATATCATTGTTGGAAAAATGGAACATATCCATGTGGCACTTCTTCTGTCATCATGAGATCTGATCTTCTGAGTACTCATCTTGATACAATATATCTGTTATAGAAAATATTCACCACACTTCTGCTATGCACTGGAGGTTCTCCACCAACTTATATTCTTCTATCTACATACAAGGGTCTCTTTCTGGTATGCTTCAAAGTCTTTAGGTTGCTCTTCATATGATCATTGTTCAATTTCTCTGGAGAACATTCTTTGCATTCATCTAATGTAGAACTGCAACCCATGGATATTGTGAATGATATAAAGAATCATGTAGAGTTATATATGATTTATTGGAACAAGTAATCATCATAGTATTCTCCCTCCATCTGGGAGAACCTCTAGTTCTGGATCTAGAAATGCTTGCATATATACACTGTTCTTCATCACAACTTTCAGTTCCTTTGCTTGATTGCTTTTATTGAGTTCATATCAAGTTGGTGATTTTGTGATTCTTAATACAGTGACTGGTTGTTGTGGCGTCTCTTTATTTCTTGGAATCTTCATGTTATTCCTGATGTTTTTCTTTAGCTCTTGGGTCCATGGAGTTTCTTATAGATTCCATGCCCTAAATATTTCACTTCTTCCTTTCATTATAGGATCACGGATGTGGATGGACAACCAGGGACACTTTAAGGCTTCTCTTCAAAGAAAACTTCTTCCGAGGTCAAACTAAAAACATACTACTTTTCATGGCTGATACCATGGATATATACTTCATCATCTTCAATGGATCATAGGATTAGCTCCCTCCTAACCCTTGCTTCATGTAAGAGTGCATGTTTTTCTTTTGGAAATATATAATCGGCTCCCTCCATCTAGGAGAGTCCACACTTCCATTTTCACCCTTATTTCCTTATGCAAAGTGTTACAAATCTTTTTCCAATTTCCTCTTGATTGCTGACTTCTTTCTGCCTTTCCTTTTTCTAAGTCTCTTCATGATTGATTCTTATTTCGACTTATCTTGTAATAGCTTCCACATTATTTGTTTGATGTATTTCATCCTTTCATGTGTGTTATCTAACTTGTATAATGATAGCAATCCTTATCTTGTTGTTCTTCCATAAGTATAGTTCTTCTTGGAACATATTATCTTCTAATAGATAGATATACAAGATATGTACAGAGTCTATGCAAACAAGTTATGTACAAGTACTAAGAAGAGTATTGTTACCTTCAGAAGAAGAAGAATCTTTCATCTGGCTTAGTCTTATTTGTAGGTTCCTTTTCTTCGACAACTGATGCTTCGTGTTTCTCCTTCCTTTTCTTTAGCTCGGGACAATGATTGTTGTAGTGACCATACTTTCAACAGTTGAAGCATTGTTTTTCTGAAATATCTTTCTCTTGATTTGGCTTCCTCCTTGAACCAAACTTCCTTTTGTTCCTCAAGTACTTGAATCTTGTTGTGAAGGCTTGATCATCACAATTCTTTTGGGGTTTCTCTTTTGCACTGATCCTGGATTCTTCTTGAGCTCAGCAAGTCCAAAGTTCTTCAAATGTAGTATACTCCTTTCTTGAGTTCATGCTTGCAGAAAATGCATCCCACATCTTGGGAAGACCAATGAGTAATATGTTTACCAATTCCTTCTCTGAAATGATCTCTTCAATATATTTTATTTGATATCTTAACTGGGAGATCATCAAAAAGTATGATGTTATGCTATCATCATCATTCATCTTCATGTCAAAGAGCTCATTCTTTAGACTCATTATTTGTCCAATGTTTCTGACTGAGAAGAGGTTTGTTAGGGAATTGTACATCTTATTTGATGAGTCAAGATGGGAGATGTAGGGTATCAAGTGGTATTTTATAGAGTCCACTATGATACTCATGGCATTGATGTCACAACCTTTGAACTTCTCCATAACTGCAATGTTTTGCGGTTCCTTCTCTTTTCCTTCTTCAAACTCTGGTTCCATGATCTTTCCTTTCGCGATATCCAACACTTTATTCTTGGCAAGGATGAGGTCAATCCTTGTCTTCCAAGCTCTAAAGTTAGAATCTCTGTCTAACTTGTTTTATGACTTCATAGAGTAAGTCATGGCTTCTTTGACTTAGTCAACCCTATATCTGACCAAAAACTCAAACTTGATGTCTTGGCTTGCTGAGAGTACCGGGAGATGCACTAGGCTAGGGTGCACTGATATATCTAGAAATTAGGTCAATCACTTAACTTAAGGTGCCTCAACGAAAGGATCAGGTTTTCTGCAACCGCACCTGCTAGTAACCCTAGCAGAAGTGCTATGGTGACTGGTCCTGATAGAAACCCTAGCAACAATTCTTCAATGAGATTAATATCCTTATGGATATGTTTCCTTCCAGCGATTACACTGAATGAAGGAGGTGTGGGTCCATAAACTGTTAGAATATGAATGAATCACTATATCATCCAACCATAGGCCGAATCCACCCTCTGAACACCTTAACCTTGACAGAGAATCACTTCGGAAGAAAACCCTAGGCTATATAGCCAAACAAAGGGTATCACACCTTTTCCCTAAGGATAGCACACCAACAAGAGCTGATCAGATAGTCCAAACCCTAACCAAGAGATATTCCAAGCCAAACATGATTTGCTAGCTGCAGCAGCTGCAATGGAAGCTCTCCTCCAATCTTGCACACAAACTAGGCACTGCAGTGCACAACAGTGTTTCTCTGCAATTCTGAGACTGCCTACCATAATGAAAACTGGGCTCCTGTATTTATAGTAATTCTGGCTAACTGCCTAGACTAACTTCTCATTCTGGGTATCTGTCTGTTTAGTATATATTATTTCTTCTGGCCGACTTCTTCTCTTGGAGGCTAATAACCTAATACAAGTTATCTTCTTGATCTGACATGTCTTCTAGGGTTATTATCTAACTCATTAGGATTTCTTCTTTCTTCCTGGGATATTCCATTCTCGTGAGGTTTAAACGTGGAGGTAAATACCTCCCACAACTACCATAATATCAACAAGAACAAAAAACAGGGAAAATATGGACAGTATTAGGACAACCAGTCCAAGATGCAAGCAAAGAAGGACACCGGAGAGACAAAGAAAGATATCGCGAAGTGGTGTGACTTCCATAAGAGCCCTTGGCATAACACTACTGACTACCGCTCAAAGAAGTTGTTGGTGGAAGAAGTGAAAGCCTCTGAATTGAATGCAGGTTCTGACTCTAAGTCAGAAACAAAAATGGGAAGACGGATCATTGACATGGAATCCAGTGCCACCATTGCTACACCAATCTCTAGCCTGATGAACTAGAAGAGCCAGAAAAGGAGAGTGCCTTTCATTCACATATGTGGGTAAAAGGCACCCTGCTGCACTTCATCGTTGATAGCAGTAGCCAAAATAACCTCATCTTAGTAGAGGTCATCAAGTGGTTGGCCCTACCGACAACACCGCACCCACAAACCTACACCATTGGATGGATTCACCAAGGAAGTGATTTTCGCGTGAGCCAAAAGTATCGACTGTCGTACAACATTTATCCCTTCAAAGATGAGGTATTGTGTGATGTTTCCCCTATCGAATTTTGTAATGTTCTTTTGGAACAACCTCATTTATGGAAAAATCATGCTTTATATGAGGCTAGGCCTCTTACAGTTATTATTACTTTGAATAGGAAATTGTACAGGATACTCGAGGCAATCCCTCCTAGTTCTATTTCCTTGATCTCTACCAAGCAATGCAGGAAGGTCATCTCTAAGACCGGGAAAGTTTTCTTCTTCATGATTCACTCTCAGAGTGAGTGAAAGATGGAAGCCACATCCAGAGCCTCCGTGACCGATCTCTCCACACAACAGAATCGAGTGGATAAGGTCATGGAAGATTACTTAGATATCTTCTCTTATCCTACCAGGGTACCCTTGCACTGCCAGGTCAAGCATCCCATCGATATGACCCCAGGTGCATCGCTACCCAATGGGTCAGTCTACCACTGCTCTCTGTTATAAAATGAGGATATCAAGAGGCAGATCCAAGAACTTCTCTATAAGGGACACATATGTCCCAGCTCATCACCTTGTGGGATCCCATTCATGCTGGTGCAAAAAAAAGACATGCCCTGACGACTCTTCATTGATTACCGGTCTCTGAATAAAATTATAGTCTGAAATAGGTACACAATTCTCCGAATCGATGACCTCCTTGATCAACTCACGGGGACAAAATACTTCATAAAGATTGATTTGAAGTTTGGATACCACCAAGTCCCAATAGAATAGATAGATGTATGGAAGACTACCTTCAAGTCAAAAGAAGGCCTTTTTGAATGGTTGGTCATGCCCTTTGGTTTAAAAAATTCTCCAACAACTTTTATGAGGATGATGGATGATATCTTATGGCCTTTCACCAATAATGTTTTAGTGGTGTATCTGAATGACATCCTCATCTACAACAAGACTTGGGTGGAACACTTGCAACATATTCAATAGGTTTTGAACACCGTGCAACAACACAAACTATATGAAAACTTGGAAAAATGATCCTTCGGCATGGATAAGGTCCATTACTTAGGATACATCATTGATCAAAATGGTGGGCATGTGGATCCAACCAATATCCAGGTCATCCATGACTAGCCAGCAACAACCACACTCATTGAACTTCAGAGCTTCTTGGGCCTCTCCAATTTCTATCACAGGTTCGTGCTGGGATTCTCTCATATCGCATGGGCCCTCAACCAAGTAACCAGGGGTGTGGGTAAGGAAAAATTTGTGTGGGGAATTTCCCAACAACAAGCCTTCGATGACTTGAAGAAGTGTTTGTACTCATCCTGGGTACTTTCATTACTGGACCTACAACATCCCTTTGAGATCGAGACAGATGCTTCAAACTATGTTGTGGGCGTTGTTCTCACTCAACACGGCCACCCTGTGGCATATCATAGTGAGACACTATTAGATGTTGTCCTTAAGTACCCTAATTATAACAAAGAAATTTAATCCATTGTGCAAACCTGCTGCCAGTGGAGACATTACATTCTTGGGAAGGAGACAGTCATCCACACTGATCACAAGCCACTAGAGTTCATGCAGACCCAAGGAAAATTACAGAATGACCGCCATCAGAAGTGGTCAACATAGTTACAGTAGTTCCATCTCAACATCAAGTATAAAATAGGAAGTACCAACTGAGTTGTTGACTCCCTCAGGCAAGATGTAATTGCGACACTCACCATGGTGTTAGACTCTTTCATCCATGAGACCTCGGATGACCCCATCTTTATGACAAAGACCTTGAAGTATCCACCATCTACCAAATGTTGTGTGCCAAATCAGTGGTTGCTAATTTCCTCTTTAGGATGGGTTGTTGTGTCATATGGACCATCTTTGTGTTCCATCAAGCAAGCATGCAAAGATTATTTGGGAAGCTCACTAGAGTCGGGTGGCAAGACACTTTGTGTTATATGCCCAGGAATTTCAGTTCTCTAGAAGAGTATCCTCAGGTATAATTTAACCCCTTTTTCGGGTCTGAGGGACTAAATTTATGAAAAAGGCATCCCCACAAAGTCCATAGTTAATCTCTTTTCAGACTCCCTAAAATTGAAAAGATCGTTGAGTGACCTTGTTTCTTCACACTCATTAAAATGGCCAAGAAGAAAAACCTTTACGAAGTCCATAGTTAAGCTCTTTTCAAACTCCCTAAAAATGAAAATATTGTCGAGTGATCTTGTCTTTGTCACACTCATTAAAATGATTTTGAGTAGTCATCTTTTCGGTGCTAGTTTACTCCTTTTTCGAACCGACTAGACTATTTTCGGAAAAGGTACCCCAGTGGAGTCTTCTTTTATGTTTTTTTAGACTCTCTAAAAATGAAAAACTGGCCGAGCTTACCTTCTCTGGGCTCGTTAAACTTACATCAAAGGACATTACCATTGTGTGTCTTATTAACTACATTCACATACTCGCGTCTTTGGCCTAATGACTAGCTCCATGTTGCTCTCAACTGAACCATCTGAAGCATGTCTTATACGCAAGCCCTATAACACTTTGCCTCTGCGTCTTGACACCTTTGGCCCATGGAGGTTTTTTTCGAGTGTCCCCTTTCTATGAGCATCGGTGTGTTCCTTGCACCTGAAACTAGTATGTTAACGACACTCGTCCCTCCTTTGTAATGTAAAATTATTTTATTCTTTTTTCAAAGATTTTAAAAAATATTGAAAAAAGACAAAAAAATCAAATATACCCCAAAAAGATGAAGGGAAAAGTATTTTCTTTTTGTTGGCAGCACAATGAGTCACCCCTGGAAAAAGCACATCTTTTTGTTTGTTTGTCAAAGATCTGGGATATAGTATGACCTTAGGAATTTGTTCTCATAGAGTTGTGTCCTCCTCCGTTTGGTTCTTCCTCCAAACATATGGAGAGTTGGCGTTGCCTCCTGCATTGTCAACTTATGTCAATATCAGGCTCCCTGAGTCTCATCATTCATATTGCTATTGTCCAAATGAAGTTTTTACCAAGCTCATGTCGGCCTTTCTGCAGTTTGTCTCTTGTCCTCATGCCCGACCATCCTAAAACACCAATCAAAATCCTTGTTCAAAATCAATGAAGTTCTCTGTCTGATCACCGAGATCCTCTTGTCTATTCATGATGAGTTGTCGAAGAACTCTGGGTAATGAAGTCATACAGTCACATTACACTCTTACCCAAGTTTTGAAGATCTTGAAGTTGTTTCTCGAGCTCTGAAAACATCATCTCCTACCATCAGATGACACTTAACTTCTTGAAGATGGATACTATACATGTATATATTTTGATTTTGAGATGCATATCCACTTTGTATTGCTCATGTCTACACTTTATATAGTTATATGACATGGATCTGTAGTTTATTTGATTGGCAGCCATGATTTTAGTTTTTTATCCCGAGCATGGGTATGCCCGCCTCGGAGAGACAAAATGTTATTTTGCAGATGGCAGCTCCCGAATACTGGTCCCTGGGCTCACTCACTTGGCACGTTGATAAATATTCGTAAAGTATTTCAGCCATCAGATGCTCTTCTGACCTCACACTTTAGGGGGAATCTATTATAAGCCTAATTTTCACCCAGCCTGCATATCCGGCCTCATGCCCTATTATTTGCCAATTTCTTGAGCCAAGATCTTAAAAAGCCCTCATTTTTTAGCCACATGTGCCTTGGCCTTCTACAACCCGCGTATGCACACATCCATATGCCTGGAGGCCTTCTACAGCTTGTGTATACTGACAAAAGCACGAAAAATGGAAAGTTGCAGATGGGAAACAAAGTTTTGGGAAATTGCTAAAATCGTTTGACTGCCTATGGCCTGTCATTCAATCAGATAACTACCTATAAAAGAAGGGGTAGGGGTCCCATTTAAAAAGAAGAAGAGTATAGAAACTCTGCCCAAATTTATCCCCCGTTTGCCCCAATTTCCTACAATTGTATTGTGAGGTTGAGTAGTTGGTGCATTGTGAAGAGGATCCTAGGACCAGGTTCAAGGAGTACTCTTAGCCGCATATTGTAAGTTTACTCTTGTGAAGATTAATACAATAAGGAATATTTTTTTCATCCCACCATATCATGTGTTCAAATTTGTATTTATTTTATGATATTGTCACATCTAACCCAACAATTAGTATATGAAATGCATGTTTACAACGCTCTGTTTGTCCATGTGTGAATGCAGGTCATATTTGGGAGGAGGCTTGCAGTCAAGGAGCGAGTGAAAGTGAAGGGAACGAAATCAAATGAAGGATTTAAGGTAGAGTTACCTAATCTTGTTTGCACCTTTGTATTGCATGAATGTGGGGTTTTGTGTTGGGAGAATAGGAAAAAGTAGAGGCCTTTAAATGGTCATTTTCTACATGCATGATTAGAGCCCTTAAATTCTAAGTCCATAAGCAGGATTTCCCACTCTCATCACTTTGGAATCAAAAATATGGTGGCAGTGTTGTAGAAAATTTTTTATTGGCTGAATCTTCAATAGGATGTTGGCAAGTATATCAGGTCCTGCACTGCCTGTGATATTACCAACCCGGCCACTAAGAAACATGGCATGTACACCCCTCTTCCTACTCCTAACATGTCATGGGAATCTATCTCAATGGACTACATGTCTGGCCTCCCGTCCACCAAGAGGGGAAATGACTGTGTTTTTGTTGTTTGTGATCGCTTTTCCAAGATGGTGATTATGGCCATCTACAAGAAGAAAATCATAACATAAGACACTACCAATATCTTCTTTGAACGAGTATGGATACATTTTGGGATCCCAAAAACCATTATCTCATACTGTGAGAGTGATTTCCTCCACTCATTCTGGTCGAGCCTCTTGTCACTGTTGGATACCAAGCTCACCAAATCCACTGCTTTCCATGCTCAAATAGATGGCCAAAATGAGATCGTCAATGGGGTGGTCGTACATATCCTACACATGTACAATTAAAAACACCCCCCAACATGGGATGAGAGTCTTCCCTATGTCCAACATAGCTACAACTGAACCTTGCATCGCTCAACTAGTCACAACACCTTTTAGGTGGGGTTGGGATTTGAGCCATTGGGCCCCATGGATGTTGCACTACCCCTGGTGACCACCTCGGCCGACTCAACCCTTTCTCCACTAGAAGCTGACAAATCCACCAGTTCATTGAGAAGATCCAACACATCCACCAACAAATTTAGGATATTCTACAGAAGTCTAATGCCAAGTACATGCAATGTCATGATCAACATCGGGTTCCACATAATTTTCAGGTGGGCGACAAATTTTGATTGCATTTGCAGAAAGAACGCCTTATAGGGTCCCATAGGAAGCTTCTCCCACTCCATTATGGGTCGTACACCATCACCGAGATTGTGGGTGACAATGCTTTTGAGCTCAACATTCCCCCCTTCCTTGGTATGAATCCAGTCTTCAACATGGCTCTGCTTTGGCCATATTTCCCACCATTATTGGACAACTCAGAGATAGTAGAGCAGTTGACACCAACAGAGTTCAACCCTGACTACATGAAAAAAGAATCCAATGATCATATTGTGTACACACAAATCAAGGGCAGTCAACAACTAAGGATCCATCTTTATCAAGTCGTCAAAGCAGGGCAGCTCATGCACCAAAGCAAGTGGTTCATCCGGGGCCAAATTCAACAGAAATTTCCTCATATAGTGGGAGATATCAATGCAATGGAGACCATTGCTTCATAAGGAGGGAGGATTGATCCAAGTGGATATTGATGGCCACCCAACTATTCCACTGGCTTGAAAAATAGTTTTCCACCTTGGTAGTTTTTTGATAATTTTTCGGGTTCTAAATTTTCAGGGCTATTTTGAGGCCCTAAACAACGTTTTTTGGGGATTTGGGGCCCAAATGAATATCGATGACATTGACTTCGAACAATCAAAAAAATTTCTTCTCA
Organism: Picea engelmannii; assembly: GCA_009831015.1. Taxonomy (NCBI): domain Eukaryota; kingdom Viridiplantae; phylum Streptophyta; class Pinopsida; order Pinales; family Pinaceae; genus Picea; species Picea engelmannii. The sequence goes on from ML779728.1 coordinate 318,268, forward strand.
GTTAGAACTTTCCAACGGGCTCTCATGCGCCTAAAATAAAGATGGCATGCAAAAGTTACGACCCTGGGAAGTTGATGAACTAAATTACCCAAATGGGGCCCACATGAATTTTGGAGTTTCATCTCCTAGGGTTAGGTTTTTGGATGTCTAGGGTTTTTGAAATTCCTGTTTATTATTAAAGGCCTTCATAGCCTCATTGTTACCATCTTCTTACGAATGAGCGCAACCGTCACATCTCTTCTCAGAGATAAGCCACCACCATTCCATTAAGCTTGTTTTCCACTGCATTTTATAGTTTCAGCTTATTTCCTTATTGAATAGAAAACCAGTTTTACTGTATCTCTATTATTTTGTGTTAAGCATATTTTAATAATATGTATTCATTTCTTTCTTCTCATAAAATCTGGATTAGTGATATAAGAGAGGTCTGCTCCTTGTCGTCTTAATGTATGTCCCCAACGAGGTCAGGGTACAAAGAATTGGGTCTTGAGCTTGTTTCTCTTGAGGAAAAAAGCTCTCGCACACCCAAGCGACCCCTCATGGAAGGAAAAAAAAAATATGCCGGGACATGATATCCTTTCAAAATTTTGCTTGAGTAATCCCTCACGCAACAGAGGAACGAGATGATGGATACTTTTGCGCAAATCCTTCAACGACTACCGACAGGTGACACATCTTCCTCGAGCGGAGGTGTCCCCCCCTTCAAGGTACAATTCAACTTCGATATTCCTATATTTGAGGTTAAGATAGACGCAAATATTGTAGACAAGTGGTTGAATCTACTAGAAGGGTATTTTTATTTCCATAACTTTTCGAATAGAGAAAATATTACTTTTGCGCTCCTCAAAGTCGTTCCCCATGTCAAATATTGGTGGTAAACTTTATGTGAGAAAAAGGAATCAGAGGAAACCTCATTATTTACAGTCATGACCACATGGGAATCCTTCAGGGATGCTATTAAGGAACAATACTACCCTATTGGAAGTTATGATGACTTGTATACCGAATGGACCACACTGGGGCAAGAAAGAGACCAAGCAGTGCCAGAGTTCACAAATATCCTCCATACCTTGCACACCAACCTAGGTATCAAAGATTCAGAGTGACACATGGTGCTCAAGTATCACGGTGCTCTACATAGATACATCTAGACCGAAATGAAATTTCTAGACATCTCATCCTTGGTCTCAGCCTACGAATATGCCTTCCAAATCGAGCATAATCTCAAACAAAAGACGAGGCAATTTGGGCCTGGAAATCCCTCACAACAAAATCCAGGAAAGGGTGGCCCCAACCCATAGAACAAAGGAAAGAGAAAATATGGACAGTATCAGGACAACCAGTCCAAGCCGCAAGAAAATAAGGACACTAGAAAGATAAAGAAAGATACCGGGAAGTGGTGTGACTTCCGTAAGAGCCATTGACATAACACTTCTGACTACCACTTACAACCGTCGTTGGTGGCTGAAGTGAAAGTCTCTAAATCATATGTGGGTTTTGACTCTGAGTTAGAACTAGAAAGGGGAATACGGATCATTGACACGGAACCTAGTGCCACTATTTCTACCACCAAGCTCCAACCTGGTGAGCCGGACGAGCTATAATAAGGAGAGCGCCTCTTCCATTCATGAGATGTGGGTAAAAGGCACCCTGCTGCACTTCATCATTGATAGTGGTAGCCAGAAGAACCTCATCTCAATAGAGTTCATCAAGCAGTTAGCCATGTCGACAACGCCGCGCCCACAACCCTACACCATTGGATGGCTCTGCCAAGGAAGAAATCTTTGTGTCAACCAACAGTGCCAACTGTTGTATGGAATCAATCCCTTCAAAGGTGAGGTATTGTGTGATGTTTATCCTCTCAAATTTTGTAATTTTATTTTGGGCCAACCTTATTTATGTAAACATCATTATGTATATTATTTTATGCCTTGTAGTGTTATTATTACTTTGAACATGAAATTGTACAGGATACCCCAGGAAGTCCCTCCTAGTGATATTTTCTTGATCTCTGCCAAGAAATGCAGGAAGATCATCACTAATACTGGGAAAATTGTCTTCTTTGTGATTCACTCTTAGAGTGAGAAAAAGAAAACAACCACATCCAGGGCCTCTGCAACCAATATCTCCACACAATAGAAGCAAGTGGATAAGGTCATGGAAGAATACTCATATATTTTCTCCTCTCCTACTAGGGTACCTCTACACTACCACGTCAAGCATCCCATCGATATGAACCTAAGTGCACCGCTACCCAATGGGCCAGTCTACCACCACTCTCTATTAGAAAAAGATGAGATCAAGAGGCAAACCCAAGAACTGCTCCACAAGGGGCACATCTATCCCAACTCATTCCCTTGTGGGAGCCCAATCATGCTGGTGCAGAAGAAATATGGGACCTGGCGACTTTGCATTAATTACCCAGCCCTGAATTAAATTAGAGTTTGAAACCAGTACCTGATTCCTTGAATCGACGACCTCCTTGATCAGCTCATGGGGGATAAATACTTCAGTAATATTGATCTAAAGTTTGGCTACCACCAGGTCCCAATAGAACAGACAAATGTATGGAATACTACCTTCAAGTCAAAAGAAGGTCATTTTTAATGGTTGGTCATGTCCTTTGGTTTGACAAATGATCCAACAACTTTTATGAGGATGATGGATGATATCTTACTACCTTTCACCAATACTTTTGTAGTGGTGTATCTGGATGAGATCCTCACCTACATCAAAACTTGGGTGGAACACTTGTAGCATATTCAACAAATTCTGCACATCCTCTGGTAGCAAAAACTATTTTCAAACTTGGAAAAATGCTCCTTTGGCATCGACAGGATCCATTACTTAGGCTACATCATTGATCAACATGATATGCATGTGGATCTAGTGAAGATCCAGGTTATCCGTAATTGGCTTGCCCCAACCACACTCATTGAACTTCGGAGCTTCTTGGTCCTTGCCAATTTCTATCACAGGTTCGTGCTAGGATTCTCTCATATCGCATGGGCCCTCAGCCAAGTAAGTAGGGGTGGCCGTAAGGAAAACATTGTGTGGGGAATATCCCAACCATAATCCTTTGATGACTTGAAGAAATGTTTGTGCTCATCGCCAATACTTTCATTACCGGACCTACATTATCCCTTTGAGATTGAGAAAGATGTTTCAGACTATGTTGTGGGCACCATTCTCACTCAACACGACCACCCCATGGAATTTCATAGTGAGGCACTTTTGGATGTTGTCCGTAAGTAACCTACTTATGACAAAGAAACATACTCCATTGTGCAAGACTGTCACTAGTGGAGAAATTACATTCTTGGGAAGGAGACAATCATTCACATTGATCACAAGCCACTAAAGTTCATGCAGACCCAAGGAAAATTGCAGAATGATCACCATCAGAAGTGGTCAACATACTTACAACAATTCCATCTAAACATCAAGTATAAAACAAGAAGTACCAAGTGAGTTGCTGACTACCTCAACCGACCTCCAGTTGTGAAACTCACCATGGTGATAGACTCTTGCAGCCACGATACCTCCGGATGGCCCCACCTCTACGAGAGAGGCCCTGACTTCTCCACCACCTACCAAATTTTGGGCGCCAACTCAATGGTCGCTAATTTCCATCTTCAGGATAGGCTGTTGTGTCGTCTGGGCCATATCTGTGTTCCATAAAGAAAGAACATGAAGATGATTTATTAAGCTCACTATAGTCGGGTGGCAGGAAAATTTGGCATAAAAAATTGGTGGTAGTGTTGTAGAAACATTTCTACTGGTTGAAACTTCAATAGGATGTCAGAAAGTATATCAGGTCCTACACCGCCAATGCTATTGCCAAATTGACCACTAAAAAACATGACTTGTACACCCCTATGCCTACTCCTAACAGGCCATGGTAATCCATCTGAATGGACTACATGTTGGGCCTCCCATCCACCAACAGGGGAAATGACTCTGTTTTTGTTGTTGTTGATCACTTTTCCAAGATGGTAATTCTAGTCGCCTGTAAGAAGAACATCACAACAGAAGTCACTGCCAAGATATTCTTTGAACGAGTATGGGTACATTTTGGGATCCCACTAACCATTATCTCAGACCGTGATAGTCAGTTCCTTAGCTCATTCTGGTCGAGCCTCTGGTCATTGTTGAATACCAATCTCACCAAATCCACTACCTTCCAACCCAAGACAGATGGACAAACTGAGGTCGTCAATGGGATGGTCATACATATCCTGCGCATGCACAATTAAAAACACCCCCAAAATGGGATGGGAGTCTTCCCTATGTCCAACATAGCTACAACTGAGCCCTGCATAGCTCAACAAGCCACAACCCCTTTCAGGTGGGGTTGGGATTCCAACTATTGGGATCCATGGATGTTTCACTACCCCTACAGACCACCTCGGCTGACTTGTCCCATGCTCCACTAGAAGCTGACAAATCTACCTAGTTCATTGAGCAGATCCAACACATCCACCAACAGGTTCAGGATATTCTAGAGAATTCTAAGGCCAAGTAAAATCAGCATTATGATCAACATTAGGTGCCACATAATTTTTAGGTGGGTGGCAAAGTTTGGTTGCATTTGTAGAAAGAATGCCTTATATCCCCCCCTTGGAAGCTTCGTCCACTCTATTATTGGTCATACACCATCACCAAGGTTGTGGGTAATAATTATTTTGAGCTCAAAATTTCCCCCTTCCTTGGTCTACATCCAGTCTTCAACGTGGCTCTCCTTCGGCCATATTTCCCACCATTATTGGACACCTTAGAGATAGAAGAGTCATTGACACCAATAGAGTTGAACCATGAATTCACGCAACATGAATTCAGTGATAATATTGTAGACACATAGATCAAGGGCACTCGACAATAAATGATCCATCTTTATCGAGTCGTCAAAGCAGGGCAACTCTTGCACCAAGGCAAGTGGCTCACCCAGGGAAACATTCAACAAAAATTTCCTCATATAATGGGGGAACTCAATGCAATTGTGACCATTTATTCCTAAGGAGGGAGGATTGATATAGGTGGATATCGGTGGCCACCCACCTATTCCATTGGCTCGAAAAACAGTTTTCCACCTTGGCAGTTTTTCGATAGTTTTTCAGGTTCCAAACTTTCAGGGTTGTTTTGAGTCCCTAAATGATGTTTTTTGGGGATTTGCGGCCTCGATGATAGTTGATGGCACTAGCCTATGTCATTCAAAAAAATTTCTTCTCGGTTAGAAATTTTCAATGGGCTCTCGTGTGCCTAAAATGAAAATTGTATGCAAAAGTTACGACTCCAGGAAGTTGATGTCTAGGATTTTTGGATGTCTAATATTTTTGACATTCCTATTTCTTCTAAAAGGCCTCAAGAGCCTCATTGTAACCATATTCTTGTGAATGAGCACAACCGTCACATCTCTTCTTATATATAACCCTCCACCATTCCAACAAGCTTGTTTTCCGTCGCATTTTACAGTTTCATTTGATTTCCTTATTGAATAGAAAACCAGTTTTACTGTATCTCTGTTATTTTGTGTTAAGCATATTTTAATAATTTGTATTCATTTCTTTCTATTTATAAAATCAAGATTAGTGGTATCAGAGAGGTTTTATCCTTTTCGTATTAATTCATGTCCCTGATGAAGTCAGGATACAAAGAATTGGGTCTCGATCTTATCTCTCTTGAGGAAAAAATCTATCGCATGCCCAAGATACCTCTCATGGCAGGAGAAACGAAAGATGATGAGATAGGAGATCCTTTCAAAAAATTTCTTGAGGAATCCCTCATGCAACAGAGGAATGAGATGATGGATAGTTTCGTGCAAATCCTTCGATGACTACCAACAGACGATGCATCTTCCTCGAGCGGAGGCACCACCCCATTCAAGGTACAAATCAACTTCGATATTCCTATATTTGAAGGTCAGATAGATGAAAATGTTGTAGACTAGTGGTTGAATCTACTAGAAGGGTATTTTTATTTCCATAACTATTTGAATAGAGAAAATATTACTTTTTTTCTCCTCAATGTCGTTCCCCATTTCAAATATTGGTGGGAAAATTTTTGTGAGCGAAAGGAAACAGAGGAACCCTCATTATTTACAGTCATGACCACCTAGGAATCCTTCAGGGATGATATTAATGAAAAATACTACCCCGTCGAAAGTTATGACAACTTGTATACCAAATGGACCACACTGCAGAAAGAAAGAGACCAAGCAGTGCCAAAGTTCACAAATATCTTCCATACCTTGTGCACCAAGCTGGGTATCAAATATTTAGAGTGACATCTGGTGCTCAAGTATCCCAGTGCTCTACATAGATACATCTAGAACGAAATGGAATTTATGGACATCTCTTCCTTGGGCTCAACGTATCGATATGCCATCAAAATTGAGCAGAAGATCAAACAAAAGACACAACAATTTGGGCATGGGAACCCCTCACAGCAAAATCTAGCAAATGGAAGTTGCAACCCCTAGAACAAAGGACAGAGAAAAGATGGATAGTATTAGAACAACCAGTCCAAGATGCAAGAAAAGAAGGACACTGGAAAGAAAAATAAATATCTCGGGAAGTGGTGCGACTTCCATAGGAGCCCTTGGCATAACAATACTGACTGCCACTCAAAGAAGTCATTGGTGGCCAAAGTGAAAGCCTTTGAATCAAATGTGGGCTCTAACTCTGAGTCAAAACCAGAAAGGGAAAGATAAATCATTGATGTGGAACCGAGTGCCATCATTGCTACAACCAAGCTCTAGCTTGGTGAACCAGATGAGCCATAAGAAGGAGAGTGCCTCTTCCATTCACAGATGTGGGTAAAAGGAACCCCACTGCACTTCAGCATTGATAGTGGTAGCCAGAATAACCTCATCTCAGTATATTTCATCAAGCGGATCGCCCTGCCGACAACGCTACAACCACAACCCTAAACCATTGGATGGCTCCACCAAGGAAGCGATATTTGAATTAGCCAACAGTGTCGATTGTCGTATGACATCAAGCCCTTCAAAGACGAGGTATTGTGTGATGTTTCTACTCTTGAAGTTTGTAATGTTCTTTTGGGCCAACCTTATTTATGGAAATGTCATGATGTATATAATTCTAATCCTCATAGTGTTATTATTACCTTGAACAAGAAATTGTATAGGATACCTGAGGCAATCCCTCCTAGTGATATTTCCTTGATCTCTTCCAAGAAATTCAAGAAGGTCATCTCTCAGACCAGGAAATTTTTCTTCTTTGTGATTCTCTCTCAGAGTGAGAAAAATATTGTAGCCACATCTAGGGCCTCTGCATATGATCTCCCCACAAAAACAATCAAGTGGATAAGGTCATGTATGAATACTCAGATATCTTCTCCTCTTCTACTGGGGTACCTCTGCACTACTAGGTCAATCATCCCATCGATCTGACCCTAGGTGCACTGCTACCGAATGGGACATTCTACCCCCTCTCTTTGTTATAAAAGAAGGAGATCAAGAGGTAGATCCAAGAATTACTCCACAAGGGGCACATCCATCCCAGCTCATCTCCTTGTGGGATCCCAATCGTGCTGGTGCAGAAGAAAGACGAAACCTGGTGACTCTACATTGATTACTGGGCTCTGAATAAAATCACAGTCTGAAACTGATACCCGATTCTCCAAATCGACGACCTCCTTGATCAACTCATGGGGGAAAAATACTTCAGTAATATTGATTTGAAGTCTGGCTATCACCAGGACCCAATAGAATAGACAGATGTATGGAAGACTGCCTTCAAGTCAAAAGAAGTTATTTTTGAATGGTTGGTCATGCCCTTTGGTTTGACAAATTCTCCAACAAATTTTATGAGGATGATGGACGATATCCTACAACTTTTCACCAATATGTTTGTAGTGGTGTATCTGGATGACATCTTTATCCACAACAAGACTTGGGTGGAACACTTGCAGCATATTCAGTTGTTTTTTCACACGCCGCGACAGCATAAACTATATGAAAACTTGGAAAAATGCTCATTCAGCATGGATAGGGTCCATTACATAGGATACATCATTGATCAACATGGTGTGTATGTGGATCCATCCAATATCCAGGTCATCTGTGACTGGCTAGCCCCAACCAAAATCACTAAAATTCAGAGCTTCTTGGGCCTCACCAATTTCTATCACAAGTTTGTGTTGGGATTATCTTATATTGCATGGGCCCTCAGCCAAGTAACCAGGGGTGGAGTTAAGAAAAAAATTGTGTGGGGCCTGTCCCAAAAATAAGCCTTCGATGAATTGAAGAAGTGTTTGTGCTCATCCTCGGTAATTTCATTACTGGACCTACAACATCCCTTTGAGATCGAGACAAATTCTTCAGACTATGTTATGGGCATCGTTCTCACTCAACATGGCCACCCCATGGCATATCCTAAAGAGACACCATCAGATGTTGTCCGTAAGTACCCTACTTACTACAAATAAATGTACTCCATTGGGCAAGGCTGCCGCTAATGGAGACATTACATTCTCGGGAAGGAGACAATCATCCACATTGATCACAAGCCACTATAATTCATGCAGACCCAAGGAAAATTGTAGAATGGTTGCCATCAGAAGTGGTCAAAATACTTATAGTAGTTTCATCTCAAAATTGAGTATAAATCAAGAAGTACCAACTGAGTTGCTAACTAGCTCAACCGACCTCCAGTTGCGACAATCACCACTGTGCTAGAATCTTGCAGACACAAAACCTCCGGTTGTTCCCACCTCTATGAGAGAGACCCTAAATTCTCCACCACCTACCAAATGTTGGGTGCCAACTCAGTGGTCTCTCTGTGTTCCATGAAGTGAGCGCACGAAGCTGATTTGAGAATCTCACTACAGTCGGGTGGTAGGACACTTTGACGTCGAAAAGATGGTGGAAATGTTGTAGAAAAATTTCTATTGGTCGAAACTTCGAAATGATGTCAAACAATATATCAGGTCCTGTACCGCCTACGCTATTTCCAAACTGAACACTAAGAAACAGGGCATGTACACCCCTCAACCTACTCCTAACAGGTCATGGGAATCCATCTCAATGGACTACATGTCGGGTGTCCCATCCACTAAGAGGGGAAACGATTGTGTTTTTGTTGTTGTTTATCACTTTTCTAAGATGGCGATTCTAGTCACCTGCAAGAAGAACATCACAGAATAAGCCAATGCCAATATCTTCTTTGAACATATATGGGTACATTTTGGGATCCCACAAACCATTATCTCATACCATGACATTCAATTCCTCATCTCATTCTGGTCAAGCCTCTGGTCACTGCTAGATACCAAGCTCACCAAATCCATGGCCTTCCACCCACACACAGATGGCCAAACCAAGTTCATCAATCAGATGGTCATACATATCCTACTCATGTACAATTCAAAACATCCCCGCACATGGAATGAGAGTCTTCTCTATGTCTATCATAGCTACAACTGATCTTTGCATATCTCAACTAGCCACATCCACTTTCAGGTGGGGTTGGTATTCCAACCATTAGGCCCCATGGATGTTGCACTACCCATGCCAACCACCTCGACCGAATCATCCCCTACTCCACCAGAAGATGACAATGCCACCCGATTCATTGAGCAGATCCAACAAATCCACTAGCAGGTTCAGGATATTCTATAGAAGTCTAATTCCAAGTACAAGCAGCGTCATGATCAACATCGGGGGCCACATAAGTTTTAGGTGGGCGACAAAGTTTGGTTGCATTTGTAGAAAGAAATACTTACAGGTCCCCATCGAAAGCTTCACTCACTCTATTATGGGTTGTACACCATCACCAAGGATGTGGGTGACAATGATTTTGAGCTCAACATTCCCCCCTTCCTTGTTCTTCATCCAGTATTCAACATGGCTCTCCCTCGACCATATTCCCACCATTATTGGACACCTCAGAGATAACAGAGAAATTGACACCGATAGATATGAACCATGGCTACATGCAACAAGAATCTAGTGATCATATTTTGGATACACAGATCAAGGGAACTTGACAACAAAGGATCCAACTTTATCGAGTCGTCAAAGCGGGGAAACTCCTTCCCCAAGGAAACTGTCTCACCTGGGGCCAAATTCAACATAAATTTCCTCATCTAATGGGGAAGCTCAATGAAATGGAAACCATTTATTCCTAACGAGGGAGGATTGATCCAATTGGATATCGGTGGCCATCCACCTATTCCACTGGCTCGAAGAATAGTTTTCCACCTTGGCAGTTTTTCGACAGTTTTTTGGGTTCCAAACTTTCGGGGCCATTTTGAGGCCCTAAACGATGTTTTTTGGGGATTTGGGGCCCAGATGATTGCCAAAGGCAGTGACCTTGGCTAGTAGAAAATTGTTATTCTCGGTTAGACCATTCCAACGGGCTCTTGTGCGCCTAAAACGGAGAGTGTATGAAACAATTTCGACCCTGGGAAGTTGATGTACTAACTTACCCAAGCGGGGCCCACATGACTTTTGGCGCTTCATCTCCTAGGGTTAGGTTTTCAGATGTCTAGGGATTTTGACATTCCTGTTTATTATAAAAGGCCTTTAGAGCCTCATTGTAACCATATTTTTGTGAATGAGTGCAACTGTCACATCTCTTCTCAAAGATAAGCTGCCACCATTCCAACAAGCTTGTTTTCCACTGCATTTTACAGTTTCATCTTATTTCCTTATTGAATAGAAAACCCATTTTATTGTATCTATGTTATTTTTTGTTAAGCATATTTTAATAATCTGTATTCATTTCGTTATGCTCATAAAATCTAGATCAGTGTTATCATAGTGATCTGCTCCTTGTCGTCTTAATGCATGCCCCAACAAGGTCAGGGTACAAAGAATTGGGTCTCAAGCTTGTTTCTCCTGAGGACAAAAGCTATCACACGACCAAGCTACCTCTCATGGCAAGAGAAAAGAAAGATGAAGGGACATGAGATCCTTTGAAAAAAATTATTGAGGAATCCCTCACACAATAGAGGAACGAGATGATGGATAGTTTCGCGCAAATCCTTCGACGACCACCAAAAGGAGATGCATCTTCCTCGCGTGGAGGTGCCGCCCCCTTCAAGGTACACATAAACTTCAATATAACTATATTTGAAGGTTAGATAGACATAGATTTTGTAGACAAGTGGTTGAATATACTAGAAGGGAATTTTTCTTTCCATAACTTTTCGAATAGAGACAAGAATACTTTTGCACTCCTAAAAGTCGTTACTCATGTCAAATATTGGTGGGAAACTTTCTGTGAGCGAACGGAAACAAAGGAACCATCATTATTTAGAGTCACAACCACCTAGGTATCCTTCAAGGATGTTATTAAGGAACAATACTACCCTGTCAGAAGTTATGACAACTTGTATACAAAATGGACCACATTGCAGCAAGAAAGAGACCAAGCAGTGCTAGAGTTCACAAATATATTCCATACCTTGTGTACCAATATGGGTATCAAAGATTCATAGTGACATTTGGTGCTCAAGTATCATGGTTCTCTTCATAGATACATCTAGACCGAAATGGAATTTCTGGACATCTCGTCCTTGGGCTCAACCTACCGATATGTCGTAAAAATTGAGCAGAAGCTCAAACAAAAGACACGACAATTTGGGCTTGGGAACCCCTCAGAAAAATCTAGCAAACAATGGTTGCAACCCCCATAAAAAAGGACAGAGAAAATATGGACAGTATTAGAACAACCAGTCCAAGCTGAAAGCAAAGAAGGACACTGGAAATACAAAGAAAGATATTGGGAAGTGGTGCGACATCCATAAGAGCCCTTGGCATAACACTATTGACCGTCTCTCAAAGTAGTCGTTGGTGTCTGAAGTGAAAGCCTCTAAATCAGATGCAAGTTTTGACTATGAGTCAGAACTAGAAAGGGAAAGACGAATCATTAAAGAGGAACCTAGTGCCAACCAACAATGTCGATTGTAGTACGCCATCAAGCCCCTTAAAGACGAGGTATAGTGTGATGTTTTTCCTCTCGAAGTTTGTAATGTTCTTTTGGGACAACCTTATTTATGGAAATTTCATGATGTATATGAGTCTAGGCCTCATAGTGTTATTATTACTTTGAACAAGAAATTGTGCAAGATACCCGAGGCAGTCCCTCCTAGTGATATTTCCTTGATCTCTTCCAAGAAATGCAGGATGGTCATCTCTCAGACCGGTAAATTTGTCTTCTTCGTGATTCTCTTTGAGTTAGAAAAATATCAAAGCCATATCCAGGGCCTCGATGAACGATCTCCCCACACAATAGTAGAAAGTGGATAAGGTCGTGGAAGAATACTTAGATATCTTCTCCTCTCCTACTGGGGTACCTCTGCACTGCCAGTTCAAGCATCCCATCAATATGACCCCAGGCACACTGCTACCCAATGGGCCATTCTACCACCACTCTTTATTAGAAAACAAGGATATCAAGAGGCAAATCCAAGAACTACTCCATAAGGGGCACATCCATCCCATCTCTTCACCTTGTGGGATCCCAATCGTGCCAGTGCAGAAGAAATACAGGACCTGGCGACTCTACATTGATTATCGAGCCCTGAATAAAATCAAAGTCTGAAACCGGTACCCGATTCCCTGAATCAACGACCTCCTTGATCAGATCATGGGGGGAAAATACCTCAGTAAGATTGATTTGATATCTGGCTACCACCAGGACCCAATAGAACAGATAGATGTATGGAAGATTGCCTTCAAGTCAAAATAAGTTCTTTTTGAATGGTTGGTCATGCCCTTTGGTTTGACAAATGCTCCAACAAATTTTATGAAGATGATGGAAAATATTCTACAACCTTTCACCAATATGTTTGTAGTGGTGTATTTGGATGACATCCTCTTCTACAACAAGACTTGGGTGGAACACTTGCAACATATTCAACCGGTTTTACTGACCCTGCGGTAGCACAAACTATATGAAAACTTGGAAAAATGATCCTTCAACATGGATAGGGTCCATTACTTAGGCTACATCGTTGATCAACATGGTGTGCATGTGGATCTAGCCAAGATCTAGGTCATCTGTGACTGGCCAACCCCAACCATACTCACTGAACTTTGAATCTTCTTGGGCCTCGCCAATTTCTATCGCAGGTTCATGCTGGGATTTTCTCATATCGCATGGGCCCTCAACCAAGTAACTAGGGGTGGCGGTAAAGAAACAATTGTGTGGGGACTGTCCCAACAACAAGACTTCGTTGACTTGAATAAGTGTTTATGCTCATCCTAGGTACTTTCATTACCAGACCTGCAACATCCCTTTGAGATCGAGACAAATGCTTTAGACTATGTTATGGGTGTTGTTCTCACTCAACACGACCACCCAATGGAATATCATAGCGAGACACTGTAGGATGTTGTCCGTAAGTACCCTACTTACAACAAAGAAATGTACTCCATTCTGCAAGCCTGCTGCCAATGGAGACATTACATTCTTGGGAAGGAGACAGTCATCCACATTGATCACAAGCCACTACAGTTCATGCAGACCCAAGGAAAATTGTAGAATGACCGCCATCAGATGTGGTCAACATACTTACAATAGTTTCATCTCAACATCAAGTATAAATTAGGAAGCAACAACTGAGTTGTTGACTTCCTCAGCTGACCTCCAGTTGCGACAATCACCATTGTGCTAGACTCTTGCATACACGAGACCTTTGGATGGCCCCACCTCTATGAGATAGACCCTAACTTCTCCACCACCTACCAAATGCTGGGTGCCAAATCAGTGGTCAGTAATTTCCATCTTCATAATGGGGTGTTCTGTTGTTTTGGCCATCTTAGCATTCCATCAAGCGAGCACATGAAGCTGATTTGGGAATCTCACTAAAGTCGGCTGGTAGGACACTTTGGCGTCGCAAAGACGGTGGAAATGCTGCAAAATCATTTCTACTGGACAAAAATTCGACAGGATGTCGGAAAGTATATCAGGTCCTACACTGCCTGCGTTATTTCCAAACCGACTACTAAGAAATAGGGCATGTACACCCCTCTACCTACTCCTACCAGGTCATAGGAATCCATCTCAATGGACTACATGTTAGGCCTCTCATCCACCAAGATGGGAAATGACTATGTTTTTGTTGTTGTTGATCTCTTTTCCAAGATGATAATTCTAACTACCTACAAGAAAAACATCATAGCATAAGCCATTGCCAAGCTCTTCTTTGAATGTGTATGGGTACATTTTTGGATCCCACAAACCATTATCTCATACCATGATAGTTGGTTCCTCAACGCATTATGGTCGAGCCTCTAGTCATTGCTCGATACAAAGCTCACCAAATCCACTGCCTTCTACCCCCACATATGATGGCCAAACTGAGGTCATCAATCGTATGGTTGTACATATCCTACGCATGTACAATTCAAAACATCCCCGCACATGGGAAGAGAGTATTTTCTATGTCCAACATAGCTACAACCGAGCCCTACATAGCTCAACTAGCCACAACCCCTTTCAAGTGGGGTATGGATTCCAACCATTGGCCCCAATGATGTTGCACTACCCTTTGCAACCACCTTGACCGACTCGTCCCCTACTCCACAAGAAACTGACAAAGACACCTGATTCATTGAGCGTATCCAACACATCCACCAACAGGTTTAGGATATTCTACATAAGTCTATTTCCAAGTACAAGCAACGTCATGATCAACATCGGGTGCCACATAAGTTTCAGGTGGGCAACAAAGTTTGGTTGCATTCTCAGAAAGAACTCCTTACAGGGCCCCATAGGAAGCTTTTCCCACTCCATTATGGGCCATACACCATCACCAAGGCTATGGGTGACAATGGTTTTGAGCTCAACATTCCCCCCTTCCTTGGTTTGCATCCATTCTTCAATGTGGCTCTCCTTCGACCATATTTCCCACATTTATTGGACACCTCAGAGATAACAGAGCAGTTGAAACCAACAGAGTTGAACGTTGAATGCATGCAACAGGAATCCATTGATTAGATTTTGGACACACAAATCAAGGGAACTCAACAACAAATGATCCAACTTTATCGATTCATCAAACCAGGGCAACTCCTGCACCAAAGCAAGTGACTCACCCGGGGCCAAATTCAACAGAAATTTCCTCATCTAATGGGGGAACTCAACTAAATGGAGAAAAATTCTTCCTAAGGAGGGAGGATTGATGTAGGTGCATATCAGTGGCCACCCACCTATTCCATTGGCTCAAAAAATAATTTTCCATCTCGACAGTTTTTCGACAGTTTTTCGGGTTCCAAACTTTCGGGGCCATTTTGAGGCCCTAAATGATCTTTTTGGGGGACTTGGGGCCTAGGAGATTATCAGTGGCACTAACTTGGGCTAGTAGAAAATTGTTCTTCCTTGTTAGACCTATCCAATAGGCTCTCGTGCGCCTAAAAAAAATATTGTATGCAAAAGTTACGACCCTGGGAAGTTGATGTACTAACTTACCCAAACAGGGCCCACATGACTTTTGGCACTTCATCTCCTAGGGTTAGGTTTTTGGATGTCTAGGGTTTTTTACATTCATGTTTATTGTAAAAGGATTTCGTATCCTCATTGTAACCATATTCTTTTGAATGAGTGCAACTATCACATCTCTTCTTAGAGATAAGCCTCCACCATTCCAGCAAAGTTGTTTTCCGCTGCATTTTACAGTTTCAACTTATTTCCTTATTGAATAGAAAACTCGTTTTACTACATCTCTGTTATTTTGTGTTAAGCATATTTTAATAATCTATATTCATTTTGTTCTTCTCATAAAATCCAGATCAGTGTTTGATTTCAAAATCAAATTCACTAAGGATATCCATCCACTTATCTTTCCTAGAATTGCATTTGGGATGGTCAAACAAATATCTCATCCCACTGTGGTCTATCATAAGTACAAATTTTATAGCTAGGAGGTAATGCCTCCACATTTTGAAGGCATGCATTGTAGCATCCAATTCCAAGTCATGGGTTACATAATTTATTGCATGCTCACTAAATGTTTTAGATTCATAACAAAGCATTTTCCCTTGTTGCATGAGAGCTCCTCCAAGTCATTCTTTCTAGGCATGTATACACACAAGGAAGTCCTTGTTTGGTTCTGTAATTTTCATCATAGGTGCATTGGCTAACATGTGTTTCAGCTGCTAAAAAATCTACTCACACTTTGTTGTCCAAAAAACTTTTACTCTCTTTTTCTGAAGGGAGGTGATTGGATAACCAGTCTTAGAAAACCCCTTTATGAACCTCCTATAGTACCTTGCTAGTCCCATAAAGTATATGACATCAAATACATATTTTGGTGTAGGATGATCTGTGATGGATTTGGTATTTTCAAGATTAGTGAAGACCCCTTGTTGTAGGGTTTAGTCGACTCTATTGACTAGACCTGCTAGTCGACCAAGAAATAGTTGGTCGACTATTGTAGTCAGAAATATAAGTCGGTCGAAGTATCTGATAACCGACCGACATAGGAAGTTAAGTAATTGCATTTTCCTCATAAATAGACATATAGGAATATAAATATAAAAGAACATAGAAACTTTTATATCTCCATGTGAGAGATTGTATACATTGTACTGCATTTCTATATCATTTTATAACTACAGATATTTGGTAACTCTCCCTACTTCCCCCTAGATTACAACATTGATTATGTCACTGGTAGTTCTAAACCTGGGCATGTAGAAGTACACATAGATGTTAAACCTGCAAGACGTACATGAATGGTGGGAGCGCAATATTGAGAATTACATTAAAAATTATGCCATAAGAAACAATCTTCCACTCGTAGAAGCAAGAGAAAGATTCTTCTCATAAATTGATGAAAGTTTTTTAAAAGTTGTCCCTTAAGTGTTATTTCAGTGGGATAAAAGGAAAAAGAAAAGGGAAGAACTTTGTAACTTATGGAATAGTCATAAGTCAAATAGAAAAATGATCGAGGAGGGTCAAACTGATAGAGCGTGTGAGTAGTCAGAGTCTGAAACAAATCAACCAGAGATGGAAATAAAAATAGTTGTTGTGACCCTCGACAAAAGTAGTGATGCAGAGTTGATAGAGGCTGGATTGAATTCCTATCAACCAGAAGACGAACCTGAAAGAATGGATTACGAAGAGTCAAGACCAAAAATACACACTTCCCCCATGCCAGAATCTATCCCATGAATAAGAGAATTCCTCCAGCAAAGACTTCACATTGATGACCAATATCCAAGATTATGGTACACAACCGACGAGCATGGAAACCTATGAGATGCGCTGATTGTTGAGCCAGAAAGAAATGAAACCGACAACATGCTCATCCAAATTAAGGATCTCACTGACTCGACCCCCCTGCCAAATCTATTATCAAGAGAAGAAAATATTTATAGAGGTGAACCGACAAAACCATTGGAGTGATGCTTAGTCAAGTATAAATTGTTGTACTATGTTTTCATTAATGTCAAAGGGTTGATGTCAAGTGGTATCATAGTGAAGTGTTGTCAGTGATGTCAAGGTTGATTTCAAAGGGATTTGTATCATTGATGTCATGTCATGTTTTATAGGAAGTACCAAAAGGATGAGCTCCAAAGTGGTCCCCTTATGGTGAAATCCCTCATGGGAAGACACTTTTTGAAGTCCAAATGGTTAAGTGGTTTGGTATCCCAAACAATGTAGTTTTTTTTTGTGGAATAATGTAATGAAGATCAATGAATTTGTAGGTGAGACTATTCTATATGGATAGTACATGTCATGTTGTTTCTGGTCATATGTGGTACGTAATGTGGTTCCTCACGATTAGGGAGATATGGCCTTGTGAAGTTGGAGAATCCTCATAACTTATCTAGAAGCCCCTAGAAGGTCAAAGAGGTCAAATTATTCTAGAAGCTTCTAGAAGAAGTTCAATAGTCAAAGTGATTGTAACTAGGATTTAATCAAGGGTTAAGTTGTTGCAAAAAGAAAATAATTTAAAAATAATTTTGTTTCAACAAGAAGTGGTTATCTTTCTATTTGTGGATAAAGTGGATGTAAATGGACAAAGTGGTTAGTATTGGGTTAGCCCTAAAAGAAGGAAATTGGTTAGAAGATAACCCCTAGAGGAAGCTACTTGGAGTGTATAAATAAGAGAGAAAGGGTCTCTTATGTATATGAATTTTGAAGATCTATTATTTGGTGAAATATTGATTGCAGGTATTCGTTAATACATCTGAAGTTATGCAATTCTGAAGTAACAAAGGCAGGTTGACGATGAAATTTTCAGAGCTTCATAGAAGCCCTAGTTTCTGAATTATACGCAGGATGCAATGGAGGATCTCGTGTACGTATGAAGGGTTCAGTGGAGGAAGGCATGTGTATACACAAGCTGTAGTGGAGGAGCTCGCATATAGGTGAAAAATTCATGAAAACTTGAGTTGATGTTGATGTCAAGTCCCTGAAGTCTGAAGCAAGCTCCTAGATCAACATTCTACAAGTTCATATCTTCAGGTATGGTTACATGGTTGTCTTTAATTATCACTTATCCTTATTCTATGGTGAATTCTTGAAGAATTCTTGGTATTCCTGTTGTGACATATGGATATGGTATATGTTGGCTGGTTGTTTGAGTGAGAAACACTCTTAGGTAGGGCAAAGTTATGATATGGCTCTTATAGCTCACACCTTTGAGATACTTGTACTTAGTTGAGGGAGATGTATGATGATTTATGTATGATCCATGTGGATATCAGTGGCCACCCAACTATTCCAACTTTCTCATCTTGGCATTTCTTTGGTTTGGTAGTTTTTTCCTACTTTTCATGTCCCAAACTTCCAGGGCCATTTTGAGGCCCTAAACAATGTTTTTAGGGCTCACCAAAATCAATATATAGTTGGATTCTAAGTTTGACACCATAATGTTTATTCCTTGGATAAGCCTTTCCAATGGGCTATCATGCACCTAAAACAAAGATCATATACAAAAGTTACAACCCCAGGAAGTTGATGTACTAACTTACCCCAACAGGGCCCACGTGACTTTTAGCACTTCTTCTCCTAGGGTTAGGTTTTTGGATGTATAGGGTTTTGTAATTCATGTTTATTGTAGAAAGGATTTTAGAGCCTCATTGTACTCATATTCTTGCGAATGAGCACAATCATCACATCTCTTCTCAGAGATAAGTCACCACCATTCTAGCAAGCTTGTTTTCAATTTTCATTTTACAATTTCAACATATTTATTTATTCAATAGAAGCCAATTTTACTGTATCTATGTTATTTCTTCTTGTGTTCACCTAGTCGTCAATTTTAGAAGAATCATCCACCAAAACATATTATTGGATATAGAAATGCAGGAATAAAGACCAGAGAAAGTAAAAGGTTTCGTACACCAGAGAAGAGACACATTGTACTCTTATCCACACTTAAACCCATCATGTTTGAGAAAACCAATAATGATGAACATTGGGTCAAGGCCATTGAAGAAGAACTACATCAAATAAAGAAGAATGAAACACGGGAACTGGTGCCAATACCAAATAAAACAAATGTGATTGGTACAATATGGGTGGTCAAAAACAAATTAAACAAAGATGGACAAATAACCAGAAACAAGGCAAGATTAGTATGCAATGAATACGCACAAGTTGAAGGTGTATATTTCGAAGAAATTTTTTCCCTTGTTTTCGGAATGGAAGCAATCAAATTGATATTTTCCTATGCATGTTCCAAAAGAATCAAATTATATAGGATGGATGTAAAATCAACATTTATAAATGGTGAATTAGAAGAAGTATACTTTCAACAACCAAAAGTTTTCCTACTATCAGAAAGGGAATATTGTGTTTGTAGATTGAAAAAAGCTTTGTATGGCCTCAAATAGGCCCCTAAATCCTGTATTCAATTGTAACATACCCACTATGGAATAATAATTATTTCACCTATTCTCGAGGGAAAGAATCCCCGAAGCCCTACAGGGGCCTAGCACAGGGTAGTTATTCCCTTATCCACTTCCATGTGATCGTTGGTTATGACCACAGGCTAAACAAACTAGGCTCATTTTTTCATTTTGCAACTCAGCGATATGAGCAGGTCAAGTCTTTCGACTCTACAAACCCCAAAACCTGAAATCTTACCTTCGAGGAGATCGATGGCTGCGAGTCTCCCCTTGATCCGACGGTCCTCACAGTATTGGGATTTCGGTAACCGGGAGTTAGAAATGCAAGAGAGTCAAGTCTTTTGACTCTTCAAACCCTGAAACCTGAAATTCGAGTTCTTGTATGAGACACGATGAATCTCTATGTTTTGGATCCAACGGTCCGAATATTTTTAGAGTTTCGTGAACCGGGAGTTCACGATGCAACGTCTTCAAAACTCTTGTCACTCCAATCCCCGAATTCCTATATGGGGATTCATGAAGGAGACCAACGATCCTCGAGGATTTGGATCCAATGGTCCATGGGATTTCAGAGCCTTCCCCGAACTCTGACCGCTCAACATGCGTCTCTTCCGATGGACGGTCTCGGGACTCCTCCTTTCTACCACAGAGCGCATTGGGGTTTTCGGGTACCGGGACTTGTGCGAAAACATCTTACTGTTGTTCAAAATTCAAAAGGAAAATTTCATATTCTAGCACAATACTTATCTGTACAGTTTGTGGATCTGTATCCACATGGTAGTTTTGTTATCCATTCTCATCGCTTTCCTTGACGTACCCGTTAGGTGCATGATTTCAATTCAATAGTTCACAAGAGATATCATGATTTCATCTTCCTTTCCAAGGTTTTTTCCGCACGAGAAACTACCCACTGTGTGCATGATCCCAATAGTTTACAAGAATTATTAAGGTCTCCTCTTCCTTGTGTTCACTCATCCTCCAGGCCTAGGCTCAGGCATCCCCTTCACTGTTATACAGTCCCTTGGGCGATCCATCTTTCCCTGCCAAGGTTTTCTAGCACATGAAAAATTTTAGAGACTCTATTGAGTCTTACAGTCGAGGCGTCCCTTCGAATTGCTCTGCCGAGGCATCCCTCCAGCTTGTGTTATCTCAACATGATTTATTTCAGGCAATCGTGACTCATCATGGGGTTCTCATGGCTCAACAGTAGCCCCCCCCTTTTGTTTTTTTCATCATCTTCAGCTTTGACAACCTTCATCTGTTCCTTCTAGACAAATCTTTTCTCCTCATCTATATCATAGGTATACAAAATTCATGAGACATCATTATAAATTTTAACTTTTAGAATGTTATTGCAAATCTGTCACCCATAGATTTTCTAATCTCACGATTTGTTTTCATATTTGTTCCACACAGGAACCAGATTCATAATTATGGGACTTTCCTTCCCATAGCGGTTTGGCTTAGCAAGCAATTGGCCTTCCTTATGGAAGTACAACATTGCCATATCCAAGATTCTTTGCTTCCTGCAATTCATTCGTTACACAACCAACAATTGTTAGTTTCATCTCAACATACCAAAATTTTCAAAACGTAATTCAACATTTAAAAAGGGTTTTAACAATTGTTCTAATATCCATGGCCACATTCATACCCAATGCATCCTTGCATTGTTTTTCAGGTTCCTCACACTTTATGACTGGTTCTTGGCCATGGGGTGTTGGAATTTAACCAACCTTTTCCTCATATGGTTTATTCGTTTTCTTTCATTCTTATAGTAGGACCATACTGCCAGCTATAGGCTGATCACGATCCCAAATCAATACTCATGAACTCAAAATTTTCACATGAATGCCTTTACGCATTCCTTGATTGTCAATGCATTCAAGACTTATCAATTTATGAATTCTTCGAAGGGTTACAAACAATGTTTACTACCAGAGGTTCATACCTCCATCATTCAGGTTCTTCGTCCTGAGTCATACTTTATTTGGGTATCCCAGGCATGTGACTGCCTTTCAAGTTTATGCATAACACTAAGACAATAAAATATTTCAGAAGGGGTTCTTACCAAATCCCTTCATACCTTGTGCCACACAGGCACAAATATCTTATACCTGTTCTTGGCTTCTAGCACCCTCTTTCTTATTTTTTTTACCTCATCACTGGTGCTTTATGGGGGGGTTTTATAGCCCTGTCAACAATCTTTCACTCGCGGCCTTCTCCTGGTCATTCTTTGTTTGAGGTTGCCCATCATTGGCAATTGTCTTCCTCAATAGCTCCAATTTATTTATATACACAACATGCATCCTCATAGACACAATTACATTAGTCATAATATTAAACCAAATGCATGTATCATAATCTTCGAGTTCATAACCATCCTCAAATGTTTACATAAGTGCAACACAACAGTTCTCAATCGTTTTCACAGTATTACAACCATCATTACTATGGTGTCAAAGCATTTTCGTTCATCAATGTACTAGCTTTCTCATCCCATAGAAAACATAATGCATAGCAAGGAAATAAATGAGGGCTCTCCCCTTCTTCAAATTATTTCTACATTGCTTGGGGATTTTCATCCCACTCGAGTTATCTCTAAGGTCTCATTGACTTTTCTTAATCATAGCCTCAACCAAGCCTTATCAGTTAAACGTACTCATTTATTCATTTATCATATGCAGGGGGTTTACTTTCCTCTTACCAACTATACCGGTTTCTGCAACTGCTCTTTTTCTGAGTGCCTTGGTTAGGCCCCACCCTAACCCTTTTTGGGATAACACAACATGCTTTAATAGAAAATATTTTCTCATAATGAATCATGAACATGTGCATCCTATACACTCCCATTCAGTTATCAGAATGGTCCATATTCAATTGTTAGTCTTCTTATTAATTACATGATTCTTTCAAAATGAAATCCAAGATTCTTATATATGGACAGGCCTTGCTGTTATCAGACTAGTCGGTAGATGTGGACACTAACAGATCTCCCTAGATCCACCTGGATCTAGAACAAAATAGGACAGGACATGACACTTTCCCTAAGTTGTGATCATTGAATCTGCTAATAAGGAGGACTAAGTGACATACCTTTGTATCACTTCCTTAGGTCTTTGTTGCTCTCGCTTCACTCCGGTGCTTTCATGAGGTCAAGTCCAAGACAACACAAACCAACCAAAGTGAAGATAGCAAAAGGTATTCAATGCCAACTTATGCATATGATCAAGGAATTACACAATAAAGTAAGAGTGACT
The DNA here is from genome assembly GCA_009831015.1 of Picea engelmannii. NCBI lineage: Eukaryota > Viridiplantae > Streptophyta > Pinopsida > Pinales > Pinaceae > Picea > Picea engelmannii. The sequence goes on from ML779728.1 coordinate 341,359, forward strand.
TTATGGGAAAGGGACATGTCACTGTATCATATTAATTGAAAGTGGAAGATACAACCTGATCACCTTGATGTCACAATATTCCTTTCAAGGAATCTTGGTTCCAACACACACACTTTCTCTATACTTGCATGAAGAAGATCCAATTCCTTTTGATAGACCAACTAGAGCCTTCAAGCTTCTGTCCAAGTAGCGTTCTTCACACAATTCTTACATTAATTCTTCATTCAATCTTGCTTAACCTTTTCCATGAGAAACCTTTCAATATATAGGAGAAGGAGAGATGGTTACATGGATGAGGATGATCCCATCAAATCTGAGAAGTCAGTAAAATAACAACCATACGAATGCCAACTCATTTTCTAGAAGATTCCCTTCTAGAACCCTCGAGACCTCTTCTCTTTTCCAAGCTTGAAAACAGGTTCACACCCTATGTATGGAGAAAACTGCGAGAAGTTCGCACCCTAGGTGTAGGTGGCTTTAGAAAATGAGGGATTCTCACACCCTAGGTCATATGCAGCCTGCGAACTCACTTTGAAAATATGTTTTCTAGAAGGAGACAAGGTCCACTTTTCTCAAGCAAAAAGTCCTTGTTGGGAGCCTGAATACACCATTGTTAATACATCACCAATATGACCAAAATCATGTGTAACAGAATGCCCTCCAAAGTATGAGGCCGGAATCAGTGACAACCAAAATACTTTGTAAACTGCGTGTGTGTGTCGGAAACCAAGAGTGCACCTAATCAGAAACCTGCAAACAACCAAGCACCTACAAAATATAATACCAGTTCTGAGGTAGGCATTCCCATACTCAGATCACAAACGGATGACATCATGAATGTGGGTTGTGGCCACCAATCATACACCGTGGATCCATGCCGTCAAAAATATTACATAGCCGCCAGGAATACACTGTGGATCTATGTGAGAAGACTCAAATTATGACGACATAGCCACGTGACATACAAAGTGGATCTATGTGTCGATGCAAATCATACATACTCCATCGCAGTCTGGATCAAAAAGATGAAATCCAAGGTATTCAATCCCATCACGTGAAAGTACAATTCTAGCCATGTGATTACATGTTCCGAATTCGAACATGGTAGAAACCACTTGATTACCAGTCATTGATGAAACTATTAACAAGTGCGAGGGAAATCACCATTAGTGTCAATGACTCCCAAGGTAGACTAGTATAATCCAATGAATGTGAATAAATGAGTTGAGGTCGAACATTCAATGGAATCTCCCGATCAGGGGTCAATGATGAAAACCCACTGTCGAAATCAAGAGAACCTGCTATTGAGGCATGCAAGTTCCAAGGTACCAAATAATTTCTAAATCTTGTTTCTGGATAATGAGTTGGAGCCGATGGGACAAGACTCGTCATAGGAGGGCCTTGATGTATCCCCCATCAATGACACGAAACGAGTAACAAATTTTGAAGGTGAAATAGAGTGTGAATATAGATGACAATGGACAAAGGGAAGGTCGACTTGGTAAGAATGGAAAACTACAGATGGCCGACTCAAATAAAGGTTTTAGATGAACTTCTCTTGAACATATGAACGACACGACCAGGGATTTGGAAACACTGACTCAGAGATGACTCAGGATATGAACTTGTAACAAGTCGAATGAGAGACAAATGGATTTACCAAACCGGCTTCCAATAATGAATAGAGGGTGTCATGTTCAAGAGCGACACTTACTTCCAATAATATGAATACGAAAACACATCCCTTTCCCAAATTTTCCCCCACCATTTCTGGCGAGTACCTCTTTATTTTTACGCAATCTTGAGGAGGATAACATATTCTTGTTGATATAAGCTCATCCTTCGGATGAGTCCCTCAGAATATGTTTAATGAACCCTAGGAAGGAGTGGTTTGGTCCCATTACGAGTCTTTCGATGTTTGTTTAACGAGTCCAAAGATAGAAAACTCGAAGCTTTTTCATGATTATAGAGTCTGGAAAAACATTCAAAAGAGAAATCTCTCAGTTCCTTTTTCGTAAAGTAGTCTGATGAGACCAAAAAAGAGATAAATTATTGCTCAACAGATGCTTTCTTCAAATACTTTAACGAGCGTGAAAATAGAAAGATCGCTCGGCAATATTTTCATGTTTAGAGAGTCTGAAAAGAGCTTAAAGAGGACTCCAGGGGGTTCCTTTTTCGTATAACATTGATGAGCCTGAAAAAGTGATAAAAGTGTGCTCATTTACATTCTCATGTATTTTTGAGTGTGAGAATGAACAAAGACCAAGCTCAAGGTTTTGTCTAAAAACCATAAAAACAATTAAGCATGCGACGAAAAAGAGAAAATATCCATACTCCTTTGTGTAGACTTCAAAGTCGATATATATGCAAAAAGTTGCACTCATAGGGCTATTAGTCATTAGGTTTGATGAATAAAACAATAAAAAAATCAACAAATATGGTAAAAAGTAAATATAAGTGGGTAAAAGGACTTTTACCATAGTCATTGTGACTTTGCCAGGAATTGTACCCAAAACCCCTCTTTTGCCCTTGAATTTCAGTGCTCGATTGTGGAAGGTACAAGAAACCATTTGGTGAACCATCTCTGTCAGCGAGGTAAGCTCTCTGTCTTCTACCTTTTCATGGTTCAATTATTTGTTTTCATTGGCAAATTTCAAGTTTTCGAGTTTGTTTTAGGGCCAAAACTTGCGCCCAGGCGTTCTTGTAGGCTAGCCATACGGGACCTGCAAGAATGCATGATTCTCGCAGGTGACCCCAAAGGCACCTGTGAGAACCTCGCACTGTGCTAAAGGGGCACCTGTGAGGGCCATAAAATGAAAATTTACTTTGATTTTTTTTTAATGAAAAATATGCCAAGGCTTGAAATGAGTTGTTGACTCTCTTCTTATGGTTCTTGTGCAGACATTTAACCATCATGATGCTGGAGTGGTGCAAAAGAGAGCATGAAGAGGATGATGTTATTGCTGGGAATGACTCGGGAACCATTGCCTCTCTTCGAGACTATGGTATCTTGAGATTCTTTCAGATCCCGGGAATGAGGGCCCAAGTTAGGTTGTTGGAGTACCTTGTTCATATGTGGGATGTGGACCAACAAGTATTCCACGTGGGGGTCCACACATTGTCTTTGGATATCGAGGACATTTACTTCCTAACAGGACTATCATGACATGGGTACCATGCTAGCTTGAACGGTAGCTGAGGTGGTGCACTGCCTATGAGTGAGAATTGTCGTCAGTACTGTGTTCCAGAGGCGAAAAAAGCAAAGGAAAGGTGGCCATTTGGGGGGTCCAGGATTTGACCCTTCGCACTATATTGTTCACCATTTCTCATATGGCTGGGAGCGCTACTCCACACATGGCTCTCCAAAGCTATTTTCAGTATGCCATAGAGTGTACTAAGCCTCAAGTCTTTAATTGGTCAGACGCAGTCCTTCGTAGCATAAAGAGGCAGTTGACAAAATGCAGGAGAGGTAACCTGAAACAATTCGGGTATAGATCACTTTTGGTGTCCTTCTTTCTCGAGAGGGCCCCCTTGCTGAGATTACAGGTTGAGTGGGGTTTACCGGCCCCACAGGATTCGAGGATGTTGAGGTGGTGCAACCTCATGGACTGACATGTAGCTAGGCCTATCATTAAATACAATGATTCCTTCTTTGACTGGTTGTGGCCATAGATGTTGATGGTTGGCGATTATGCCTATGTCAGGTTGGATTTCCAAGGGGATCCAAATTTGAACCTACCTAAGGACACCCAGTGGGGAGATCTAGGTAAGAAGCACACATTTTTTCACTTTTTAAATGTTTTTGTGAGTTTTATCATATGCAATGTTTTTATGTTTGTCCAAGGTCTAATTACAAAAAAATCATTTTGATGACACGGACGTGGGGCCTTATCGACCTCTGATTACCTCTCCTATTCAGCGACGAGGAGAGGTGGATCCAGTGCCATGATGGGACGCTGAAGATTATGAGGAAGTGGAGAAAAACTTAGAGGGGTTGACTGCTAACATTCCGGACATGCCTATCAAAGAGGTCCCTCGGCATTATCAACGCCATATGGTGGGCGTGTCAGATTCTATTGGTCGACTGCTTTGTAGGGTTGTCCGGGTAGTCATGTGTTATCATGAGTGTCACCCATGATGTTACTTTGTAGAAGCTACAAGCTTCAGATTTTGAAATTTTGGTCCTCGGACATAACTTTTTTGTAACAAACTTTTGATCGTTATATAGATATATACAGATTCTACCGGCTTATCTTGTGTTATGTGATACATGTGATGTGATTGGTTTATAAATGGCCCAAATGTCTATCTAATACATAATTAGCTAATGCATCAGTTAATGTATTTAGACATCTAGGAATATGTTGATACTCAATATAATCAAAATAACATTCCAAGAGGTGAATTCGTAAATATACCCATAATAAAGTAGGACTTCGAATAGCATAGACATTACTTAAATGTAGTACTACTAGTTAAGAATCGAGTCGTACAACCAAGTGACGGATACTAAGTGAGATAGAATCAATCAACAATTCGATAACGACGCTATACTCTGCAATATTGTTGGTTTCGTGGTCGAGACACACACCTCGTAGAGTGATATGTTCATTTGTAGGGGCGTAAATTTCCCAAGCAACAGAAGCAAGGTTCTGAGTACTACGGTTAGCGCCATCAACAAATCCAATGTGGGGTAGCGAAGACTTTGACATCTGGAAACTAAACACAACGTAACATAAGGGTAGAGACCAGATAACGAAAAAACATACTATAGTAACACACAAGAAGTATGATACAATAAAATACAAGTACTCATGCACAAGTGATCTTAGGCATAATACTTCTTTAAGTACAACCCATTTCTAGGTTCACTCAAAGGGATACCATCGTAATCTACTAACTCATAAGCTCCTTTCTCCAGCACTCGTCTAACGATGTAAGGACATCGCCACATAGCCTCAAATTTTCCAGCTCCTAGCATATCCTGATCTTGTTCGTAAAGGAGAACCAAATCACCTTCGGAGAAAATGCGAGGCTTGACATGTTTGTCGTATTGGGCCTTGACACGTTTCTTCTGGGCTTCTATGACTAGGGTAGCGTTGCGTCGAGTTTCATCCAATCACATGAGATACAACAGACGTTCTTCTTCGATATAAGTGTTTGGTAGGATTTCGACGACAAGTTTTAGGGAGGGTATCTCACATTCAATCCGCAGGATGGCTTCTAGACCATAGACTAACTAGAATGGTGTAAACCCGGTAGCAGACTTAACGGATGTCCAGTAAGCCCACAATGATGAAAACAACATTGTGTGCCAACTTGTTTTGTGAATCCCTATCATTCATCGAAGCATGGTGATGAGGACTTTATTAATCGCTTCGACTTGGTCATTGGCTTGTGGGTAATAGGGTGTTGAATTTTCATGGCGAAGACCCAACTTTTCAGTGAGTTCGGACATGATGAAGTTTCTAAAGTGGCTACCGTGATTGGTGACGATAGCCTGAGGAACACCAAAATGAGCTATGATGTGATTGAATATGAATAATACCACGGTCTTTTTGGTGTTGTCAAATGTCGGCATCGCCTCAGCCCATTTCGTAAAATAGTCTACGACTACAATAATGTATCCATGCCCCTCGGTCGAGTGAGGGTGACATGTCATGAAATCAATACCCCATTTCGTAAAAGGACCGACGAAGACCACAGGGTGAAGAGGAGCAGGATGTGATCATATTTTATGGTTGTAGGTCTGGCAAGTGTGGCATTTTTGGATGACAATTATACAATCGTTGAATAAAGAAGGCCAAAAATACCCATCTCGCAAGATCTTTTGGGCAGTAGCATACCCAGACATATGACCACCACAGGCTCTAGAATGGCAGTCATTTAAGGCTTTCTCGGCTTCGTCAAATGTGAGGTAGCGTCAAAAAACTAAGTCAATCCCACGACGATAAAGGGTATCACAGAGGATAATGTACTGACTTGGTAGCGTATTCGACGACGGTTAGTACTAGATAAATTGGGCTGGAAAGTCTGGGTTTAGAGATATATGATGATGTCTCTGTACCAAATATCATCAGAACTAATCAGTATAAGGGATTCATCAGGTAATGAATCGACTGGCACCTTTTCCATCTCAGAGTAGGGAAAGTCGCATATCAACTCGACAAACACTAAGGATTTCTTGGACTTAGCACATTTGAATTCCAATTCAAACTCCTGGAGTATCATGATCCATTTGGAGTATTTTCCCCCTAGCAGTTGACGTGTGAGAATGTTTTGCATAGGGTTGCAGGTAGAAATTACCATAGTCTTGCGAGAGAGCATATAGTGTCGGAAACATTGAACTGCTTGGACGACTGCCAAGGCCAGTTTTTCGACATGTAAATACTTGGTTTCGGTAGGTGTTAGACTTTGAGTCAAGTAATAGATGACATGTTCTCCATGAGAATCATCCTCCTGGATGAGAACCATAGCGATGGTGTAACCTAACGCTGCAAGGTAGAGGAAGTAATCGCGACTGTAATCAAGGGGAAAGGGAAGCGGAGCACGTGTTAGGGATAGTTTCAGAGCTTCGAAATCTTTGTTTTCGATGGTATCCCATATGAACTTGGACCCCTTTTTTAGTAGTCGCGTAAATCCAAGAGTTATCTCGGCATAGTTTGGGATGAAACGACGAAGAAAGTTTGCTTTCCCTTGCAAACTTTGTAACTGGCGAAGTGAATAAGGAGGAGGGAGATTGAGAATCACCTCGACCTTCAAAGGAGCTACCCGGATCCCTTGATGTGAAACAATAAAGCCTAGAAGTCGGCCGGATTCTACGCAGAAAACGCATTTGTGAGGATTCAAGAGTATATGGTAGAATCGACATTGGAGGAAAATGGCTCAGAGGTGTAGTGGATGATCGACCCAGCGCATGGAATGAGCGGGTAAGTCATCAAGATATGGTTGCACGATGTTCTTGATATCATGGAAGGCATAAGACATAGCATGTTGAAAGGTTGCGCCAACATTTTTTATACTAAACGGAAGTCTCCGATAGGCAAAAGTGCCCCAAGGACAAATAAAAGTGGTTTTGTGTTGGTCCTCAGAAACAATATTGATTTGATTATATCCGGAGAAACCATCCATCAGAGAGAAGATTTCACTTCCGGCACAATCTTCAACAATTTGGTCAACGAAGGGGGTAGGAAAGTTGTCTTTAGGACATGCTTTGTTAATATCCTTATAATCAACACACACACGAATTGTGCCTTGTTTCTTGTCGATCGAGACAAGATATGAAACCCAGTCAGTGAGAGCCACCGGGTAAATAAAGTCAGCTTTGAGAATTTTCTCGACTTCAAGCTTGATAGCGACCACTTTACATGGGTGGACCGGATGAAGGCATTTCCAGATGGGTTTAGCATCTGGGTATGTCTTGATCTCATGTATCACAATGTCGGGGTCAATACCCGAAATTTCTTCATAGCTCCAGGTGAAGACATCATGAAATTCTTTGAAAAGTGACTTGTAGGTGACGATTTCATCAGAGGAACATGAAGCTCCGATATGCACATTTTTGACAATACCAGGTTTGATGGATATGTCAAGGGGAATAGTGGGTGAGATATTGCTTAAGTTCCCATTAGAAAACACATCGTGTGTAGACTCGAGAATAGTGGAAATGATGACAATGGTCGACGGGGTTGATATCCGTTGGTAGCTCTTGATGGTGTGTTGTTCCAAGAAGAAGATGGAACGATGATGTCCATCGTCCCAGGGGGTGTCTTCCATAACAGACATAATCATTTTTTCCATGGGAAAAATGACATGGAATGGATCTGGAGATAAATCACCAAGAGAGGGGGTAGAAGGAATTGTCGATTGAATGGCCTGATAGGCGGATTCGACCGGGCTCAACGACATTTTGTCGTCGTAATGAAGATGATCGTTGGGGTCGGGTACCATCCATGGGTCATGAGACACAGGCGTTCTGTGAATAGAGGTTGAGATCATGTTGATTGAAGCGAAATACGGGTGTGGAACATCGGGTGGTGGGATGGGGAAAGTATCCATTAACGAGGAGTCTTTAAGAATACCCACACCGATGTTCTAGTATACGGGGGGGTTTTGGTGATGAATAGTACATTGCCAGTACGTGTATCTAAGTTAAAGAAGGATAATTGGTCGACGGTAATTACCTTTCCTTGATGTGGGAAATGTACAACACGAAAAAGAGTCGACACAACTGCGTGCATGGAATCAATCTAGCTACAACCAAGCAAAAGATTGTAATCGAGAGGAGCGTCAAAGACTTCCACTTCAACTTGGACTGTTTTTCCTTCTAACATGATTGGCAATGAAAGGAGGACACTGTAAGGCTTAAAACCGGATAAATTAAAGGATTTGAGTGTATTATGGGATTCAGTCAAAGAGGGAGAGCCGATGGCTTTCCAGCAGGTAATAGACATGACACACGTCGAGGCACCTTCGTCGATAACAGTTCTACAAATATTTTTTCCGAAGACAATAACTTGTATTTGGAATGCGAGTTGAGGGGGTAACCTTGGAATGTGATCTTGCAAGTCAAAAATTATTAAGTTTGTATCCATAGGGTCGATTCCAGCGATATCTTTCAACAGTGCCTTCCGTTGTGTAGGACAACTTTGAAGGACTTCGAGGGCTGACATCGCGGATGGTGCTTGGGCCAGATCTTCAACAATACTGTAGTTCTGGGTAGCACGGGCATGAGGATTGAAAGCCGATTTTTGAACGACACCCTTTGGAGGAGGGCAAAGGACTGTGTCGAGGCTCAGTCATTCGAGATGAAGAGGACCGTTGGTAGGTGGAGTCGTGGGAGATGGTTGGACCAATGAAGGAGGTATAGCATGAACCTTCTCTTTGGAGGAGGAATAATCTTTGGCTCGAGTGGTAAGTGTGATGTCATTTTTCTTTGAATCTCCTGTACACATTAAGACATAGGATGTATTGGAGGGGGAGGGTTGGTCGTGAATGACCAATTAGGCCTGTTGTTGAGAAGGGAAGGGTTGTGACAATATGGCCGGAGTGGGTGGTTTCAGGGTCCCTTGAAGGAACTTAGTAGCCTCGACTCATCGTGGACAATCCTTAGTGTAGTGATCATCACCAAAGATAAGACAAGGGTATCGGGGTTTGCGTTTATCCCTATCATCAACAGGTGGTGTTTTGGTTCTTTCTCTTTGCAAATTATTTTTGTCCTCCTTATTCTTACCCTTTCCCTTTCTGGATTTGTTTTTACCAGAGGGGGTAGATTGAACAGTATTCACCTCAGAAGTCTTGTCGGTGGGAGGGGTAGGAGACGGAGAATTTTGAACATCAAAAGAAATGGGTTTGGGGTTGTTGCTGGAGGTTTGGATGGAATGTGGTTGGGCATGGAAGGTACCAATCACACTGTCAGCCACATGAGAAGAAGCAAGGGTAGTTGAAGTGGTAGAAGTAGAAGGATGTGGTGCATCAGGGAGTAGGTCGTAAAGAGTACCTGTTTGTGAGTAAACGAGGTCAAGGTATTGAGCACGACTAATGGTCTGTTATTCTGTGACAACTCCACCCATGGAGATGTCACGACTGATGTCATTCACAAATGATTTCGTGAACCATTCTACCAGCAGTTGATCGAGAAGTTCGAGTTTGATGAGATGTTGTCTCCTTCTCCATTCATGAATGTGATCAGAGATATGAGTGGCTTTGGTTTGTTTAAAAGAGATCAAAATCTCGGTCCTTGTTTCATAGTGAATCAGTAACTGGTAGTGGGTGAGGAAATCCATAGTGAGGGTGTTGAAGTCGGCGAAGAAACATTGTGGTAATTCTATATATGACTTCGCGGTAGAAACCATGAGAGTTCATTGAAAAAGGCGTAAACGAATAGAGTCATCCATCAAGGAGTTGGATGAGCACCAAAGGTGAAAAGTCATTACGTGATTGTTCGGGTCCTCTCCCGCTTTTCCATCAAATTTAGGGATGTCGGATGGTAGTTTGGCCGGTATGGCGAGCCATTGGGGAGAGTGATGGATTTGATCGTTTAAAATCCTCAACAGATCCGGGGGGTCCAAAGTGGCTAAAAAGGGTAACTATCTATTCACATACAGGTACTGGTGGCTTTGGGGAGGGAGTCTCGTCGGCAAACCAGTGGGACCATAAGCAGTCTGCATATAATGTGAGGATCTAGGTAGATTCGGTGGTTGTTGTGGAGGCAAGTAACTCATTGGGTTGTACCCTTGAATGGGGGCGTGGGGTTGAGCAGTCGAACCCCAAATAGGATTCGACGTACCTGGATATGGTTGGCCTATACTAGGGTGTATAACAGATGTAGCTTGAGGTTGTTCCCCCCCAGTTGATTGAGGATTATGTTGTATCAGATAGTTCCAATACTGGGCCAAGGATGGAGGTATGGTTTGTCCATAGGGTGGGGTCGGTCAGGGTTGTGCTCCGATCAGGGGTTGTGTTCCGATCAGGGGTTGTGTTCCAATTGGTATTTTCCCTAGAAGGGGGGGTTGAGTTGGGCCTCCTTGGTGAAATTGTCCACCAACAGGAATTTAGTAATTTGGTGTGAATGACAGCATAGTGCCACTAGGATCAGTGCCTCCGATAGAGGATGGAAAATGTCCTCTGAAACGGGGTGGAGGAAGTGTTAGAATGAAACTGGGAGGAGAGTTCCCAGAAGAAGAGGGACCACCAGGAGTTTCATATGTGATGTGCGTAGGAACGGGAATAGAGGCATTCAATGCACAGTATCTGAGTGGAAGTGTCAGAGTGACTCTAGGTGAAAGCAGTGTAGCAATAGGGTCTTGGCTAGCCGCGGTAATCCCGGTGTGAAGACTCGTAGTATCTATGTAATGGACCATTTGTAAAGGGAGAGTCAAGATGTGGTCAGCTTGCAGAGATTCTGCACTAGGAAAATAATAAGCAGTAGTAAAAGGTATTGCGTCTGGATCAGAGGTTTTGGGGAATGCAGGTGAGATGGTGATATCAACACCTACTCCTAAGCCAAAGAGATCCCGTCTAAAAATGCCAGTAGTCCAAAAAGGATCTTGACCCTCAGGTCCTAGAAAAGGTCCAGTCGGTGATCTAGAAGACAAAACAACCAAGTCTCTAGAAGAATTTACTCGCATAATACGTCTCTCAGAGTCGGGATGAGGTTGAAAGTCCTCTCGAGAATTGGTAATTCGGAACCGTTCTATAGAGTTAGTTCTTTCCACTTGTGGAGTGGTGACGTCTTGGAATTCACTCTGTTGAGAAGAGCCCTCCGGTGAGCTAGTAGGCAAGGGTTGAGAACCTTCCAAATTTTCTAGGGGTAAGCCTTGCATTCTACGTGAACGATGTGGAGGGTCAATTGTGAACGAGTTAAAAACTTACAAAGAAAATTCTATGGTCAACTTGGGTAAACAAACAACATGCGCTAGTAAAAAATCTAGGAAACAACACCAAGCAAACAAGACCTTCTAATTCTGAGGTCACTAGTTGGTGATGAAATCCAATGTCTCAACAATGAGACGAGAAGGGGCTGGGCTAGTGTGGAAAATTTACGTTGACGACCTACTTAACGGACTTACACCCTGGTGCAAGCTCCCACACATAATTGTGGGTATACCCTCCAAGGAGCCTGAGTGAGTTTGGCCAACGTCGATTCCAGGTACCGTGAAGACTTTCCCCTTCACAGTCACCTTGTGTAAGACCCTAAGAAGATAGGCCACTAAGGTTACCACCAAAAACAATAAATCCTGGGGGGATAGTCAACAGTCCGATCCACACGCAAGGGCAGGGTATCTAGCCCGAAATCAACTTGAGAGGATTCCACTCATCATTGTGGGTATACATTCAAGTGACCCCCATAATACATGAAATCTCTACACCGATATTGACAAAGTAGGGTGAGTAACTCTGTCAATATCAATGCGACCTCGGGTTTGACCCTTGTGTGAGAAGGGCTTCCCAGGAAAAAATGTTACAAATGGAATTTGACACTCCTTAACACAAGATTCTATTGTGTGTTTTGTGCTTTGGAGAGTGTGTCTCTATGCCCTATTCCAAAGATATAGCCTAGCTAATGTTGGTGTAATAGAGGCCTAGAAAAGAGTTACTAGTTAAATTTTAAAATTTGTGCAATATTATTAAAGGTTGTTGTTACTCAAAGGAGACGAAGATGAAACTGATGTTGTGTGTGACTCTGACCCAACAATGCATAGATAGGAATGAAAAAATATCAATTCTTGTTCGATGAATCCTATTTATGGGAGGGAAAGAGGAGTTTTCTAGAACAATCTTGAACTACGATATATACTCTTCTTTGAAAATGCAATATCAACAAATCATGACCAATGCCAATTCTCTATTCATTCTATTTCAACAATTGAATGCCAATATTTTCAAAATAAAAAATTGCTTTTAATTTTTTTTTTTTTTTTAATTTTCAAAAGAAACCACACAATAGTGGTGAAACTAAGAAAAACCAACAACTAATGAAAATCAATATATACAAATCCCAAACCTATCTTTCAATGAAGACAAACATAATAAGCAGACAAGACTAGTCTTTTCAAATGCATGCGAGCAACAATTTTCCAAGCAATGAGAAATTGAGAAAGACAATTAATCCCAACTTTTAAACCGATGACCGGCTCCCAACCAAACAAGCACTCGGATTTTAGGACCAGAGATTATATCCTTGTTAAGATAAGGTCAAGAGATAAAAGTTGAGAAAAATGAACAAGAAGAGATTTTGATTTTCAAAGACTAATCATTCACAAAATCCAAAGTCAAGAAACAATCAATCCATGGCCCAAGAAGTTCTCCTCAGACACACATACAAATCTGGGTATCTGGGCATACAAAAGACCTTAATCCCAAAATTTTGCAAAATGGATTCGTAGGCAAGCAGTAGTGTACAGTGTGAGAATGGAGCATTCTTACAAGTTGGCCACAAGAAAAGTGCGAGATGTTCGCACTGGACTGCACAGTAGGGTGCGAACTCCAGTAGTTCTCGCAAGCAGTAAAAGGGTTCAGTGCGAGAATGACTGAAACTAGGCAAAATTTGGAAAAAAGAAAAAACAAATTGAAGGAACCTCTGGACCCAGAGAGTCTGTAAGGGTCTCCTCAAGACTCAAAGATTGATAGAAATGAAAAATGGTAAGGTAAGAGCAAATTGCCAAGGAAAAACACCAAAAATTACCAGAAAAATGGGTTGCACCCCCAGTGGAGTAGCCAATTTTGTTATTATACTAATCGGTAGGTGCAGACACTAACAGATCTCCCTAGATCCACCTAGATCTAGAACAAAACAGGACAGGACATGACTCTTTCCCTAAGTTGTGATCATTGAATCTACTAATAAGGAGGACTAAGTGACATACCTTTGTATCGCTTCCTTAGGTCTATGTTTCTCCCGCTTCGCTCCGGTGCTCTCATGAGTTCAAATCTAAGACAACACAAACCAACCAAAGTGAAGATAGAAAAATGTATTCCACGCAAACTAATGCATATGATCAAGGAATTACACAATAAAGTAAGAGTGACTTTATGGGAAAGGGACATGCTGTTGTATAATATTAATTGAAAGTAGAAGATACAACCTGATCGCCTTGATGTCGCAAGTTTCCTTTTAGGGACTCTTGGTTCTAACACACACACTTGATCTGTACTTGCATGAAGAAGATCCAATTCCTCTTGATAGAACAACTAGTGCCTTCAAGCTTCTATCCAAGCAAGGTTCTTCACACAATTCTTACATTAATTCTTCATTCAATCTTGCTTAACCTTTTCCATGAGAAACCTTTCGATATATAGGAGAATGAGAGATGGTTACATGGATGAGGATGATCCCATAAAATCTGAGAAGTCAGTAAAATAACAACCATACGAATGCCAACTCATTTTCTAGAAGATTCCTTTCTAGAACCCTCGAGACCTCTTCTCTTTTCCAAGCTTGAAAATAGGTTCTCACCCTATGTATGGAGAAAACTGTGAGAAGTTCGCACCCTAGGTGTAGGTGGCCTTTGAAAATGAGGGATTCTCGCACCCTAGGTCATATGAAGCCTACGAACTCACTTTGAAAATATGTTTTCTGGAAGGAGACAAGGTCCACTTTTCTCAGGCAAAAAGTCCTTGTTGGGAGCCTGAATACACCATTGTTAATACATCACCAAGATGACCAAAATTATGTGTAACACTTGCAGCCCATTGTCCAACCTTCAAAAATTATTAGGGTTGTGACTTTGTTATTCTGACAAAGTCCTTACACAGTTCCTCCACCGGGAACTCCTTTGGCATGCAACTTCCTTGTTGCATATCCATCACTATTTATGATGGCCTTAGCCTTGAGTTAGTTTTAGCTCTGTTTTTTTTTTGTTTTTTTTTACTAAATATACCCCTTAATGAATATAAACATGCATCTTTGTTGTTAAGATCAGTCAATTCAGATTCATTCACAATCCTTCTCATGTAATGCTCAAAGGTGTAATCATTTGACTCTTGTTATGACAAGAGAGCATCTTTGCTCATTTACCCTTTCATCTAATTATATTGGTACTTCCTGAGGAAATGGAATACATTTCCCTCAGGCTATTATTTGGAACAGAACTTTCATGACTCCCCAGAATGGAGTCAGCTATGCCTCCATAGTATTCATTCAACCTTGGAAAAAGCAATACTTTCTTTATGTTTCGCTCATCGGGAAAAACAATATCGTGCCTATAACTATACTCTTACATCATACGTGTGCATTACTTTGCACGTTTAGTATCATTCATACCTTACTGGTATTAATATCAAGATTCCTATTATGAAGCTTCACACTACATTCAACTCATGCATATTCATCATACTAGCTCAGGCCTTCTCCTCACGCGACCACCGGTGGTGACCATGATCCGAACTAAAAGGCGCTTCACGTTTCATGATTTCGGGATGCATGTTGCAAGGAACTCTGGTTCCTCGATCCCCGAAATCTGAAAACCTGAAAGACTGAAGCTAAGGTTTTATTGGATATTTTATTTACATGACCCTTCACTCGGAACCGAGGGTCAACACCTAGACACGCATCGGGATACCATGTTTTGGCGAATCCATGGACAACGCTCCACCATTTCCCAATATATGAAACCTCGAATCTCTAGATCAACGACTCTCATTGATTCAAATCTAATGGATACTATTCCTCTTAAGCTTGTGAGTGATGAGAGATTATCAGCCTTATCTTCTCCACTGATCTACTAGATCTAACAGTTCACAAAATTTGGGTATTCCTCCCTCTGAGAATTCCACCGTTCGTTCAGACTCTCGATACCCGAAATGTTGAAATTTTGGATCAGATCAACGGTCACCAATGACTCTCGAACCAACAGTTGTGACTATGTCATGATTTTTCATTTCACGACTTTAGAACTTCCGTTGTGAAGAACCTCGAATCCTTCGATCCCCGAAATTGTGAAATTTCGGAGTTCCCAATCTGACGGTCCCGATTCTTCCATGATCTAACAAGTCATATTTTGTCAGGATTTCGCGTATCAGGATTTCACGATTTCACATGTCGCGAAGTCGAAGACCTTCCACCTCCATTCTCCCGATCCCCAAAATTGAAAAATTCTCTTTGGACGATCAATGGTCCAAATCGCTCCTTGATCAACGACAATGATCTTTTCGCGAATTTCTCATTGCTTCTTCCAAGCCCTTTTGTTTTGCGAAATTCCGGTATCTCCCCGCAACTAACCAATGTGATACTTCTTCGAGATCGAACAACTCAAAACATTTTGGTTCTTTTTGAATGGATCTTGATTCTCGATCCTATCCAATATTCAAAACTCTTTTCTGAAGGATTTCTCCCGCTCAATCCTCCATACTTGTTCTTTCTTCGAACTTCAATTTTATGTGATTCCTTTTGAACGCTTCAACTCTTTGAAATTAGAAAATTTTTCTAAGTGTTTCCTCTTAAGACTTAAAACCAATACTCCTCCTGGTATACTCTGCGCTCAACCTCCGTAGTTTTCAAACTTTAACACAAGCTTGATTCTATATACATGTTCGACTTACCAATTTTCCCTGCTATCTCTTCTGAGATTTTAAGTTACGTACAGGACTAATCTCTTAGTCATAACTCATACGGACGTTACCCTCTCTTTATGAAATAACCAACAAGGGTTACTCTTGGGAATTAACAACAGTCCCAAAGTACTCCTCTTAATCTTGCTTAAACAGATTATCCTTGTTGTCGATTCTAACCATTATAGGTCAGGTAATCTGACCCTACATATTTTCATCAGTCCTCTCAATCATGGGAAGTTATATGCTCAAGGTTTAGTCTTTTAATAATGCAATAATTATAACTTTCTAAGGATCCTACAAGTCCTTACCAAATTTCCTAAATCATGAAGGAGTTCTTCATGAGGATCTTAATTCTTACTTGACCAACCATCTCAATTGCAAGAGACTCTACCTGCTTTAGTAGGTAGCCGTCGTCACACTATAACAGAACAACTCAGTCCATGCCCCCCCTTTTTTTTTTGGCTCGTGCAGCTCCATAACACAATTTATTCCACCTCTGTTATTCACACTCAGGTCTTATCAGTAATATTGATCATTGCATCCCTACTCCTATAAGAGTAGTTATCATTCTGATAAAGGAACGATATAATTCCTTTGCTGCAATTCCGTAGAAATTCCCAAATTACAGTTTCATTCTGCAGTCCTTATCCTTAAAGAGAAAATGCAGATAACAATATCTCCTTTCATGAATCATACATGAGCCAAAGCAAGCCAAGTGTTGTAACCATGCTCTGATACCAATTTGTAACATACCCACTACGACATAATAAATTTTTCGCCTCTTCTTGAGGGACAAAATCATAGGCTAGCTCTTCCCTTGTCCACCTCCATGTGATCGTTGGTTATGACCACAAGCTAAACAAACCAGGCGCCCTTTTTCATTTCACGAATAAGTGATACGAGCACATCAAGTCATTCGACTCTGCAAACCCCAAAACCCAAAATCTTACCTTTGAGGAGATCGACAGCTGCGAGTCTCCCCCTGATCCAATGGTCCTGGCCATATCAAGATTTCAGTAACCGAGAGTTCGAAATGAAAGAGAGTCAAGTCTTTCGAATCTCCAAACCCTGAAGCCCAAAACTTGAGTTCTTGTATGAGACCCAATAGCTATCGATGTTTTGGATCCAACGGTCTGGATCTTTTCAGAGTTTCATGAATCGGGAGTTCACGATGCAACGTCTTCAAAACTCTTGTCACTCCAATTCCCGAATTCCGATATTGGGATTTGTGTAGGAGACCAACGATCCAAGAGGATTTGGATCCAACGATCCACGGGATTTCAGAGCTTTCCCCAAACTCTGACCGCTCACCACGCATCTCCTTCGATGGATGGTCCAGATCCTTTCGGGACTCCTCCTTTCTACCACAGAGCGCATTGGGGTTTTTAGGTACCAAGACTTCACAACTTGCGAAGACAAGGGTTCTTTCCCTTTGGTTTCCCGGGTGCCGAAACGTCGACCGACAACCACGTGTCCTCTACAAATGGACAGTCTAGGTAACTCCCATGGCTCTTGGGATCTACGATCTCGATTCCTTCGCTACTTGCGAAGGATGAAAGGGGATCAAGGAATTAACGCCTACGTTCCTCCCTCCAATCTAATGGTCGTGACAAACCTCAGATCCTCTGAAAGGATCTTGCCCATTCATTTGACAAATGTAAGGGTACTCCCTTTTGGTATTTGCAACTCGCTATCCTTCCTGAGCTTCGTCAGCTATGAAGGACTTGAGAGCCTTGCACTCTTTCTCCTGGACTTGACTCTTAGAAGAGTCTTTAGCACAACTATTGCGCTCCTTCATCAAGGGGTTCTGGGGCAGGGATGATTTTAAGGATGAAAATTTATTTTAAAATGTAGAAACCTTGGCGAATCTTACTAATCCTTCATATGTCAATTATAAATGTTTGGCAATATTTTTGTAAAAAAATTAAATTTCTAAGTATTTTATATAGTTTTTATAAAATTTTGGCTATTTTTAAGGTAAAATAATTCTATCCTATAGAATTTGGGTGAATCATTTTTAAAATAGCGAATCTCATTTTTGGAAAAACCATGGAAAATTAGCCCATGAGCAAAATTTAGCCCCTAAAATCATCCCTGTTCTGGGGTTCTATTTGATCATAGAGAGCCTATGCATATCGGCACTACCTCTCATGAGCTTAACAAACTCCATCCTCCAAGGGACTTAGAACGAATAGGTGAGTAAGCCATTGTACATGCAACTATGCCTAAGGTCAACGAGCTCATAGTTCGTGGCTCTAGCTTAAGACACTACAGAACTCCAGACTTTATGAGAACCAGTCATGTCTGACCCATATAATTCCTTACTTGCCTAATTATACAACCAAGCATAAATAGGAGGGATACAGTGTATCCATTAAGCATTCATTCACATTCCTGAAAGCATGCACAGTATAACCAATTTATACACAGGGTAGGAAATCACTTATCTATTACAGGTTGCCGCCAACCAACTGACTGTGGGTGTTCGTCCTTCCACCCGACCATAGGATCAGAGGAATTTATTCTTAGCACTCTAGCCACCCCCATGCCAAGCCATGATATCACCAAGGAATTCTCACAGTTCTCAAGGGTTCTCTCTTTGTTTCAGCTTCTGTTTGGGTCCTGTTTTTTGCAACTCGAAGCTTTCTCACTCAGTTGTGGCCTCAGAGATGTTTCTCATATGCTCTTCGGCATCAAGTTCACGGCCTTCTGTTCATGATTTGCTGGAGAGCTTCGCGCCTCTCCCTTGTGAGCTTCTACCCTCGTCTGGTGTCTTCCCTCTCCCATGTGTGTGTCCCTCTTACTTGGGAAGGTTTTTTTCTTGCCGACCTATTTGGTTCCTTCTGTCAGAAGGAAGCTTAGGTCCGCAGGTCCCTGTGGTACTTTAGACTGACAACCCATGTTTCCATTCATGGGGGTGGTTGGTGATTCAACCACTGGTCCTTTCTTCATTGATTGATTTTCTTTCCTTGGGATTCGAAGGAGGTTTGTCATCCTTATCAAGGGAGATTTGGGGTTATTTGATATATGAACCCTCTTGTATAGTTTTCACATTCTTCCTCTAGTGATATCATGGCCAGTATTTTCAAGGATTCACCCCCACAGTCAATTATTGGAAACTCAAACAATAATACATTTACATTTTCCTCATGCATTGGCATGGTAATTCCTATTCTATGATTAATTACAAATTGGGGGAAACAGGGTGTTACATCAATATTGGACAAGTATTTGCATGAAAAGGGATTCAAAAACGGTAATGAAGATAGTAATATCTATGTAAAGGTTGATGAAACAACATACTTATCATTGAAGTATATGTGGATGACATTATCTTTGGAAGTGATGATGACATGATGAGTAAGAAGTATTCCCAAGACATGCAAAATGATTTTGAAATGTCACTACTTGGTTATTTGACATTCTTTTTGGGACTTCAAATATCTCAGTAGGATGAAGTAATTTTCATTTCCCAAACCAAATACATCAAAGATATGTTGAATAAGTTTGGAATGGAGGATTGCAAACCAGTAAGTACTGCAATGGTGACAAGTTACAAGATGAGAAAAGATGATGAATCTAAAGAATCAAATAAGAGACTCTATAGATCAATGATTGCAAACATACTCTATGTGACGACTTCAAGACCACATGTAATGAAAGTAGTTGGACAAGTTTCAATATTTCAAGCAACACCGAAGGAAACTCATGTTCTAGTAGTAGGGAGGATCTTCGGATATCTTAAAGGAACAACATATTTTGTATTGTGATATCTAAAAGGGAATGAGCTAACTATGGTTTCCTACATAGAGGAAGATTGAGCAGGAAGCATTGATGATAAAAAAAGTACGAGAAGAGTACCCTTCTATTTCAATGATTTTATGGTATCTTGGTTAAGTAAATAATAGTCTTCGGTATCATTATCTACAACAGAAGCATAATACATTATGGAAAAAACATGTGTACTCAGTTTCTCTAGATGAAGCAAAACCTATAGGATATACAAGTGAAGTATGATGAGCCCATTTCAATATTTTGTGACAACATGGGTGCTATCGGTATCTCCAAGATTCCCGTATGCATTCCAAGACCAAACATATTCTGATCAAGTTTCAATTCATACAGGAACAAATTACATAAAATAATATCAAGTTAAAGTATATTGGGACAAAGGAACAGATTGTAGACATCTTCACTAAAACTCAGCCAAGAGAGATATTTGAATATCTTCAATAGAAACTTAGAGTAGTTTCTACTCCACAGTGATCTACACATTTTTCGCTTAGACTACAAGGGAAGAGAAATCATTTGTGCAGAGAAGATAAAATAATCTTAATATAAATGATTTTATGTATGTTAGTAGTTTACTTCATCAGGAAGCACCAATGGACAAAAGCACCGGAAGAGAGAAAGTTCATAAGAATTTTTTCAGGGGGAGTTACCCTTTTCCATTGATGTCAAAGGGGGAGAAATAATAGAAGCATATAGATAGGGGGATCCTTGGTCGCAAGGGGAGAAAGAGTGTTTCCATTGATGACAAAGGGGGAGATTATTGGAAAATTGATTTTCATTGATGTCAATGTTATAGGAAGTATAGAATTCTCTAGAAGTAATGGGTATAATTGAATAAGTCTCCAAAGTGGTCCCCTTATGGAATAGCTTTAAGCATGGCCCTCACAAGAATATTCTTTGAAGAAGTCTATAATAAACCCAAAGGTGTGGCATGAGGCATGAAGTTTTCTGAGGAAAATGAGATTGAAGAATACTTCAAGTGTATACAAAACCCTCATAGATGGATAGTCTTCGTCATGATGTTTCCAATGGTAGGTGGTCATGAGAGCATGAAGTTGGAATCCAAAAATATTGGTTAAGAAGCCCATAAACAATTACATCAAGAATTTACAAGTCATTAATTAAAGGGTAAAACAATTATAACAAGAAAATATAGGTCGACCCTAAAGTTAGGAAAATGAGTCACTTGGAAAAGTATAAATACACCTCAAGAATCCTCTCACCTTTACACACTCAATTTCGATGCTTATATATATTTCATGTGATCTTTTGTTAAGTATTTCGTAGCATATCCAAGGAAGTGGATCTGAGAAAGAGAGGAGTGTGAAAGTCTTAGAGTTGTAGAGAAGGAAGGGTTTCAGGAAACCCTAGTTTAGTTGACCCCTGTGGGTCAGGCTACTGGTGTCCCATGAGGCACTCCTACAGGTTGTGTAGAATATATCACAGAAGGCCTCGCGTTATATATAGCATCTATCCAGTGAGGCTAAGCCATATTTGATGAAGGATTCTTGGTTCAAGTTGCAACAAGGTTTGATGGTACAACAAAGGTGATACTGTAAGTTTTAAACCTACGAAGTAAAGAAATGCATATAGATTCTTAAGCAAGACATAAATTAATCAATGGCTCATACACAGAGTACACAGAGATTTTATACCGGAAACCCTCAATCGGGAAAACCTTTCTTATATTCATTATATCGAATTTCACCATTCACCATACAATATATACAATGTTTTTAGGTATTCCGTAGATACCAAAACCCTAATCCCTTAATCCAGGATTAATTTACAAAACCGCTAAAAATAGCAAAAACCGCCCAAAAACAAATTTTGGGCCGCTGCCCCGAATGTTGTGCGTAATCAGGGGGGGGCATACCTGCCCCCCCCGTAGGAAAGCGCCTGACGCACACAGAACAAACAAATCACTAGTGTGAGGGATCGTAAGACGTAGTTGTCGAACCTGACGCACCCACACACACATGCAAAGAATATAACACATACCCAACAGATACAATATCTGATTTGGTATGTATCAATTGTTTCTTGATGAGTAAAGGTATGCCATTTGTGTTCTTTGTTGAGGCTTGTATCATGGATGGTATGGCACATGTTGAAGGCATGTCTTGGAGGCCCTTTTTGGTATATGGTTGCATATGGATGAGGTCCATGTTCTGGTGATATTGATACATGCATGAGACATATCCTTGGTACTTAGTTTATGGATGCTATTGTTAATTATTAGAGGCACATCTTTGTGATATTGGCATATATTTGAGGCATATACTTGGTGTATGATCTTTCATTTTTATGGTGCATACTTGAGGAATATTTTTGAGACATTGACATATCTTGGATACTTGGAATATGGTATGGTACACATTCTGGTACATGGTTGATGGTTGATGTACATGGTTTGGTGATGGTTTTGGTATCCATGTGAGTGGATACGGTTATGGTTGATCAATGACATAGATAGTGATATTTTGGATGATCGGTTGATCATCAATTATAGGTTGATGTGATAGTGACAATGAAAGTGAAAATGGTAGTGATAGTGATAGGTTGATGTATTAGTGACAGTGGAATTTACAGGTTGATCAGTGGTAGTGATAGTGAGTTTACACTTATATTTCAGGGTGGAAAGATGGGGAAAGGAAAGAAAGTTTTAGCCTCCTAGTTGGTGCCAGAGAAGTTAGGGAGTTGGATATTTCTTCAGGTTGGTGCCTACAAATCAAGAGTTTGTATCCTCCTTCTGGTTGGTGTCGAATAACTTAGGGAGTTGGACATTCCTTCAGGTTGGTTCCTGAAAATTAGGGGGTTGGTTCCTCCTTGCAATTGGTGCTAGAGAATTTGGAAGTTGGTGCTTCCTATGAATGTAATATTTAACATATAATAAATCATTATGTGGTTCTCTCCCATTTGGGTTTCCACGTAAATTCTGGTGTACGCTGTATCTATGGTTATTTTTTATGCTTTGTTTACTGATATTAGTCATGATATATTGATGATATATTTCTGATAAAGTTAATGATTACATGTTCTGATTAAAAGTGGTAAAATATTGCATAATACTAATTCTCCCCCCGTCTCAGTATTCCAACACTTCGGATAACAATTATATCCTAGTATGTGATATATACAAAGGTGGTATACTAGGACTTCATGATTATGTATAACTAAGAGGCTCAAATTCCCCCCCTTAATCATAAGTCTGAAAAATAATTCCATCAATGCAACATAAACTGGTACCATCTCCAAGTATTCATGTTGAAACTCCTAAGTTGAGCCTCAATGAAAAACTACCTAAAAAAACA
This sequence comes from Picea engelmannii, assembly GCA_009831015.1. Classification (NCBI taxonomy): domain Eukaryota; kingdom Viridiplantae; phylum Streptophyta; class Pinopsida; order Pinales; family Pinaceae; genus Picea; species Picea engelmannii. The sequence goes on from ML779728.1 coordinate 364,518, forward strand.
CCAAATATGAATGTTGAAAACTTTGGAAAATCTCACTGTGTGATCATGTGAGCCAGGATACCTATAATTTTTTCAGTGATGTGAACTCTAATATGTTAATAATGAAGCAAAATAATTTAATCGAGTCCAAGTATGAAACATCCTAAAAATTCCTGACAACTCAATCAAATGCCAAGCTGCAATGCAGAAGGATCTGATTGTCCTCTGCTAGGTCAAATCAAGGTCCATGCGAACAAAATGTCCAAATCATTTATGTCAAAATCAACATCGCAATCATGTATCTTATGTATGATTCAACTACAAGTCATTGAACCATAATTATGTGAAAGTCTATCATCTACAAACTGTAGTTTACCTTCTGGAAAATTTGATGCCTATCTGACATATGTGTTTTGAAACTTTCAGTCTGACAACCATATTCGATTCCATAATTAATTCCACCCTTTTTCAATTGAAAGGGGATACCACAAGTGGTTTCATGAGCCATATTCACTGGATTTTTCAATTCCCCCTCTTAAGGTGCATAAGATTTACATCATTGTACTCCCCCCTTTGCACTCAAGAGAGTACCATAATTATTCCATTTGTATACAACACAAAGTGGGAATGTGGAAACAACCACATGTTATCTCATTATGTGAGGTTTATGCTTAAAATCTACACCATAATGGGACCACTTTGGACTTATATACCCTTATGCCCATTACAAAAATGATATATGTTGCAAGATTGGTCTTTACTCGAGATTGAATTCTATAATAAGATGTATATAACCACTTCATTTTTGATGACCACTGCCAAAGATTGATCCACTCATAATGAATCTTCCATCTTGCATGTTTGTTCCTCTTGGAACATTTATACGTTTAATGATCCTTATTTCCATAATATTGACAAGGATGGAGATGATAACACCGATTATCCTTATGACCAACTTGATTGTAATGTTGGCACTTCGCATTTTGATGTTGAATTTGAGAAGGTGAAGTTGAAACTTCTAGAAGGAATCCTGCACTAATGAAGTGGATTGGTCTGGAATAATCAAGAATATGAAAGGTAACTTCCTTGTCATATCCAAGTCTTGATTTGTGCTTTTTGTTGTTGATTTCTTCTGAAGGTCTGATTATGGGCTTCGAAAGAGAATGTTGAATCTGGTCATGCTGAACTTGAACAAACTCATCTTCATCTAAGTCTCTATCTGAAGTTGGTTTACATATTTGCTCGTGCACTGACTGTTGATACGATTCACCATCGTCATCAATATCATCATCACAGAGAAGGTTGTTCTGAACAAAAACTAGCTTAAAACACTTCACTGGATGTTGATTTTTTATATTTATCAACTCATATTTAAGTAATTGGGATTGTGCTTGAAGGATTCTAACTTTATCTTGCATCACTTGTAAACAAGTTAGCATTAATTGAAGTACATATTTTTGAGGTACGACTGTATTATCTTCAACAATGTTTATTCGAGCGTTCAGTAACTCTCATAATTCTAGATTCGTTGCATTTGAAGAATGAAAATATGCCTCCTTGAACTCCACACTCGCTCACGTGAACTTCACACTTGCTTAAACTAGTTTGCTTGAACTTTGTTTCTTCCAGGAAGTTAAGGATGTCAATTACGACCAAAAATGTATCATAAAGTATTACAATGGTTTGAGTTTGAATCCAACAAGTTTTAACTCAATATTATCAATTTTGAAGCCAAATGACTCATGGTGTTGGGATCAACTAAGAATGCACCTTATGACAAATTCAACTCAACTTAATGTTGATCTCACACTTACTATTACAAGTTTACAATGAATGTTGATTCCAAAATCAATCTTCAAATTTTAATGCTTGATGATACTTTGAGTTATCCTTGAATGTTAGCTTGATGTGTCCATTGTTGTAATGATTTAAATTGCTCATTTAATTAATTTGAGTGCATTCCCTTGATTGGTATAATTTGATTGCTTGTAAATGCTCGGTCATATGTACTAGATTGTGCTTGAACGTCATGTATGTTGTGTTAAATGATGAATTGAATGTATGATAATGTCAACACTAGACATAACATAAATCCTCCATAGAAAAAATAGGCATTGCACACTATACAAAGTGTACCTAAAATCCCATGTTCAATTTCGAGCGGATCTAGGACACAATCACAAAAAAAAAAAAGAGATTTTATTATAGTCATTACAACTTGCTCTTAAATTTGAATTTCTTCAAATGAATACATTTTCTACAAAACATTTGAGCAATGACTATGACAATACAATCAACTACATGCCAAGTTGAATACACCATAAAGTTTGTTTTTTTTAATTAAATGTGAACACTTCTTTAATAAAAGTCCATTTTCCCTTTGTAAAATATGTGTAATTCAGACTTTCAATGATTCATAAATATCTCAAATTCTTAAAACAAACTTCCTCTTTTAAGAAAAATAGCACCTATTCGCTTTCGATGACACCAAGTGAATTGTCGATGATTTCTACGTCCAATTTGAAATAGCCAGGATGGAAGTGAGCACCCACTATGGATATTTTTCGATAGGTCAGTTCTGAAGAAAGAGTTCTACAAAATGACCTAAAGAGAGAAACTCTTGGCTGCCACAACACGAGTTGTTCTGGCATACAAATTGTATGAAGAAAAATTATATGGAACAAACTTATGATAAAGCAGATTATTCAACTCAAGAAATATTACAGACCCGTCAAAGAGTTATTGAAAAAAAAAATCTGAATGTGACTTAGATACGTTTAGATTTTGATTTTAAAATTGTTGCAGAGCGATGGTAGGAAATATTTTTGCAGAGAGAGCACATGCAAAGGTCTGAGCGCTCACTAAGGTTTAGCACCTTAGTTGGGACAAAGTCTCAAACCATAGTTATTTAATGGTATGTGGTGCCAATTAGAAATATTAAAAATAATAGAACAAGAGATATGCTCCCTGCCAATAAAATGAAATTCGAGAATAACATGGGTTGAAAAAGGAAAAACAAATTTCAGCACCCAATTGTTCATGATAAAAATAAATGAAGGGCATCATTTATGAAACAACAGAATTTGTGGAAGGAGAGTTGTGAATCACATAACCGAGGGAGGAGGAAAAAACATAACATAATGACTTCAAATTGAAATAACTACGACTTCATTTTTTTCATTTCACATCCAAAAGAATGTAGATCTGCATCGTTGAGTGCATTGCTCCCAATCCTCTACATCGCGGCATCTTAGGACAACTTTTCCTTTGATTTCCAATTCCAATGATTTGAAGTCGTTCTCTTCAAAATTGCCATGTACTTGATATTCCTATGGTGCAACAGATCGCTCTTTCGTCCATGATGTAACTTATGTGAAAATTTATCTTGTTTCAGTGGATGTTGTTGTTTCACCTCACCTCCCATGGAAAACTACCATGGCAAAACAAGAAATTGAACATACAATATGAAGACAATTGTTTTTATGCAAAAGACCTCAAGCCATATTCTTGACATTGTATTAATTGTAATGATACAAATATATAGCATAATAACAAAACCACCTCAATTTCTCTCACATCTACACCTCATCAAGAAATGAGATGTGAGGAGGAAATATAGGAATCTAGAAACACACTTAGGATAACAACTATATCCTAGTATGTGAAAGATACAAAGGTGGTGTTGTAACAAATATTAAAATTTTGACTTTTGGTAGCTTAAGAGGAAAAAATTTATAACGTTAGCAACTGAAAGTGCAAACTTTTGGTAGCTTAAATCTCAGATTTCATACGTCCTTAGCTACCGAAACTGCAAGTGGGAAAAAATGGCCACCTGTCTATCACGCGCATCACTAAATGTTTTCTACGTATCATCTTCATGTCAAATAATGCCGATATAAGCTCCAAATAATGGGTTGTTTACTTATGTTGAGTCGTTGTGGTTGGTTTAACGTTTCTTTTAATTGAATGATAACACTGATTGTGCCCCATTCTCATGATCTGAAATGTCACAACAGTGTAACAGTCACAATCCAACTCACTCAAAAATCAAAGGAGAGAAACCACGAGTGTACTAGGGCCAAACATCTACGATATGACACCAGTCGGCCAAGACGAAGTGTTCAAGCACCAAGCATTAAGCCACATGGAGGAAGAGTTCATGAGGAAGCACAAATAGAATGCAATACGCGGCAAGAAAATCACTAGAAGGGTTTTACATAAATTCCACGTCACCATTTCGGGGTTTTGGCCATTGGGGGTTTGGCCGACATAGAGATTTTAACCACTGCGCCATTTTCCCGAAACCCGAAGGCTCGAAATCGAGGTTCCAGCCTCACACAAAAAACTGCCTTGGGAAAAAACCATTTTTCTCAGACTTGGAGAGGCCATTTTCCACGTTTGAATAGTCGATCGACATCTACCAATCCTAATATTTCTAGTGGTGTCTTAATAATTTCATTTGGAGGTTGGGAAGGAAGTCAAAATTCCCTCGCAATATGAGGTTCATTTTCATAAATGTAGCGTTTTTTACTGGGTTGAGTCATCATTTTCAAATGATGATTCTGAGCGATTGGAGGATCATTTTGAGAAACGATCGGAGTGTATTGTGCCTAACACATCAGAGATAAATATCCTCTCTCATTTTTCCTACAGGTGTCACATATTGGGAGAATCAAATCCATCTTCGAGCCCTAATTTTTGGATCTCATATTTTCCTGTTTTGACACATGTTTGTAAAATGCATCTTTGGGGAAAATGAAAATGGATCTCAGGGAAATGAGAGAGATTTTTTCTCAGAATAAATATATGCAAAAAAGAATCTTTCAGTTTATACACAGCTATCGCAATTCAAGAGACACAAAACCATAACTGCAGCCCCCATTTTCAGCAGTTTGGCCCATTTTCTATGGTAGAAAGTTTCAAGAATTGATTGTAATTGTTGTTATCTTTTAGATTAGGGAGGATTTCGACATCAATACCTATATGAGGAATATTTGTAACATTTGAATGAGGGGGGGGAACATCCATAGAGACTTTTGGAGGCTGGGTTTGTAATGCATTCCTTTTCAGCAAATATAGAACAGAATGCCAAGAGATTCTACACCTCGTCACTGTGTAATTTTGTTTTTCTTGTATTGTTTTCTCAGGTTTACATTCATTATTTCTTCCTTCTTTTACATATTCATCTTGTAATGGCTCTAATTCAGTAATACCTCTACTATAGTCATTTATTGGGCAGCCTGTTAGGTTCAATGTTTTCTCTGTTTATGCTGTGAGCAAAACAAGACCTTTAGCTTGACAGTTTCTGCCTAATTCACAAGTTATATATAAGCATGTTTGTCTTTCAAAGTTATTTTTAATTCCTCCATTTAAATAAAGATTAGACTTATTAGAATTAGATACCTAACTCTTTGTTTCAGTCTTCTTCCTCTTCTATCCTCTATCCATTTTCTTTATTAAATCAATTAGACAAACGAGGTCATGCCTCTTCGTTTCTGATCTATAAATGAGTGAAGGGACTGTTTTAGACCTAGTTCTAGAAGCCTCCTATGACTAATCAATCAACACAATTTATTTTATTTAAAATGTGCTAAGGCTTGGCTCTATTACAGCCTAGAACCAACTCTTGCGACAACATTTTTTGGCACCGTTGTCGGGGACGGAGGAACGAAGCTATCTTCCCTGGGATACGACAAAATTTTAGAGCTATTCTGTGATGTTGAAAAAGGGATAGGCATTCAATTGGTTGTGATCATTCACCTGGAAACTCCTTGGTTCAAAGACTCTACATGATTCACTAGCGACTCCACTGGTCTCAAAATTTCGAACTCGTTCGCTGCTTGGATTGCTGTAAGGTTTGCTCCTCTGGACTTTATAAATGTTTATGTCTTTCCAAACACTGTTCCAGACATTAAAATTTGCGAAGATGTCCTTCCTAAATTTGGAGGACATGTGGACAATAATCCTGCTCAACACTTGCTTGAATTCCACAAGCTCATGGATGAATTAAATGTGCATCATGAAGATGTCCTCATTAAGATGTTTATGTTTTCATTGGAAATAGATGCTAGGCTTTGGTATAAATATTTACCCCATTCCAGTATTCCTTCATTGAAATATTTTCACACACTTTTTCATCAACATTGTAAGAGGATATATTCAGCTGAAATCCTTTGTCAAGATTTTTGTAATATAGAATTCATAAGACAAAAAGATCATAAAAATCCTCTTGAAGACGAGGAAGAAACAACAAAAATTTCTCAAGTGGATGAAGATGACCAGCATGATGAAGAGTTGGCTGATAAAAAAACAGGATATGATAGATCTTGTGATCATATTCAAGAAGAAGATATTCAGTATCATGGTCAACATGTAGAAGAAAAAACAAACAATAGTTGCTTGATCGAGAAATTACACAAACCAACTCCTCATTTAACAGAAGAAGAGATAGATCTGCTCCTGAACAGTTATGTTACAGCCCTTGCTTACACAGATTTGCAGCATTCACACAGTCCTGAACATGTGAGTGAAACTTCTTCTATTACTGAAAATGAAAAACTAAGTTTAAATGATGACAACCATGGAACTTTTGAGGAAGTTAGTAAACCAATTTATGATGACGATTTCCCACCATAGGATCATCTTTTAGACATTGTTTTGTTTCATGAAGAATATAGGGCTATCATGTTTAATAACCTTGAAGAATGTTTTATGTTCGAAGATGCTTTAGACTATGATTTGGGGGAGTGTGGATCTGAGATAGATAGCTTCACAGTTGATATTCCGAGCATTTGTCTGAATGATGACACTCCTAAGTTATCTGCTGAACCTGTTTATGATGAATATCCAGAAGAACAAGAAGAGACTATTTATTTTTCATCACACACGAAAATTTACGACAATCCTCATTTGTTTGATGAATGTGATAAAAGTGTTTCTAAAGATGATGAGCAGCAAGAAACATTAGTTCAACAGGAAAGCAATCAACAACATCATGAAATATATTAGCCTATGTATGACAGCTACCAAGAAGATATTTGGACACCAGATGAAGGACATAAGTAGGGGTTACTGAAACAATTGATCTCTCCTCCTTATTTAGCAACTATTGAGCAACAGACCAGTAAGTTTCAATGCGACATTTTTGCATTAGTGGAAGAAAAAATCAACAGTGGACAAATTGTGAAAAAACATTTCAGACAGCTTGCCCAATAGGAGGAAGTATTGATTAATTGTGAAAGTGGTATATCTCTTCTCTTCTACGATCCAGTAGCAGTTTATATGGAGTCAAAATGGGGGACTAAATTTTTTATTTCCAACTTCTTGAAGTCTGAATTTCAAAACTATAAGTACCTGCTCCTACGACATGTTTTGAAATTTGCAGTTGCTCCTATCATTTTTATGCTCAAATATAGAAGCATAATTAATTTTTTTAGTTAGATACTCACTTGGTTGATTTGAAAGCTTTCCTATACTTGAAAAAGAAACCAATGATATCAGTTAGAGTAGGTGATGTATATAAATAAGCTTGACTTTGAGAATTAGAGTAGATCAGTGGTTTTCAATATGTTTCCAATTTAGTTTGGAATCCATTATGGTTTTGTTTTAAGACATTACAAATCCATAGCTTAATGAATGCATAAGCGGTTTTTTGTTTCAGAAAGGCGCAAGTTAAATGACAGAGTTCAGAGTTTGATAAGGTTGATTTCAAGACATCCAATGGATGAAGGCACATGGTCTACTATTCTTGGCACTTTGCAGGAAAGCACCATCCCTAGATGGAGCCTATGTTGTAACAAATATTAAAATTTTGGCTTTCGGTAGATTGAGAGGAAAAAAATTATAACATTAGCTATTGAAAGTGCAGACTTTCGGTAGCTTAAATATCAGATTTCATACACCCTTAGCTGCCGAAAGTGCAAGTGGAAAAAAATGGCCACCTTTTTGTCACGTGCATCAATGAATGTTTTCTACGTATCATCTTCATGTCAAATAATTCTGATATAAGCTCCAAATAATGGGTTGTTTACTTATGTCCAGTCGTTGTGGTTGGTTTAACGTTTCTTTTAATTAAATGATAGCACTGATTGCACCCCATTCTCATGATATGAAATGTCACAGTAGTGTAATAGTCACAAGCCAAATCACACAAAAATCCAAGGAGAGAACCCACGTGTGTAACAGGGCCAAACATCTACAATATGACACCAGTTGACCGCGACCAAGCGTTCAAGCACCACGCATTAAGACACATGGAGGAAGAGCTCACGAGGAAACACGAAAAGAATGCAATACACGACAAGAAAATTGCTAGAAGGGTTTTACATAAATTTCCTGTCACCATTTCTTGGTTTTGGCTGTTGGGGGTTTGGACAACGTAGATATTTTAACCACTGCCCCATTTTCCCTAAAGCCGAAGGCCCGAAATTGGGGTTCCAACCTCACACAAAAACATTCCTTGAGAAAAAACCATTTTTCTCAACCTTGGAGAGGCCATTTTCCGCATTCGAATAGTCTATTGATATCTACATGTCCTAATATTTCCATTGGTGTCTTCAAAATTTTATTTGGAGCTTGGGAAGGCATTCAAATTCCCCTGCAAGATGAGGTTCGTTTTCAGAAATGTGGTGTTTTTACTGTGTTGAGTCATCATTTTCAAATGATGATTCTGAGGGACTGGTGGATCATTTTGAGAAACGATCAGAGGAATTTGTGCCTAACACATCATATATCAATAGAATCTCTCATTTTTCCTACAAGTTTCATAGATTCAGAGAATTGAATCCATCTCTGAGCCCTAATTTTTGGATCTCATATTTTCATGTTTTGACACATGTTTGTAAAATGCAAATTTGGGGCAAATGAAAATGGATCTCAGGGAACTGAGAGAGGTTTTTTCTCAGAATAAACATATGCAAAAAATACTCTTTCATTTTATACACAACTGTCATGATTCGTTAGAAACAAAGCCATAACTGCAACCCCCGTTTTCAGCAGTTTGGCCCATTTTCTATGGCAGAAAGTTTCAAGAATTGATTGTAACTGTTGTTATCTTTTAGACTAGGGAGGATTTCGACCTCAATAAATATATGAGGAATATTTGTAACATTTGAATGACGGGGGGGAACAACCCAAGAGCCTTTTGGAGGTTGGGTTTGTAATGCATTCCTTTTCAACAAATATAGAAGAGAATGCCAAGAGATTCTACACCTCGTCATTGTGTAATTTTGTTTTTCCTGTATTGTTTTCTCAGGTTTACATTCATTATTTCTTCCTTATTTTACATATTCATCTTGTAATGGCTCTAATTCAGTAATACCTCTTCTATAGTCATTTATTGGGCAGCCTATTAGGTTCAAATTTTTCTCTGTTTATGCTGTGAGCAAAACAAGACTTGTAGCTTGACTGTTTCTGCCTAATTTACAAGTTATATATAAGCATGTTTGTCTTTCGAAGTTATTTTTCATTCCTCCATTTAAATAAAGATTAGAATTATCAAAATTAGATACATAACTCTTTGTTTCAGTCTTCTTCATCTCCTATCCTCTATCCATCTTCTTTATTAAATCAATTCGACAATCGAGATCATGCCTCTTCATTTCTGATCTATAAATGAGTGAAGGGCCTATTTCAGACCTAGTTCTAGAAGCCTCCTATAACTGATCAATCAAAAAAAATTATTTCATTCAAAATGTGCTAAGGCTTGGCTCTATTACATCCTAGAACCAACTCTTGTGACAACATTTTCTGGCGCCATTACCGGGGATGGAGGAACGAATATATCTTCCCTGGGATAAGAATTTTTTTTAGAGCTATTCCTTGATGGTGAACAAGGGATAGGAATTCAATTGGCTGTGATCATTCACCTGGTGACTCCTTGGTTTGAAGACTCTACATGATTCACTGGCGACTCCACTGGTCTCAAAATGTCGAATTTGTTCACTGCTCGGTTTGCTGCAAGGTTTTCTCCTCTAGACTTTACAAATGTTTATGGATTTCAAAACATTGTTCCAGACATTAAAATTTGGGAAGATGTCCTTCCTAAATTTGGAGGATATGTGGACAATAATCCTTCTCAACACTTTCTTGAATTCCACAAGATCATGGATGAATTAAATGTACATCATGAAGATGTTCTCGTGAATATGTTTATGTTTTCATTGGAAATAGATGCTAGGCAATAGTATAAATATTTACCCCATTCCATTATTCCTTCATTGAAATATTTTTACACACTTTTTCATCAACATTGTAAGAGGATGTATTCAACTAAAATCTGTTTTGAATATTTCTATAATATAGAATTCATAAGACAAAAAGATCATACAAATCCTCTTGAAGAGGAGGAAGAAACAACATAAATTTCTCAAGTGGATGAAGATGACTAGCATGACGAAGAGTTGGCTGATAAAGAAATAGGATATGATAGCTCTTGCGATCATATTCAAGAAGAATATATTCAGCATCATGGTCAATATGCAGAAGAGAAAGAAAACAATAGTTTCTTGATCTAGAAATTACAGAGACCACCTCCTCCTTTAACAGAAGAAGAGATAGATCTGCTCCTGAATAGTTATTTTACAACCCTTGCTTACACAAATTTGCAGCATTCAAACAATCCTGAACATGTGAGTGAAACTTCTTCTATTACTGAAAATGAAAATCTAATTTTAAATGATGACAACCATGGAACTTTAGAGGAAGTTAGTAAACCAATTTATGATGATGATTTCCTTCCATAGGATCATCTTGTAGACATTGTTTTGTTTCATGATGAAGATAGGGCTGTCATGTTTAATACCCTTGAAGAATGTTTGATGTTAGAAGATGCTTTAGAATATGATTTGGAGGAGTGTGGATCTGAGATATATAGCTTCACAGTTGATATTCCGAGCATTTGTCTGACTGATGACACTCTTAAGTTATATGTTGAACCTGTTTATGATGAATATCCAGAAGAACAAGAAGAGAATTTTTTTTTTCATCACACATGAAAAATTACGACAATCCTCATTTGTTTGATGAATGTGATGAAAGTGTTTCTGAATATGCTGAGAAACAAGAAACTTTGGTTCAACAAGAAAGCAATCAACAACATCATCAAAGAGATCAACCTATGTATGACAGCTACCAACAAGATCTTTGGACACCAGATGAAGGACATAAGCAGGGGTTACTGAAACAATTGATCTCTCCTCCCTGTTTAGCAACTATTGAGCAACAAACCAGTAAGTTTCAATGCGAACTTTTTGCACCAGTGGAAGAAAAAATCAACAGTGGACAAAGTGCGCAAAAACTTTTTAGACAACTTTCCTAATGGGAGGAAGTATGGATTAATTATGAAAGTGGTATATCTCTTCCCTTCTACGATCCAGTAGCAGTTTATATGGAGTTAAAATGGGGGACTGAATTTTTTATTTCCAACTTCTTGAAGTCTGAATTTCAAAACTATAAGTACCTGCTCCCAGGGCATGTTTTAAAATTTGCAGTTGCTCCTGTCATTTTTTTGCTCAAATATAGAAGCATAATTAAGTTTGTTAGTCGGATACTCGCTTGGTTGATTTGGAAGTTTTCCTATACTTGAGAAAAAGACAGTGATATCAGTTAGAGTAGGTGATGTATATAAATAATCTTGACTTTGAGCATTAGAGTAAAACAATGGTTTCAGTATGTTTCCAGTTTAGTTTGGAATCTAGTATGATTTTGTTTTAACGCATTACGACTCCATAGCCCAATGAACGTATAAGCATTTTTTTTTTTCAGAAAGGCGCAAGTTAAATGATAGAGTTCAGAGTTTGATAAGGTTGATTTTAGGTAACCCAATGGATGAAGGCACATGGTCTACTGTTCTTGGCGCTTTGTAGGGAATAACCATCCCTAGATAGAGCCTATGTTGTAACAAATATTAAAATTTTGGCTTCTGGTAGCTTAAGAGGAAAAAATTTATAACGTTAGCTACCAAAAGTGCAGACTTTCGGTAGCTTAAATCTCAAATTTCATACCCCCTTAGCTACCGAAAGTGAAAGTGGGAAAAAATGGCCACCTGTCTGTCACGTGCATCACTGAATGTATTCTATGTATCATATTCAAGTCAAATAATGTTGGTATAAGATCCAAATAATGGGTTGTTTACTTATGTTCAGTCGCTATGGTCGGTTTAACGTTTCTTTTAATTAAATGATAACATTGATTGCGCCCCATTCTGATGATCTGAAATTTCACAGCAGTGTAACAGTCACAAGACAACTCACGCAAAAATCCAAGGAGAGAACCCACGGGTGTAACAGGGAAAAACATCTACAATATGACACTAGTTGGTCAAGACCAAGTGTTCAAGCACCATGCATTTAGCCACATGGAGGAAGAGCTCACGAGGAAGCACGAAAAGAATGAAATACGCAACAAGAAAATCTATAGAAGGGTTTTACATAAATGCCACGTCACCATTTTGGGGTTTTTTCCATCGGCGGTTTGGCCAACGTAGATATTTTAACCACTGCCCCATTTTCTCGAAACCCGAAGGCCCGAAATCAGGGTTCTAGCCTCATGTAAAAAAATGGCTTGGGAAAAAACCATTTTTATCAGCCTTGGAGAGGCCATTTTCCTTGTTCTAATAGTCGATCGACATATAAAGATCCTAATATTTCCATTGGTGTCTTCATAATTTCATTTTTATCTTGGGAAGGGAGTCAAAATTCCCCTCAATATGAGGTTCGTTTTCAGAAATGTGGCATTTTTTACTTTGTTGAGTCATCATTTTCAAATGATGATTCTGAGCGACTAGAGAATCATTTTGAGAAACAGTCGGAGGATTTTGTGCCTAACACATCATATATCAATAGAATTTCTCATTTTTCCTACAGGTGTGACAAATTGGGAGAATCGGATCCATCTCCGAGCCCTAATTTGCGGATCTCATATTTTCCTGTTTTGACACGTGTTTGTAAAATGCATATTTGGGGAAAATGAAAATGGATCTCAGGGAAATGAGACAGTTTTTTTCTCAGATTAAACGGATTCAAAAAATCCTCTTTTAGTTTATACACATCTATCGCTATTCAAGAGACACAGAACCATAACCGCAACCCCAGTTTTCAGTAGTTTGGCCCATTTTCTATGGCAGAAAGTTTCAAGAAATTATTGTAACTATTGTTATCTTTTAGATTAGGGAGGATTTCGACCTCAATACCTATATGAGGCATATTTGTAACATTTGAAATAAGGGGGGGAAATCCCAAGAGCCTTTTGGAGGCTGGGTTTGCAATGCGTTCCTTTTCAGCAAATCTAGAACAGAATGCCAAGAGATTCTACACCTCGTCACTGTGTAATTTTGTTTTTCCTGTATTGTTTTCTCAGGTTTACATTCATTATTTCTTCCTTATTTTACATATTCATATTGTAATGGATCTAATTTGGTAATACATCTACTATAGTCATTTATTGGGCAGCCTGTTAGGTTCAGTTTTTCCTATGTTTATGTTGTGAGCAAAACAAGACCTATAGCTTGATTGTTTCTGCCTAATTTACAAGTTATATATAAGCAGGTTTGTATTTCGAAGTTATTTTTCATTCCTCCTTTTAAATAAATATTAGACTTATCAGAATTAGATACCTAACTCTTTGTTTCAGTCTTCTTCATCTCCTATCCTATATCCATCTTCTTTATTAAATCAATTAGACAAACGAGGTCATGCCTCTTCATTTCTGATCTATAAATGAGTGAAGGGCCTATTTCAGACCTAGTTCTAGAAGTCTCATATAACTGATCAATCAACAAAATTTATTTCATTTAAACTGTGTTAATCCTTGGCTCTATTACAACCTAGAACCAACTCTTGCGACAACAGGTGGTATACTAGGACTTCATGATTGTGTATGAGTAAGAGGCTTACAAGACATAGGAATAAATATAGGAAATGACACATGTTCCCTACGAAAGTATTGTTGGTAGTGTAATGTATGCGATGGTATGCACTCAACCAGACATTGTTGATGTAGTGGGAGTTGAGAAGATACATTTCTACACCTAGGAAAGAGAACTGGACAAGTCTCGCGAGAGTGTTCAAGTATTTGTGTGGCACAAAAGATTATGTTATATGCTACCAAGGGAAGCCTGAAGCTGAAAATGAAGTAAATGTAAATGGCTTTGTTGATGCTGACTAGGCTAGAGATATGGATCGATGAAGGTTGAGAAATGGATATGTGTTCAAGCTATTCAGTGGACCAATCAACTAAATCTGTAAGCGGCAGAAAGTCGAATCCTTTCCAATAATAGAATATGAATACATGTAAGCCACTCATGGAAGCAAATAAGTAGTATGATTGTAATGACTATGTTCAAGGATTATGTTTGAGCAGAGAGATATGAAGATAAATTATGAAATTCAAAGCGCAATATTTCTGGAAAATAATGAAACGTACCATTCTAGGATGAAGAATGATGTACAATACCATTTCATGAGAGACATGGTGGAAAGAAACAAGGTGCTACAGGAGAAAGTAGACACACTGGAAAACATAGTAGACTCTTTGATCAAGTATATGAGTGTTGTGAAGTTCTCTTGGTGTAGAGTGCCAATGGGAATTATTTCCCTGGGTCTGTGAACAGAGTTTCATGTTATTTTGTATCAATGAAGAAGATAACAAGTGGGATAATTTTAGCTTGTTATATTCTTTTTAGTGAAATAACATTCATCCAACTGTCTAGTCGAGGTTTATCAACTAGCTGAAGAATCGACCAACAAGTTAATTCAAGTCGATGGTTAAGTCGAAGGTCAAAGTGATTGACCAGGAAGTTGAAAGTCGAAGTGATCAACAAGAAAGTCTAATTCGAAGTGGCCAATAGGAGGTTGACATGAGTTCAAGTGGAAACCGACTGAATATCGACTAGAGGTTGACTAGTAGTTGACCGATACTCCAATTGAATTCGACTGTAACAGAATCCTGAGATTCACGATATTTTTAGTCATTTATCTGCGTGTTTCTGTAACCCTCTTTGGGAATCATGATTTATGTTTTTTCATGTTGTAGAGCCTATAAATGAGGTGCATTGCAATTGTATTAATTTGATGCTCATGAGAACTATTGTTGGTCATATAAAGGTAAGACAAATTGGTTGCAGTGTTGTTCTTATGGAAAGAAAGAGAGTATGATGGTTATTGTGTTTTAGGTGTAGAACAAGGTTAGTATTATAACTCTTTATTAATGAATGAATAAGACAATAAGAGAGAAAGACACTCAAGGAATGTTGACTTTTCCATTTGGGTTTCCAAGGTAAAATCTCTGTGTAATTCATTCGTTGTTTATTTCTTGTTTAAATATGTCTTCTCTTTCCTAGTGGTTTAGTGTGGATGTCTATTTCCTAACACTTTCAACTTTGGAAAAATATGTTGTCCATAGTACCCATTAGAGATTATTCACAGTGATATATGTTGTATTAAGAAACCTTCATTATAAGGTGTGAAGTACCCCTTGACCTTTATCGATGATCTCACTAGATTTACTTGGATATATTTATTGAAGAATTAAAGTCACATCTTTGAAAAATTCAAGGAATTTAGGGCATTGGCTGAAAAAAATGTGGTCAACAAAGTTACCAACTTAATGAGAACTCTAACCTCAAAATGATAACTCTAGCCCAAAAATATCATATTTTTGGGTAAAAAACACCAAAATCATCCCCCAAATAAAAAAATGGTGCTACCAGCAGCAACAATTTTTGGGGAGATGGTTAAAATTGCAACTTGTTCAAAATCACACCCTTGACATTGTGAATAGAACCTTGAAATTGACCCTTGAATCGAAAAATGATGCTACCGGTAGCACCATTTTTGGGGGAGGTGGTTAAATTTGCAACTTGTTTGAAATCGCACCCTTGACATTGTGAACAAAACCATGAAATCATTAATTTGTTGGACATACTACACTTTGGTCATGGTAAACACATCAATGGATGTGTGAAGCAACTCCTAGAAAGGGTGCATGGAGGAATTATTTGGATGGATAGGCTAGTGCCTATCAATGTTGACCTAATTGCAACAATCACAAGGCTACCCACAGATGGGGAGAATCCAGAGTAGTATTAAGAGGACAAAACGAAGGAAAAAGCATCTCGGATGAAATAAAGGAGAAGTATGGCGTAGAGAGAGGCAAGATGGGAATCATGATCAATCACATCAACAATCCTGCGACATGATTTTCAACAATCCTATTACGTTGCAAATTAATGCACAAATGTAGAAAGGATGAGTTACCCGCAGGTGTAGTAGTAGCTGTAACGCAATGCGCAAAGGGGTGCTTGATGAGTTGGGCCCTATATATATTGAATTCCTTTATAGAATATAACAAGGACGCACAATATTAGGGCTCTAAGTTCCACTACTCATGGTTACTCATCCTCATTGCATTGGTGGGATGGAAATATGATGCAGGAGCATTGTCAGTAGCCAAGCGAGAGTGAAGGTGGAAGCCAGCTCGGACAACGCCAACACATTTCTCACGTTTTGAAATGTTTTGAAAGATTAGGAAGTGGATATAAATGTGATAGTTGGGGAAGTGTACTTACATTTATGTCAAGATATTGTAAATAGATCTTGAGCAATTCTCTCTCATATGTAGAATGTAGAGGCATTTATGCATAGTTAATGAAGGTAGGTAGGTTTGAATGAAGATTAGATAGTTTTAGGAGCATAGGAGGGAAAATGACTATAGACACCCTCATCTTTGTATCATTGTAACATGATGAACATTGGAAGAAAGCAGAAGGAGAGAGTTGTAGCAGAAAGTTGTAGAGAAGAACCCATGTACAGAAGCTTTGAATTAATATATGAAGCTTTGACTCATATTCATGGTGTTATGATGTTTTATGTTTGTACATGTTGAGTGGTATGCTTACATTTGTTTTATTCTCTTTGTTATGCATTTGTTATGAGTCTATGATGTGTATATATGTTTTCATGTTAAATGTTTGAAGTCTGAGAGAGAGAGAGAGTGAATGAGTTTCAATTTTTTATCTTTATGAGTGAGAGAAGTTCCTGCAAGGAGTGCAGTGAAATGTCTACAAGGTGTGCGTTGACAAAGGTTCATAGTTTATATCTGAAAGCTCAGGAGGGATACCATTGTTCTCATTCCAGTAGTAGTGCAAGTGAAGCACAGAAATGTGTGAAATGTGTGTGTAGGCTAGTTGAAAGCTTAGAACTTATCAACCAAAAGGGGGGAGTTGAAAGATTGCTATTGCAAGGAGTGCACAGAGTCAAAGAATCAAATACTTAAAAGTATTTGAAAGTCTGCCAGAAGGAGTGCATGCAAGGGTCCTTTTGAGACTTGAGTTGCAAGAGAAAGCTCAGGATGGGTAACACCTTTGAGCACTTCAAAGGAGGACGGAGGTCGAACTACTTCAAAGGGAGACGAGGATCGAAGTCACCCAAAGAAGTAAAATTCAGAAGGGAGAACATTGGCTCATTTCGTATGAGCAACGAGTGGTCAAAATTATCTATGAATAATTCACGAAACTACGAGGACCAAAGGATCCAGAGAAGTTGCAGGGTGGTCAGAGGCCGGCAAACTCATCACTCTAGGATCCAGAATCAACGTGGACCATTGATTATGCTTTGCATAAGCCGTGAGATCATTTCATCATTTTGGGGATCCTAATGACAAGGAGTTGAGTGCAGTGGAACGAAAGTCCCAAAGTCGCGAGTTGTGATAGGAATTGGCGTGGAATTTCAGGATTTTGGCACTTTGGGTGTTGGAAAATGGAGGAGGCAGTGCTTTGGGATCAAGTGTCCCAAAAACCAGGAAGAGTGATAGGTGGAAAGAAACCCTGTCAGAGATAGAAGACTGCAGAGAAGACAGGTGGCGTACTCGTCGCCAGGTGGAGTCAAACTTCGTTGACTGTTTCGGGGTATCGTAGGTTGGAGAGCTGGAAGCCTTGCATCCAGATTCGTGAAGTTGCTAAGTCTAAATTTCTAAATCAGTGGAAAGTTCTGTGAGAAGCCAGCCTTTGCTGAATACATTTTGGTGAACCAACATTTCGGGTTTCAGCAGTAGAGGGCCGAGAAACTCGACGACAGGGATTGCGAAATTGCGAGACCCAAAGTCCCAAATTAGTGAAGGGAGTGACACTATTGTGGTCAAGGAGATTTGGGTTGGTGCCTAGTGTTTGTTCATGCAGGCTCAATTCATAAGGACCTGTGGATACACCATGAGCATATGAGATATTTCCTGAGGGGAAATATAAGAGTCAATCAGACTCAAGGGCAGATTTAGAAAGATCCAGCATGGACTTCGACCCGAGGGTTCGGGGGTCTGCACCAGTGTGGTATCAGAGCTTAGATAAATTTCTTTTCTTTTGTAGCAGAGAAAAGAGGAACATTTCTCAGCCATGCCACCGAGAAGAAAAGATAGGCCAATGCCAATGCCTGATCCAGCAGTAGAGAGGGAAATGCACGAACTATGTGCCAAGCTTGATGCCATGGAGATAGCACAGAGGCACACAGTCGACGTTGGGGATATCAGTGAGGTTGACAGTGAAAATGAAGTTGGACATGAAGGAGAAGAAGTTACAGTCGAGGATTCTACGAATGAACACCTATTCAGGGTTGTTGCAAGGATAGGTGCCAGGTAAAAAATGGACATTCTAGTATATGAGGGAAACCTAGATTTTGAAGAGCTTCTAGACTGGATTAGAACTCTAGATAAATACTTCAACTATGAGGATGTCGAGGAAGACAAGAAGTTCAAACATGATGTCACTAGACTTAAAGGGCATGCAACACTATGGTGGGATGAACTGCAGGCTGACAGATGTTGTAAAAGAAAGAAGAAAATCAAGAGTTGGGATAGAATGGTTGCGAATATGAAAGCCAAATTCATACCCAAGGATTATCAAATCACTATGTTTCAGAGAATGCAGAATTTGAGATAGAATTTGATGTCAGTGAAAGAATACACTGAAGAGTTCTACAAGATAAACATCAAAGTAGGTCATCGAGAAAGCGATGGTGAAAAGGTTATCAGGTACATGAATGGTCTGCGGTATGACATTCAATATGAGATGAGCATGATGATCATTCTAAATGTGGAAGATTCTTATCAGATGGATTTGAAAGCTGAAGAGAAGCTGAGCCAAAAACAAGGTCAAATAGGCCGAGGCAGAAGTCAAGCCAGAGGCAAAACAATTTCCCAAGGTAGGACTTAGAAGCCTAAAGAAGAGGGAAAGAAACCTCAAACTCAGCATGAGAGAGGAGGAAGCTCACAGAGAGCATAGTATGCCAATAAAAATACTTTTCCTCGAGCCAGAGGAAGAGGAAGAGGCAGAGGAGGTGAAGTGAAATGCTTTGTCTGTGGGAAAAATGGACATAAATCTTATGAGTGTCCAGATAGGAAGAAATAATATGGTGAGACTCACATAGCCAAATCACAAAGACAGAATGTTGAGGCAGAAGATGTTGAGGGCGGAAGATCCTTGATGATGAGGAAAGTTCTCTTAACGCTAGAGAAGGAGGTAGAGAATCCATCCCAAAGGAACAGACGGTTTCAGACTGCTTGCAAGACCAAAGACAGGGTATGCAAAGTCATCATGGATAGTGGTAGCACAGATAATCTCGTTTCTACAGAGATGGTAGAAAATATGGAGCTGGAGACTATCGTACATCCAAGCCCATACAGAATTTTGTGGCTACAAAAAGGACATTAGGTAAATGTCACTAAATAATGTTTAGTTGAATTTAAAATAGGAGGATATAAGGATGAAATATTATTTGATGTCATTCCCATGGATGTTTGTCATCTATTGTTGGGTAGACCATGGAAATATGACAGGAATGTGATTCATGATGGGAGAAAGAACACATACACCTTGGAGAAAAATGGGAGAACTCACATATTGTTGTCGATTAAGGATAAAGAAGTGAAACCAGAGGTGAGCAACACTGTACTTCTCATGAGTGGGAAGGAAATTCTTAATGAGGTTAAGAAGAAGGAAGACATACAATTTATTATGGTCAGGAAGCCTAAAATTGTTTTAACCGGTACAAGGATAGATGATTTACCAGAAGAAATCCAGAAGTTGTTGGAAGAGTTCGCTGATATAGTAATGGACAAACTACCTTGTTCATTGCCACCGATCAGGAATATAATCCATCACATTGATCTTATACCTGGAGCCATTTTACCAAACAAGGCAGCGTACAAATTGATGCCGCATGAAAATGAGGAAGTCAAGAGACAAGTCCAATATTTAATGGACAAAGGATTGGTTAGAGAGAGATTGAGTCCATGCGCTATTCCAACAATGCTCAGCCCAAAGAAAGATGGAGGCTGGAGAATGTGTACGGACTCAAGGGAAATCAATAAGATTACCATCAGATACAGATTTCCATTACCAAGGATGGATGACTTGATGGATTTCTTGAGTGGAGCAAGATTCTTTTCAAAGATTGATTTGAAAAGCAGATATCATCATATTTGAATGAGAGAAGGTGATGAATGGAAGACAACATTCAAGACGAATGAAGGGCTGTATGAATGGCTTGTTATGCCATTTGGATTAACAAATTCCCCTAGTACTTTCATGATATTGATGAATGAAGTCTTGAAGGATTTCATTGGGAAATTCGTTATCGTATATCTTGATGATATATTTATTTTCAGCAAGACAGAAGCAGAACACTTGAAGAATTTAGGTACAGTGATGAGGAGATTACAACAAGAGAAGTTGTTGATAAACATGAAGAAATCATCATTTGTGAGAATAGAACTCATTTATTTGTGTTTTTTTATCTCTTCAAATGAGTTGAAAATGGATCCGGATAAGGTAGAAGCGATTAAGAATTGGCCATCACCGAAAGGTATGTTTGAAGTTCGAAGCTTCCATGGTTTAGATAGTTTCTACAGGAAATTCATCCAAATATTCAGTGGGATTAGCGCACCGATGATGGACATGGTGAAGAAAAGACACAAGCCTTTTCACTGGACAAAAGAAGCAGAGAAGAGTTTCAATCTGTTGAAGAAGAAAATCACGGAGCAACCGATTCTGGTTTTGCCATATTTTAGCAAGACATTCCAGGTCAAGTGTGACGCTAGTTGGTTTGCAATTGGAGCAGTCTTGAGCCAAGACAATAGGCCAGTCACATATTTCAGCGAAAAACTCAATGACGCAAAGGTCAAATACTCAACATATGACAAGGAATTCTATGCAGTCATACAAGCCTTGAAGAAATGGAGACACTATTTGGTTCCTAAGGAGTTTTTTTTGTATAGCGATAATCATGCTTTACAATTTGTAACTCAACAGGACAAGTTGAACCAAAAGCATGCTAAATGGGTAGAATACATGCATAATTTTACTTTTGTAACTAAGCATATTTATGGAACTGCTAATAAAGTTGTTGATGCATTGAGCAGGAAATGATTTCTTATGCAGGAATTTAGAGTCAAAACTTTGGGTTTTGATAACCTCAAAGAAATGTACAAGGATGACCTAGACTTTAAGGAAGCATATGAGGCATATGAGAATCCAATTCTTAGGGACAGGAGCCAATGGACCAAATATATGATCTAGGATGGATTATTATTCAGGGGCAATCAGTTATGTATTCCAAAATGCTCCATGAGGAAGAATCTGCTGAAGGGAAAACACGGTGGAGGATTGGCTGAACATTTCGGTCATGACAAAATGTTCTCAAAGTTGAATGGCGCATATTTTTGGCCAGGGATGAGGACAGATGTTAATAAATTTGTGGACAAATGTAGGATTTGTTAGCACACAAAGGGGAAAAGGAAGAACACAGGGTTATATCAGTCATTGCCCATACCTGAGAGGTCGTGGGATGCAGTGAGCATGGATTTTATATAGGGGCTGCCAAGGACACAAAGAGGATGTGATTCAATCTTTGTAGTGGTAGACAGATTTTCAAATATGGCACATTTCATACCATGCCAGAAAACCAGCGACGCAACTCATATTGCGAACCTATTTTTCAAAGAAGTCGTCAGACTTCATGGTTTTCCAAGAAGTATTGTTTCAGATCGGGATACCAAGTTCATAGGAAATTTATGGAGGACTTTATGGAAGAAGTTGGGGACAAGTTTGTATTTTATCTCAGCTTATCATCCTCAAACGGATGGGCATACATAAGTTGTGAATAGAATCTTGGGAGATTTGTTGAGGAGCCTAGTGACTGAACACCACAGTCAGTGGGATCACATTCTGCCACAGGCAGAATTTTCTTATAATGATTTGATCAATAGAAGCACAGGGCAGAGTGCATTCCAAATTGTATATGGAATGTAACCAAGGGGAGTTTCTGAATTAAAATATATGGAACAAACTGAATTCAGAAGTGCGAGTGTAGAGGACTTTGCAGAAGCAATGAAGGAGCTTCACAGTCAAGTCAAAGAGCGATTGCAGAGTTCAAATCAAGAATACAAGCGCAGAATAGATCAACACAGGCGAGAACTTCAATTTGAAGTTGGTGATCTGATTCTTGCACATCTGAGGAAGGAAAGTCTCCCAATAGGAACATATAACAAACTGAAAATGAAAAAGATTGGACCATGCAGAGTAATGAAGAAATTTGGAGCAAACGCATATGAGATTGAATTACCCGATGGGATCGAGATTTCACCGATATTTAACATCTCATATTTGTATCCTTACAGAGCTGAATAAGCAGGAGCAGAGAATGAATAGATAGAAGTTCAGTGGACCAAACAAATGCCTGTAGTTGGAAAGCCACAGATAGAAAGAATAATTGACAAGAGGGTTAGCAAAAAGACTAGGACAAAAGAATATTTTGAATACTTGGTCAAGTGGAAGGGACATCCAGTTGAAGATGCCAACTGGGAAGATGAAGCAAAAATTTAGAAGCATGGACAAATCGTGCAAGAGCTCATGAACAAGAGTTCATGAAAATTTTCAAGCGAGGGAGTATGATGCAGGAGCATCGTCAGCAACCAAGTGAGCGTGAAGGAAGAAGCCAGTTGGGACAAGCACCAGCACATTTCTCACATTTTGAAATGATTTGAAAGATTAGGAAGAAAATATAAATGTGATAGTTGGGGAAGTGTACTTACATTTATGTCAATATATTGTAAACAGATCTTGAGTGATTCGCTCTCATTTGTAGAATGTAGAGGCATTTATGCATAGTTAATGAAGGTAGATAGGTTTGAATGAAGATTAGACAGTTTTAGGAGCGTAGGAGGGAAAACGACTATAGACACCCTCATCTTTGTATCATTGTAACATTATGAACATTGGAAGAAAGCAGAAGGATAGAGCTATAGCAGAAAGTTGTAGAGAAGAACCCATGTACAAAAGATTTGAATTAATATATGAAGCTTTGACTCAGATTCATGGTGTTATGATGTTTTATGTTTGTACATGTTGAGTGGTATGCTTACAGTTGTTTTATTCTTTCTGTTATGCTATGTATATATGTTTTCATGTTAAATGTTTGAAGTCTGAGAGAGAGAGAGAGAGAGAGAATGAGTTTCAATTGTTTCTCTTCCTGAGTGAGAGAACTTCCTGCAAGGAGTGCATTGAAACGTCCGCAAGGTGTGCATTGACAAAGGTTCAGAGTTTATCTCTGAAAGCTCAGGAGGGATATCGTTGTTCTCATTCTAGCAGTAGTGCAAATGAAGCACAGAAAGCCATGAAAGGTGTGCGTAGGCTAGTTGAAATCTTAGAACTTATCAACCAAAAGGGGAGAGTTGAAGGACTGTTGTTGCAAGGAGTGCACAGAGTCGAAGAATCAAATACTTAGAAGTATTTGAAAGTCTGCCGCAAGGAGTGCGAGTAGGGGTCCTTTTGAGACTTGAGTTGCAAGAGAAAGCTCAGGATGGGTAACACCTTTGAACACTTCAAAGGAGAATGGAGTTCGAACTACTTCAAAGGGAGATGAGGATCGAAGTCACCCACATGAGTAAAATTCAGAAGGGAAAACATTGTCTCATTTCGCAGTAGCAACGAGTGGTCAAAATTCTCTGTGAAGAATTCATGAAACCACAACGACCGAAGGATCCAAATAAGTTGCAGGGTGGTTAGAGGTCGACAAACTCATCACTCTAGGATCCAGAATCAATGTGGACCATTGATCATGCTTTGCATAAGCTGTCAGATCATTTCGACATTTCGGGGATCCTAACAACAAGGAGTTGAGCGCAATGGAACGAAAGTCCCGAAGTCACGATTTGCGATAGGAATTGGCATGGAATTTCAATATTTCGACACTTCGAGTGTCGGGAAATGGAGGAGGCAGTGCTTTGGGATCGAGAGTCCTGAAAATTAAGAAGAGTGATAGGTTGCAAGAACCTGTGTCAGAGATAGAAGACAGCGGAGAAGATAGGTGGCGTACTTGTCACTAGGTGGAGTTAAACCTCATTAATTGTTTTGGGTTTTTGTAGGTTGGAGAGTTGGAAGCCTTGCATCCGGATTTGTGAAGTTGCAAAGTCAGAATTTCCAAATCGATGGAAAGTTCTGTGAGAAGCTAGCCTTTGCTGAATACATTTTGGTGAATCGACATTTCAGGTTTCGATAGTAGAGGGCCAAGAAACTTGACAATAGGGATCGCAAAATTGCGAGACCCGAAGTCCCAAATTAGTGAAGGGTGTTGGAAATGTTTAACAGGTAGCATAGACTTGTCAGTGATGGCAAGTACAGTAGTGGAGATGGTAGGATAAGAAGGATAAAAATCCCTTGGGGATTCAGATGTGAAATCTCAGGAGGAACAGCGTTGAAGAAAACGTGCGCAGCAAAGGCAAAGCTCAAAGTACAGGAATTTGCAGAAGAGAAGGAAGGCAGAGATCCACAACCACAGGAAATATTCAAATTTCCTGAAAGAACGAGGGCCGTCAGATCAGACTGAAGATGTACGAGGTTTACCATCAGGAAAAGCCAAGGTGAAATCCCGACATAATCAGGACCGTCTATTTGGAAGGATGCGTGGCAGCGATCGGGTGCCACCAGGAGAAGCTCGATAGGAGTATAGGTCTCAGCCGCCAGATCCAAGCGCAGGGACCCGACCACCGTTGGATCAATGAGAACCTGCAAGGTCTTTAAAGGGAGTGAAGGTTTGGCTACGGTCATGAGGATAATGGTCATATGGACCAGGAGCATAGTCATCGGAGTTTCGAGGATCGCGAGTTGGATATGTCAAAGTTCCTTGACAACGAAAACCCCAAAATCGCGATATGATCTTAACCGTTAAATCAAGAATTAGATCTGGTCCGTTGATTTCCTTCATCGGAGAATCAGAGATCGTGATTTCAATATGCAAAGAACACTTGACAACGAAAAGCCTGAAATCACGATATGCGATTTCACGAGTTAATCACAGCCGTTGGATAACAAGTGATCTAGACCATCGATCCAACACACGTCAATAGACCACGTCAGATAGGGACACGTGGCACAACCAGGGAATGACAAGTGTCAGGCAGATTCAACACTTCAGGCATATGTAAGTCACGAATCAGAGTGACACGTGGCAGAATCTAACATGTGGCAAACCACGTGTGATGTCAGCAGAGGCATCGGCAATCGCGACTTTGAAATACCAAAATCACTTGACATCAAGAACCCCGAAATTGCGATATGCGATTTCGCGATTTAATCGCAGTCGTAAATTTTAGAAGTGATTTGGACCATTGATTATCTGCATAGAGTATCGGGGATCGGGACTTTGGAATGACAAAATCACTTGACATCAGAAACCCCGATTTCGCGATATGCAATTTCGCGATTTAATCCCAGCCGTAAATTTAGAAGTAATCTGGACCGTTGATTATCTGCATGGGGCATCGGCGATCGGGAATTTGAAATGACAAAGTCACTTGATATCGAAAGTCTCAAAATCTCGAAGGGATCGGGACCGTCCATCTGAGGGACAGATGTCGAAGATCAAGGCGCCATCGGCATTTTGTTCATCGGGAAATCGGGGATTCCGTTGACAAGAGTTTTGTGCAAGTCAGAATCATGATCCGCGAAACCCCGATGAGTGGGGGCCAGATGTCAGCATAGCAGCGAAGGAGGACGGTGGCGTAGTGGAGGCCAGCTGTCAGAAATAAGGATGTGGTCACGGGTAACGGTCACATGGACCAGGGCTCAGCCAGGAGGGCTGAAGCACATCGCGAATCGGGAAATCGTGACTCCCGTGGACATAAAATTTATGTCATCAAAAGTGCCGAAATCACGATATATGAAATCCCGATTTGATCTGAACCGTTGGATCAAGAAATGATCGGAGGGCTACTGAGGCACGACACAGTGAGTTCGACTGTTAGAAAGAAGACAAAGAGTCTCAACTGCCAGAGAGGCTGAGGAATCTCAGCATAACACCCAGTGATGCTGAACGCGTGTGAAAAGGGCCAGAAAAGCTGAAGAGTTACCATGAGTATCAAGAAGAGCACTCGAGAGGTGGATAACATGGGCATGGTGTGAGCATGAGAGTGTGGCACATATTGCATGCACAAGGTGAACAGAAACTATAAGTACAGAGTGCAGAGAAGAGATGAGGTTGTTGTTGCCATTGTTGTTAGAATTTTTGTGGTCGCTGTGTAGAAGGATTGAAGTGTGAGCAAGGAGGCAGAGCACAGGAGTAGAAATACACAACAGAGGAAGGTTGCATGAAATGGAAATGATGCAGAGAGTATAAATGGAGAAGAACAGAAAGTGCAAGGAGGGTGCAGAAGACACTGATGCAGACAGGGTAGAGCAGTGCAACAGAACAACGACAAGACTGGTAAGCCATTGAATAACTTTATTTCACTGTAATGAGTTTAAGTTGCAAAGATTAATATTATGGGGAGGTGGGGAGGTGCTCGGGAGGACTGTTGTCCTCAGAGGTTCAAGTGGGTGCTTGAACTTAGGGAGTTGTATCTTCCATCTGGTTGCAGCCAGAGAAACCAGGGTGGCAGGGTGGTGCAAGGGAGAACTCTTGTTCTCTGTTATACAGGTTGGTGCATGTATGATTGGAAGTTGGTTCTTCCATCCAGTTGGTGCTGGAAACAGTCAGGGAGTTGGTGCTTCCTTCTAGTTGGTGCTATAGAAACCAGGGAGTTGGTGCTTCCTT